>PQFF01000450.1:29530-135603 GCA_003547095.1 Diversispora epigaea | reverse complement strand
AAATTATTTTACTTAAAACCCGAAATTTTTTGACCACCCAAATTTATTCTTTGATTGAAGATACACATAACTGGGTACTTTTTTTACTTCTATATATAGAATAGATTCTGCATAAATCTCAAAAAGTTGAAATACCTCAAAAATCTAAAATCAATTTTGGGAACATGTATAAATATAACGTTACAATTCGATTAAAAATAATTACTTTCGAAAAATCCGGATCATTGTTTATTTCGGTAAGAAGCTCGATATTTTTGAGTCTCTTTTTAATATCTGCATTATCGTTCAAAAGTGAATTCATTTTCTTTTCAAATAATTCAAATTTTTTTATTAATCAATTAATAGAATCTGTTGAAACATTTTAAAATTGTAAAAATTGGTTTAATAATAATATTGATATATTAATAAGTAAAATGCATAAATATTTAATTACTAGTTTCCATTCTAGTTGTAGTTGTTGCTCTTTCTTCTTCAACTAAATATGGTTCAGATGAATTTGTTTCGAGCCTTGTACGTCTTGATGTGGTGGATCCTGAAGACGTAGATCCAGCAATGGCAGAAGCAAATAAATTTCTATTACGTTCAGCTCTAGACATGTTGTTATAATAAGATAAAAAAAAAAGGTTTATTTAAAATATTCTTTGATTGTTATTTCTTGAAATGAATTTTTTTGAATTGAAAGATTTGAAAGAAAACATTATCCTTAAATAACTTTTGAAAATATTATTTTTCAAATGATAGTAAACAATACAAATATACTTTCGATATACAGTAATACACTTAATAATTTATTATAATCATCATATTTATTATTAAATAATACTCATTAAATTATCATCGTATTGATTATAAAACGAGCCTCATTTCGAAATCATACACAATGCATCGCTATTTTTAATCATCGTATTCATTATCATCGTATTGATTATAAAACAAGCCTTATTTCGCCATTTTTAATCATCGCATTCATATTGTAGCTATTTTTAATCATCATTAAAATTATTAAATACATAAGGTAAAGGAGGGTATTATAATGCAAGTAGATAATGTGACATGTTATATAATAATACATATAATACATCATAATATTACCAGCGTCATAATATCTTCCTTAAGATAAAGCATCCAATAATTTAAAAAGACATTATAAATAAAAGATAATTTGAAAAACAAATAATAAAAATTTTTATATATAACTTTTTACAATAATAATAAATATAAACATTATATATCGATCTATAACATAGTGTATTACAGTTAATAACTATAAGAATTGATAACTTTATATGACGAAATGCATCGCTATTTTTAATCATCGTATTTAATACATAAAAGATAAAGCATTTAATAATTTAAAAAAAATTATTAATATAATCATTAAATTATTAAATACATAAGGTAGAGGAGGTATTATGACAGAAAGTAGGTAATGTGACGTGTTATATAATAATACATATAATACATAATAATGCGTCATATTACCTGCGTCATATTACTGCGTCATAATACATTCCCCTACATTATACGTGTTGCCCAAATCCCAAATAATTTGGGATTTGAGATGCCAAAATGCACAAATTACTAGTATTTGGGATTTGGGATTTGGGATTTCGGCAAAAAATACTAATTATAATTTGGGATTTGGGATTTGGGATTTTGGCATTTGGGATTTTGGCATTTGGATTTTGAATTTGGGCGGCAGGTATATCCTACATTATGAAGGATAAAACATCCAATAATTTATAAATAAGATAATTTCAAAAAAAAACAAATAATAAAATTATAGGGAAAATGGTTTTATTTTTGTATTAAATATTTATTATATTTAAGAAAACTTCTGCTACATGTGACAAAAAAGAAATATGATGTCTTTGGTTATATGTCGTGACAAAAAAAGAAATATAATGTCTTTTGTTATGCTCCGAACAAAAAAAAATAATAATAAATATAATAGATCTATAATAGTGTATTGCAAACTTTAAGAGTTAATAACTATAAAAATTGATAACTTTTATAGAATACACACTAGTATCAGATTAATAACGTTCTAGACCGCCACAACAAAAGAGTTTCCAGCACTTTTTTAAAATCTTATAAAAATATTATTTCTCGAAAAATCAGATATAAATCAATAAAATTTAAAAAAAGCGCTGGAAACCTCTTTATGCTGTGGTGGTCCCCATATAACGTTATTAATACTAATATTTCATATAAAGTTATAGAATAATATGTTATATAATGCTATTAATATGTATCGTTTGAAATGCATTCTACAGTTTGCAAAATGTACTAGAACGATCCGTTATATAACGTTATTTATTCTTATCGTTCGTAGAACGTTGTAGAACAGATCATTCTAGAACGTAACATTCGAAATACGCAATAAACTGGATCGATCTAGAACGTTATTAATACTGATAGTTCGCAAAACGTACTAGATCGATCCATTATATAACGTTATTTATACTTATCGTTCGTAGAACGTTGTAGAATGGATCATTCTAGAACGTAACGTTCGAAATACGCAATAAAACGGATCGATCTAGAATGTTATTAATACGTATTGTTCGTAGAACGTTGTAGAACGCCTCTATATAATTCCTGATGTAGTTACAGAATTATGGATTTGTATCGTAATTCATTTAAAAAATCTGTAATATTAAGGACTTGTAAAAATAATTAAGGACACCAGCTTTAATTACAAGTACATGGGCTTTATAAAAAAGAAGATGTAACTCCATATATGCATGTTTTTTCACAGCACATTCCTGAATTTTTAGAAAAATTAAATAAAAAAAATTTATCTATTCGATATTTTTCTACTTCTAGTCTAGAAAAAAAAAATCATAATCAGGTATTTAATATTTTATTATTTTAATATAAATCATTATTATTTTAAATTATAAAATTAATTACATTTAATTAGGTTCGGTTGTTTTTTAGTGGAACTACTATGGAAGGTGGAAGTAAAGAAAAATCTGTAGTATATGATATTATGGAATTCGAAAATTGACAATTATATTATTTACTTAATGATACACCACAAAAATTTCAAATGCAAAATATAAATTTAAATAATAAAGAAAACAAAAAATAGGTATAAAAATATTATTATATTTTATTTTTATTTATAATATAAATTAAAACTTACTGATTATTATTTGAATTTTGAAGTGGTGGACAAGGTAAAATGTAATAAAATTGTTTAGTAATTAATTTAGTATTTGAATTGGGTAAAATGGATATTTCATTTTCATTTTTGTTTAATATTAGTTTACATTCATTATTACTATAATAAAATAATATGTTTTTAAGAATGAATTTAATAAAATAAATTTATAAAATAATAATAATAATAATATATATACCTATTTTCTTGAAATTCATCCGAATCTGTAATAAAATTACAATTCATTCTTTCCAATATAAGTTCTCTATTATTTTCAGATAAAATTGTTTGACTCCATGTAAATTTGATTTGATATTTATTTTCATAATCTTCAAGTAAAACATAGCCTTTAGTATTAGTGTGGGGGTTCTTTCAAAAACTCCATTGATTGTAGCAAAATAATTGGTTTAGTCTAGTTATTCCAGCATGTCCTTCAAAATTACATTGATATTTACACTTAGCAGGACTATATTTAAATGTTTCTTCATTTTTAAAAAGGTATATGAACACATTTTCAGGAAATGTATCTATTAATAAATGTTTTTTTCCAATCGCGTGTCTCGAAAAACTAAGTTTTTTTTTTAAAAGAACAATAAAAGAATTAATATAATAGATTATTTGTTCTGAAGTGGGTTGAGAAAGTAAGTAAAAGTGGGGTATTAATTTATTATTTGAATGCACATTTCTTTCATGAATTACTAAATTTTTATAACTTGCAAAATTTTTAAAACAGAGCTCGCAATATGTTTTGTTTGTCATTATTATCGCACGTATTGAAAATGATAATTGTATATATATGATATATGTTATTATTATTATTATCACATCACATTAGATTACATGATCATCAACCATGGGACAAAATTGAATGAGAAAAATTAGCCCATATGTGAATTCAAAAAAAATTACTCTTACCCCGAAATAGATCTGTCAAGGTGATACATGAAATTCTGATTTTTGTCAAATCCAAAAAAAAAAATTTTATCTCAAAATGGATTTTCTTATTCAAAAATAGATTATCTTATTCAAAAACATATGAAATCCAGATTTTTTGCCAAATCCAAAAAAAAAGATCTTGTCCCAAAATGGATTATCTTATCCTGAAATGGATTTGTTAAGGTGATGCATGAAATTCTGATTTTTATCAAATCCAAAAAAAAATCATTATTATTATCTCAAAATGGATTATCTTATCCTAAAACATATGAAATTTTGATTTTCTGATCTTGTATTATTTCATCCAAAACATAAAATTAAATTTTTTTGAAATTAAAAGTCTTGTCCTAAAACTTATTACTAATTTCAAAATAGATTTATATTATTATATTTTTATTATTGTTATTTTTATTTATTTCAGTTAAGCAGGTTCCTCTGATAATTATATAATATTTATACAATAGAAATTATCATAATAGTTTAATAGTATTAATTTTTATTCATAATGAGAATAATAGTGAAAAATACACTGGTCGAATGAACAAAAATCGGAATCCTATTGATGGCGGAAATATGCATAAATTGGACATCCTATTTGTGAAAATTCATAAATCGGAAATTCCTATTTATAAATTGGAAAAAATCGACTGCCTATATTTAATAAATCTTAGCAAATTTAGCCATCAATCGGAATCCTATTCATGATAAAACCATCCTATTTTTTTCCATTCGACCAGTGATACCTTCACTAACCAAGGATATGAGTATGAGTGAAGTGGTGAATTAATAAAAATAAGTGATATAGAATAAGTAAGTGCATATAAGCTTGTTAAATGATTCTTCTTTGTGTAGTGAATAAAACCTAAATTATTTTTTATTAAATTTATTTATTTAGAAATTTTTTGAATTCTTTTCAACAGAAAAAAAAATATAGAAAACATAATTTTACAATATTATTTTGTTGCAATTATTCAGTTATCAATTTCTTAGCAAATTCTTTAAATATTGGTTTATAAAGTTGTTTAATGTAGGATAGGTTAATAAAGTTTGGTGAAAATTTTTTGATAATAAATAACAATGAATAACTAATACATCAGAATACAAAGAGCAATCATTAAATATTATAGTACAATGATATATTTGTATTGAATAAAATAATTAATAAAATATTTAATTGTAATTATTCTTATTACCTGCCTCTTCCTCTTCATTTAAATCCTCACCATAAAAACTCTACATCATTGAATCATGGTTAATAATATTTATAAATAATTAAAAAAATAATACTGTACTGTTGCTATGCCTCTTCACTTAATCACCTCTTAATTTTTCCTGGAATCCTTAATCACTATAAAAATCTCTATATCTTCCAAACCTTACTTCAATGATTTCTTTATACCTAACTTAAAAGATACAAATAATTCCCATCATAATCAAAAATTTCATTTAACTACAATGTTTTGACATCTTTGAACTCTGACTAAGCATTAAATTTTTTTTAAAAAATAAAATATTAATTATTAGTTTCATCACATTTAAAAAATTTGTAAACAATCTTTTTTGGACAACATTTAATTGTACCTCTTACATCATTAATAGAAAAAAGAAATTTTTAATAAATCTTTACATAAAAGAAAAAATATTCCCATTTCAATAAAACTTTGTCTCTGGTAAAAGAAATAACATTTCTTAAAAAAAAAGAAAATAAAACAAAATACTGTTAAACACACAAAGAATGGGAATTTTATTATCATTAGGAAATCAGCTTGTCACAGTTCTATAAATTATTTACCATCATCAGCATCAAATTACAGAACTCAAGCAATACATCCAGTTCACAGAGCAATATTTAGATCCTTATTATGAAGCTTCAATTGACAAATATTTTGAAAGACCTACTGTCACAGTTTTTAATTCATTAATATATTCAATATATTACAGAAATTCAAAATATACCTACTATTCCAAGAATTCAAAATTATTGGCATAATCAAAAAATAGAATCATTGTTAAATAAAAAAAAACTTTTAGTTTAATTTCAATATTCGACTATCAAAGATGACAAAAACATTTTTTATTATCAATTATTAATTAAAGTTTCTGCAGAAAGTGAACTTGAATTTTATGGAAACTTTTTTATGTCTAGAGCCAGGCTTCAACATGAGTTTCCATTATTACTCTACATCAAGTTTCACGAGTATAAACAACATTATTTTTGAGAATTAATTAATTCTCTACTTGTCACATCACATTATAAAATAATATAGCTCAATTTCTAATATGCAATTGTCAAGACTTATCACTGACAACATTTCTTTCAAAAAATAATAAATTACTCTTATCACCTATTCAATTCATGATATACTTACTACTTGCTGAGAATCTTATTATCAACCCAACAATTATCCATTCTTTTTCTTAACAGGTTCAGCAGCAGGAAGGCAAACAATATATGAAAAATTAAAAGTAGAATTTTTAAAATAAAAAAATAAAAAAAAAAGCATTCTATAATGACTCCCACAGGCATTGCTGCACAAAATATAGATGGAAATCTATTCATTCAATTCTGAAAATTTCTGGTGACATTTACAATCTAATCACTTTCTGTTAATGACCCAAAATTAAATAAAAAGTTATAAAAGTTTAATATATCATTATTGGTGAAACTTCTATGATAACTGTACAAATGTTGTTATTTCTTAAATATTACATGGCTACATAAAAAAAAATCATTTAGAATTTGGAGGAATTTCAGTTCTCTTAATTGGGGATCCTTATCAATTGCCACCAGTTAATATAGATAAAATCTCCAATGTGGAAAATTTCTTTCCATTATTTCTTACCACTTGTCATTGTCAACAAACTGATCCAACATTTTATCAAGAGAAACTTAGAATAGGAATATTAGATCCACAAACTAAATTAATAATAGCATAAAAGATACAACAATAATCAATATACATTAAATACAACACATATAGTTGGATATTGTAAAAATTAATCAAATTATTGGTCTTTCTCCAAAAGGAGAGGTCCCTATCTATCAATTACTAAAGATTATATGAAAGGTCTTCAAGTCAGCTGAAACTGATAAAATATTTTATCCTTATACAAACTATTTGACAAAATAGTTTTAAAAGAAGTTGCATTTGTAATATTTTTAAATAATTATTTAGGTGTGTTCTGACAATTGTTGATGAAAACATGGTTAAAGTAGCCTTTCTATTAAAAACTGGAATTGCCATAGTTTTTGTAAAAAAAATCACTGGTTATTCTAGGGTTAATTGAATTCAATCCCTCCAAAATGCATTTGCATTGAAATACTCAAAACTCAAGGATTGACAATTCCCATATTACAATATCTCTAGATGAATCAATTTTTGCTGATGGGCTAACATATATTGCATTGAGCAAAGCATAATGAAATGTCAATAAAAGCAGATGCTAAAGTTTTTGCTGAATATAATAATGTATAATTTTATAGAAGAATAAATCAATTAAGCATATTTTATTGTAAATGTCTTGTATCATGGTATAATTCACTCTACTCTATATCTATAAAAACTTTTTTAATTAAAATGAGTCAAATTAAATATCACAAATACAAAGCTCCCCTAACCTAAACCTCTTGTTAATATAATAAATACAATATATTTTTATTGTTCAGGCAGATTTCACAATTTCAGACTAGAAAAAAATTAATTAATTTAATTTCCATTAAAAAGAAAAATAACAAAAAAATAAAAATTTCTACACCAATCATTTCTAATGAACTAAATCCATTTTGAATAAGTAAAGTTCTAGCTTGAGCATCCATACATGATATATAAGTTCGAATACATAGTGCTTCTTCAACTTCGATTCATCCATACATTCTTGACCAAAAGGTAATTCCCAAAGTATAGGTATAGTAACTTTGCACCAGATTCGATTAACTAATAATGATGAATATAAATCTTGAGTTGATTGAACATTATTTAAAATCATAATCAATAATTCTGTGGAAATTTTAGTTGCCATTTTTTTCCCAAGAAATAATGAATAAAAAAATAATTGTGTTCTATTTATATAATATTTATGCTTCAATACATATTGTTTCTCATCAAATTGAATTCCGTATTAGTATTCTTCAATGACTCAATGACTTATGGTTACCAAATGACAAATGATAATTAAAAGTACACAACATTGGTAAATATTTATTTGGAATATTGTTTCACACCAAATTTGATTCACTCCTTATTGCTACAAATTTTAATGGTTTTAAAAAACGTCTTAATGTTTATACGTAATCTCCGAAGTTTCTTATTTCCTCCTCCTTTATAACACAGCCCTTCAAAATTTTTCTTAGACTAATAGTTTAGAGTGATTAATCAAATGAAATTTTATTGTCCGAGTGTAACATAAATTTTCGATACCCAAGTTCCGTTTTTGATATTTTATTAGCACGAATATCAAGACCTTGTCACTATTGTAAATTATGCAACATAAAAATATACTTATAGTTTTGAAATTGCATAGGAAATGGTCTTCGTGATTTTTGTTAATTTTTTTAGAAAATAAAAAATTTTATTTTTGTATTTTTCGCTATACTAAGGTATATTTTTTTTTCAAAGGGTCCATAATATACATGTCATCAAAACTATTGAATTTAGTCAGAATTAAAATTACAAAAAAATTGGAATTGAGTTATGAAAATTGGCACAATTGACACAATTATTTGATGCAATTACATAGACATAGATACTATTAAATTTCAGTAATTTTACTTTTGACAACATGCATAGTCTATAGGTATGACCAATTTGCTCCTTTGACGATCATCATTTCATTTTTGTAAAGGTCCTTTTAAAAAACAAGCTTCAAAACAATTATTTCAAAATATTCATTTTGTTATTTGATTAAATATTCTGTTTAACTCTCTCGTTTTCATCGCTGAATTTTTAATTGATCCAATTATATAAAGTGAGATAATTAATATAATGTATCAATAATATTTCACAATTTCAGACTAGAAAAAATTGATTAAAATAAATTTCCATTAAAAAAAGAAATAACAAACAAATAAAAATTTCTAAATTGATCTAACATAAACTTCAAGTGTTCTTGGTTCCAAATACTTTATGTAATTTGTCAACAAACATCAGATAAATGTTTATCAGTCTAATAAAATAATAAATAAATTATTATTACTCAAATCTTAACCAGTAGTCAATAACATCGCAATCCTCGTCCACAATGAATTGTATGTGCTGCATCACTAATGATACAATATTATTATTAATTGTAATAATAATAATATTAATAATAAATAATAAATTAATAGATTAGCAAATAAAATTATAAAAGTGAACACAACGTTCAGCATTCCTCATTCTCCAAAGTAAATCCAACACGACATTTTTTCTTGAGCATTCAGAACAAGTGGAAAAGACTAAATTCGAAATTTTTATTCCAAAATGGGTTCGAAATATTGCAAATGCTGCATAAATTTATATTAGCGTCTGTAATGGCATCTTGTACTTGAAAGGTTTAACGCGTTCCGTGTTAAAATTTTCAAATACTCCGATAACGGTATCCTAATAAGCGATGATATAATACCTTAAAGATCGAAAGAACTTACACAATTGGAAAATTCATTTGGTGAAGGTTGGTGTAGTAATTCTTGATTCTAAGCGATTTTGTTATTTTGGAATTCGCTATAATATTAATACCGAATAATAAAAATTCATGAATAATAAGTTCATAAAACCTATATATAAACTATTGATCGTACAACTTTAGTGCATAATCTAATCAAAACTTGAATCAAGAATAATAAAAATTAAAGTCAATTTAAATATATTGATATATCTATTATTAAAACCTAGCTCACCGTAATTTTGGATCATATTTTTATTTGTAAATAAAATCAATAAACAATACAATAAATTATATATTAATTATTTATTTATTCATTAAATTATATCTTAATTATTTATTTATATGGATATTATGTAATAAAACGGAAGAACCAACTATTCAATGTAACATACATTTCAATTCATCCACATATTTTAAATTTTTATTTAGGCTCGCAGTTTCATGATTCTTTTTTTATTATCGAGTTATTTATTTATTTTATTGTTTGTTTATCTTTTTATCAAACTAAAATTATTTTGCATTTTTGTACAATTTTTAAATAATTTTACTGACCAGTTCAATTTAAGAATGAATTAAAATTTTCTTTGAATAATGTTCTTTATAATGCTATTTATGATGATAACAGAAAGAGTTTAAAATTTCCCGTTATCAAAATAAAAATATAAAATAAAAATATAAAATAAAAATATAAAATAAAAATAAAAATAAAATATAAATAAAAATATAAAATAAAAATAAAAAATAAAAATAAAAATAAAATAAAAATAAAAATAAAATAAAAATAAAAATAAAATAAAAATAAAAATAAAATATAAAATATAAATAAAATAAAATACCATTTTTTTCTTAAATAGGTTGTATCAGTATTTATCACGTGTTTCTTTAAACACTTAATAGTAATAGACATAATTCTTGAACATTATCTGCTCACAATGCTCTTGTATTGAAAACCATAAATTATTAAAAATCAAGTACAGCGACACCAATTTCTCGCATATCCTGAATAGCCAACAATGATCATATATTGTCAGATGGATTATTTTTGCGACGGCAAAACCTTGGTTTTCATATGAGAAGCTTCTGGGTTGAAATATCCATTTGGCAATTTGTGTGATATTTGCTCAGATCGTTAAAGGTGAATTACATATGTCTTATTTGGTAAATTCAAAAATGATTAAAATGATTCGAATTTTTTTTTTTTGAAGTACTTAAAGAGAAAACCAATTTCTCACCCAAGTGAATTTTTCACATATCATCACACCGACACTGTCTAGATATCTATTTTATCTATTTTATTATATTTTTTTTCGGACTTAGTTTACTCGAGAAGTTATAGGGGTGAGCAATCTCCCTGGTGAGGAATTTGCATACTCATTAAAAATTGACAACACTATTTTAATGTCTTAATAAATCATCAAATCACTTTATATATTTAAGCATATTTATATCTAGGCTTATTATCAGACGGTTTAAACTATTATAAAGTTCGAGTCAGAATAAAGGAGTTATTTATTTCTTATTTTGTCAGAATTTTTTGATCTTTATAAAGTCTTGGTACGTATTTACATTTAGTTTAATTGGATCACCAAAGTGTATGAAGCAATAATTAAAATTAATCGAATTTTCATCGAAGCAAAAATAAAAAATAAAAAAAGAATTAGGTATTAGATCATTTTCCGAAAAAATAATCCAATGTTTTTAAAAATTCTAACTTGATTTTCAATCATTTATTAGTTTTTTTAAAGAAAATAATTTATATTAACTCATAACAACTATTATTAAATACATCGTTTGTACGTGCATAATAACAAAGTAATATTCTAAATATTGTTAAGGGTAAAGAAGAATCAATAAAATAAAATAAAAAAAACTTTATAAAGCAAATAAAATCCTTTTTTTTTTTTGCCACTTATTTTGCACATAAAAATTCGTATTAGCCGTGGTTAAGGAAGTTGGCATTGACTGATCATGTGGTTCTATCTGCAATGGTTTTTTGGGACGTTAATGTCATTTTTACAAACTAACAAAGATTCCCTTTCAAATGTTATTGTAATTAATGTAACTGCAGATTTGTGATGCTGAGAAGGAATTTGTTAAAAACAAGAAAAATGTACATCGTCTAGCTGCAAGTCAAACTTATTATCAATTGAAACTGCAGTTCCATGATAACTATTAATTAAAATAGGTATATGTTCTATGTCTTTCATGCTATGATGATGATGGTTTCTGTTGTTCCTGATGACGTTCTAAATATAAATATTACTTAACATTATGTTGATATTAAGCAAATACTCCATTATTTTAAAGTAATTGACTAAACTATTATTTTTCAATAAACTATTTTTTAACTAACTTTAACGTTAAATTAATTTAATTAATTAAACGAAAAAATCAATGATATTTTTAATAAATTTAAAAAATTTAAGCTATAAAATAATAATTCATATAAAGCTAATTACTTAATAAAATTTTTTTTTTCATTAACAGAATTAATCATCTAAAAATTGAAATAAATTTTATATATACCGTTGATCTTAGAGTATATAGTATTCTCATATTCAACGTAACAAAATAATAAATGATACAAAACACTATAACTAAATATATTTTCTGACTCATATAATATTTAAAATATTATTCGGAATATTATTCTTCTATATCAAATTGAACTCCAAATTCTTCAATGACTTTAAAATGTTCATCGCTTAATATAAATAGTCGAGATTGTTCTGTGCGTTTAACAATAATCTTTTTATTTTTTCCCACTCCTTTACAACACCATCCTTCAAAAAATTTTCTCAAACTATCAGCACTAAATATTCCCATTCTAATTTCAATTGTTTCAAGTGATTCTGGTACATTTTTGGCCATTCGAAATAATAATTCATTGGCATCAAATTCTTCTCCTCCACAATTAAATGAAAAACTTTTTAATCCATTAAAATTATTATTAAATATTGCAATTACTTGTTCAGGACTTAAATTTAGTAATGTTAATTCTGTAATCTCCGTGCAATAATTCAAAATTGCTGAAAATATATCAAATGGAATCGTGTGGTATAAACTTAGATAAATATTTCTTAAATTTGAATTGGCTGTTTCGAGAATTTTCATAATAAATTTTTGAGGATACCCTTTAAATGTATAAATAAAATGAAAAATATTTAATTGAGTAAATGATGAAGCCAAAGATAAACAATCCGGTTTATGCAATCCATGACAATCTTCAATGTAAAGTTCTTGAAGTGAAGTAAATCGTCCAATTTGTGACGCTTTTCCCTCGAAATGATGAAAAATTACAAAATTTAAACGAAGACGTTTTAATGTTTCTCTTTGACTAATGATAGCCCGAAATATTGAATTATAATCTTGATAATATTTAGCACCAATTGATAGATTTTCTAAACGTTTTTGAGCACTAATAAGTTCCGCTAATAATTGTACTTGAGAATGTAAGTCCAATTGTAAATCCATATTTAAAATATTATCACAAATTAATTTTAATGATTCATATAATGGATAAATTAATTCATTATTTTCTATCATCGAAGTAAAACTTTCTAATTTTTTAAATACTTTCGGGGCACCAGGTAACTTGAGAATTGAACCAATTAAATCACCATAGTTTAAAAAATTTCTAGAAAAACATTTGGCTCCCGTCATTTTAAAAGAATCCAAAAATGAACAACGATTCATTATTAATTTACATATCTCACGAAATAATATTCTCGATTTGGCGATGGCGATTTCCTCATCATCATCATCACTATTATTATTATCTTGATATAACCCAATAATTTGTTGTGAATTAATTTGTGGTAAATATATGGAAATTAAATTAACTAAATTATTAACTATAAATTTATGAGTAAATGATGGATAATCAAAAGAGGTTTGAGGTGGTGATGACGATAAATCAAATTCATTTTGAGTAAGTAAAGTTCTAGCTTGAGTATCCATACATGATATATAAGTTCGAATACATAATGCTTTCTTTTTCAACTTCATTTCATCCACACAACATTCTTGACCCAAAAGTAATTCCCAAAGTATAGGTATGGTAACACGACACCAGAATCGATTAACTAATAATGATGAATATAAATCTTGAGTTGATTGACCATTATTTAAAATCATAATCAATATTTCTGGGGAAATTTTAGTTGCCATTTTTTTTTGTCAAAAAAAAAAAAATAATCGTTCGTGTTACATTATATACTTTTTGTCATTCAGTGTGTAACCACTCTGATTACCAATAATAATCAAAAATACGCAAATCGTGACCACGTACAAATTATTATAATAGGGAAAATTTACTGATTTATTATTTCATTTGAATTTTGATTCTATGTGATCTCCTAAGTTTATTGTCCACCACACTTCGTAAAATTTTCTTAAACTATGTTCTCATTCTAATTTCAATAGTTTCAAGTGATTCCGGTATATTTTTAACCATTTGGCATAATAATTCATTAAGTAATTCTGGTATTCATTTAAAAATTATCTATAGAAATTAATAATTTAATTAAACATAATTCATAAAATGAATACATTCTTAAGAAACGAAACGTTTACTGAATAAAATCTTTTGATGGTAAAAATATAAATAAAAAAGTAATTATGAAACAGGTTATTTTATATTATAGATTGTTAATAGAATTATCGTATTTATTTTTTATTTTTATATTATTCATTTAAATAATAAATAATAAACAAATTATCAGAAATTGTGGAATTCTATGTTTTTCTATGTTTATTCTATTTGATCGTGCAATAATTAGAATTTTTAATAAAAGGATCAATGAATTTTTACTTCATTATTTATGAAATATTAAACAAAATACATCATATTTTGACATTTTTCATTGGGGATTGGAAGAATATATTGACAATTATTATCATCAAAATTATTCTTCTTATTTTTCTTATTGTTGCGGTTGTTATTTTGATGATGATTATTATTATCATTCCCATTCTCATCGATATCCATAGCATCAGGATGAT
This sequence comes from Diversispora epigaea, assembly GCA_003547095.1. NCBI lineage: Eukaryota > Fungi > Glomeromycota > Glomeromycetes > Diversisporales > Diversisporaceae > Diversispora > Diversispora epigaea. The sequence goes on along the minus strand of PQFF01000450.1, from coordinate 120,851 downwards.
TATCTCGATTAGCTGCATTACAAATTAATCGATATCTATTTGCTACTCCGGACGCATAAGAAATGCAAACAGGCATTGAAATAGCGTGCGTACAACTGTAATAAATTAATTAAAATATTAATTTTTTTAAAAAAATATATATTTTAAAAAATTGATTAAAATATTAAAACACATCATCCCAATTACCTTGAAGACAAAAAGCAAAGTTTATAAGTAATGGATTGTAATTCTTCTGAATTAAAATTATTCTCATCATAGAGAACGTGATAATGAGTGGGACGACTTTGTGCATTCGATGAAGGATGAGATTGAAGATCTAGAAATACAATAAATAAAAATGTATATATAAATTAAAATCGAAAATTATAATTAAATGTTCGAAAATAAAACCAAATAATTTATTTACAGAAATCAAATTCTTGCTTAATAGTAATTCCACGATCAACTACGATCCCACTTCTGGGATGTCCAAATTGATCCGCGTCTTCGGGATTTTCGGGTAAAAACCTATGCGTATGCGTATAAATCAAATTTTTTAATCAATTATTTTTGTAATTAATTATTACGTAGCATTTTTAATAAATATAAATAAATATATATATATATATATATATATTTCTACCTGGTATGTTGACTTTTTTCGGCAATGATATAAGTTAAAGTAGGCATTGAGGATTGATATGATCTTGCGAAAGCAGCTTTGAGTGAAATACATTCAATATTCAAAACATCACGAAATTGATTATTGTTGAGACCACTCCTAGTGGGTGTTCGATCGAATAAGATTGAATAAGATCGAATTAACGTAATGAATAATAAGATCGAATTAACGTAATGAATAATACGATTGAAAACACTAAAATTTATACATAATTTATATATAACAACCTATAATAGAGAATTCTCTGTGGAAGTTTTTGATTTCGATCATAATAATTCTTCAGTAAGTCGTAAATCATTTCTTCCAAATTTTCGACGAATGGATTGAAAAGAACTTTTTGCACGCTCGATCTTCCAACATAGGTTGTGAGAGACTAAAAAATAATTTTAATAATTTTAATAATTACTTTATTATTATTATTATTATTATTATTATTATTATTATAATTATAAAAAAATATAAACCCATGATAATAAATAATATTTTACCGAATCCATAGATCCAGATACGCCACAAATGCTTTTCTTTACTTTACATAACGCAGATGGATGAGAATTATCCGCACCAATAAGCATTGTCTATAAAACATAAATATAAGATATAGATACAATATTAATACGAAATTTTGAATAATACATAAAGTAGATATGTAAATGTAATATACCGGAATATCAGCTAAGAAACCCATATCTTCATCCGCAAGTTGAAAGTTCTTTCCTCCAATCTTTGTATTAATCTTTAAACCAATATTAGCAAGTAATGGCTTATTGTATCGAAAGATCATTTTATCTGAAGTGATAACCTTTGATGTGATGAAAATAATTAATATAATAATTAATTATTGGTGTATGTATGTAATATTCAGAAATATCAAGAAAATATATATATATGAATCTAACTTGTGTCGCGATTCCTAATTCAATCTCTGCAACTTTCTTTATTTCTGCATATAATGGTTTCGAATGATTTGTAATAATAACGACGATTAATTGAGGTGCCAAAGTTTTATTGATTGCTGCCTTCTTATATGCAATTCCCATCGCCTGATGAAATATATAAAAAGAATATTATTTTTAGAAAATTTATCATTTCTTATTGTTTGATTCAATAATAATATTATTATTCTAAGTAATCAAATAAATAAATAATTTACCATCCTGATTGAATGTTTGTTTCCGACAAGAATTGGAGGTTTGTTTACAACGCCCTATGTTTTTTTTTTAATAATATATCATGTATTTTAGATGATCTTATATATTTTGTATTTTTTTTATATAATTATAAATGTTTTAAGTATTTACCAAACCAAGTTCATTTAATGTGTCAATTAATTCTTTAATAAAATTTTGAATACGAGAATTTGTTCGTTCATCGTCAAAAGAAATTACCGACCAGTTTTCGAGTTGTTTCGGCTAATTTAAATATATGGTTAATGTTAATTAAAATGAATAATAAATGTTCATAATAATATATAATAAAAACTTACCACTTGAACTACTCGCTTCATTATTTAAAGAAAACCAAAATTTTAATTCAAATTTTTAATCCAAATCGTCCGTCGGATTAAGATTTTTCAAACAACTAAAAAGAGGGACTTACATTCTCAAAGGTCCATCTTCCTCCTTTTGTCTTCACCTCGGTTAATTTACCTTCTTTTTCACAAAGGAGTTTTGGAGGATTCAGCAAACGACCTTGCAAAAAAAAAATAAAGCAATAATTTGTTATTTAGAATAATAAATAAATTTTTAAAAAAATGAACAAAAATAAATAAAAAATAAATAAAAATAAATAAAAAATAAATAAATAAAAATAAATAAAAAATAAATAAAAATAAATAAAAAAAAAATAAAGTAATAATTTATTATTTAGAATAATAAATAAATTTTTTTAAAAAAAATGAACAAAAATAAATAAAAAATAAATAAAAATAAATAAAAAATAAATAAATAAAAATAAATAAAAAATAATTAAAAATAAATAAAAAATAAATAAAAATAAATAAAAAATAATTAACCATTAATTGACATCATATCAGTATCAATTTCCATTCTAAATTCTCTAAAACATTCGGTATTATCAAATTGCAAGACATTTTCTACGCGATCGGAAATATATTGAAAACGATCTTGATTTTCGGTGGTAAGTTTGATACCAATCCCAGTATTATCTTCTATGGCTTCCAACCTTTGTCCTACACGTGTGCAATGATTACACGTAATCACGTAATCACGTAATAAACAATTAAAGATACAAGTAAGTAAAGATACAAGTAAAGACAAAAGTTAAGATATATGTAAAAACACAAGTAAAAAGTAACATTAACTAATGATGAAAAAAATTCTCACCGGATAAAACTTCACAAACTTCAATTGGCATAAAAAGTTTTTCTTTAACTATCAAACAAGGTAATTTGACATATTGCAATTTCCATTTATATTCTTGATAAAAAAATTTCTCACAGTTCATTAAAGAACCATCATCTGTGACGACATTCTGAAATTCAGTTATGATATCAGCGATACCATAAATTTTATATCTAGTTTTGGGATTTCCTCGGTGTACAACTCGTATATTTAATCCAATAAGTGCCTATTATTTTATATTAATAATAAAAATAAAAATGATAATAATTAATTTTTTTATTATTATTGTTGTATAAAAATTGACTAATACTTAGTTGGTTAATTACTTCTTCTAAAATATTTCTTTCTTCTAAATTAATTCCTTCTTTTAAATTTTTTTCGGATTTACGTAACAATCTTGCAATAACTTTAATTAGAGGTTCCGCGGGAATTCTCAAATCAGGTTCATTAAAATCAACATTTATAACCATGTTTTCTAAAAAAAACCGGTTTGTAAATTTTTATAATAAAATAAAAATTTTTATAATGAATAAAAAATAATAATAAAATAAAATAAAAAAATAAATAAAATAAAAAAATAAATAAAATAAAAAAATAAATAAAATAAAATAAAAAAATAAATAAAATAAATACCCCATCCAGCATTCATTGACTTACAAAAACCTTTATTCATTCCTTCCAAAATTCGATTTTTTGCCATTCGATTACACCATTCTTCAACATTATTCACATCAAATTTATATTGAGCGGAAAAATTAATAATCACATTTAATACTTGATTACATCTTACAACTTCTTTGGTAAGTGGTCGTTGTTTATTAATATATTCTTGAAGTGGTTTAAAATTCACAATTTCTATTTTATCCAAACTAATAATCCAGGTTCTTCCTTTACTTTCTTCTTTTTCTTCTTCTACTACGGGTTCTTCATCCATAAATAACGTGACTTCGGTTTGACTAAAATTTATATCTTGATCAAATGTAAGTGGTGATGATGAATAGATTGTTTCTTTTCCATCAAAGACGGGATGAAGATTTCCAAATTTGTTTATTAAACAAAGGTGACAAAATATTTTGAAAAGTAATTTTGGTTTTTGCACAAATGGTTTAATCGTGAATTTGTAATGATAAATATCCACTTTCGGTAACTAAATTAATTATAAAAATAAAAAATAAGAATATATTTTTATTATTATTTTATTAATTTAATATTATTTTATTATTTTATTATTATTTTATCATTAAAATTATTATTATACTGACTGCTTTAATTCTAAGGTAATTGCATTTTAGGCCAATAGTTTTTCCACTGAATCCAACATCTGGTCTTTCGGCTATTCGAAGTTCTTCAAATGCAAGTTCATGATTTATCAATTTGGTTTTCTTTGTTTGATCTAAACTTGATGATGATGATTCAGATTCATCTAAAGAAATAAATGATTCATTATCATTTTTATTATTAGGGTTTTTATTATTAAAAAGTGTATTTTCACTATCGCCACGACGTTTTGACATTTTTTTGTTTTTTTTACAAATAAAAAAAATTAATTATCAAAAAATATAATGTTATCAAAAAAAATGAAATTATTATAAATATATATATCCAACTATGAATCGACATTTATATATATATATTTGAATTCAAGAATTACCTTTGTGGGAATTTTTCGTTGTTAAAAAATATGTTCGTCACGGTTTATTTTTCGTCACATTTCGTTCATTTATTTTTTTTTTTTTCTATCATTTCATGCATCTTTTTTACTTTTTTTTTCAAATTTATTTTTATGTAATATTATTGAAATTGAATTTGAAAATGAATTTTAGAATGACGAGTTTATATTGTTATTGTCAAAATTTAAATTTCGTAGTAATTTCAAGTACATACCGCATACCGTATTTCGTCACGATGATAAAACATGATGAAATTAAATATTTAATCAACTTAAAACAATAATAATAATAATAATGAAAGTAAGAATTAAAAGTAAGAAATGAAACTCTGTTGAATTATACAGAGAATTGATATATAGAGATGATGATGATGATGATGATGATGATGATGATGACGAGTGTTTATTTATAACTTACGTAATTACGAACTTACAAATTTACAAGCTCAATTAGCAGATTTATTTAATTTTAAAATCACTTTAATAAACAAATTTTATAAATTAATTCAATTTGATATCATCACGATCAAGAATTTAGAAATAATGATCGTGAACAGTTTTAGAAAAAAAAAAAGATACTACGCATTTTTTTTAATTTATACTATCTTATGATATATTGATTAAAATTACCCAATCTTATTTTTATTTTTTTTTTAATTTGATTTTTATTTTGTGGAAGTAATAATTCATTTATTTTATCTGTTACATCAATATTTTTCGTATTCTTCATTGGATATTTGGAAAGTAATAATTTATTAATAGTTTCATCTGCGATATTAATATGTAGTAAATAAATAAATAATTATACTCTATTCCCTTTTACGTACTTAGAAAAATTTAAATGAATATATTGAATAGATTTAATTGTTGTTTCTTTAATTTGATTTATCATATGATTATATATAAACAATCTATTAAATCTTTAATTGTATTAATGCTCACTTTCTTTTGTTCCTTTTCAGACGAAGAACAGAAACATATTGTTTTTTTGCGAATGATGCGCATTTCCAGATTGGATTAATATGTTTGAGATTGATCTAAATTATAATTTTCATTGCCACATATTTATCACTGAACTTGAATAATCCATGTGGTTATTGTATTCATTGAAAAGATAAGAGGGTCACGAAAACAAAGTGATACGCGGAGACGAAGAAGTGCGCGATGACGAATAGGTAAAGGGCTTTGCGATGCATTCATTGAAAAGATGATTTTTGTGATATCTGACAGTTGTGCCAATTAAGTCGAGTTGTCAGGAATCATAAATTCTACATACTTAACATAGTGGTGGATCAATTTCATCTGGATTGTTGATACAATACAATATCAACGCGAAATCCATGTGGTACAATAGGAAGTACCTGACTAAAATCACCTCCAAAGACGAAGAATTCTATTATTTAAATTTATGGTGTTGTTAATATTGCATTCATTTATTAACAGAATTTATTTCGTTAGAGTTTTGTTTATTGCCTTAGGTTATATTTCTTATTAAAAAAAAAAAGAATCGCAGTAGTAAAATTCTCAGGTTGTTTTAAATTGTAATAATATTAAAAAAAGTATTCTATTCCAAAGATAAATCATAATGCCATGCAATAAGACTCTACTCTAAATTCTGATGGAGGCAACTTAAAGATTATTTCCTTGAAATAATAAGATGTGTATTAAAAAAAATAATAATCTAAAAATATTGTGTGTTTCTTCTATAATTTTTATATATTTTTTTGGTATTAAAAATAAAATATTCTATGTGAAGTTAATTGAAATTTTGAAATAAATTTTTAATTTATGTATTATGGATAAATTTTTTGAAGGTTATTGACCCTCTGTGTTTTAATAATACCCATACTATTACATTTTTTTACTTTGTTTTTTTACAACGACATTTGTTACTATTGCATTCACTTTGCAATTACACACTGATAAAATTTACATACTATGTGAAGTTTCTTCTACATATTTTTATATATTTTTTTCGTTATATTCTAAATAAATAAATTTGTAATTTACTCAAATTTTTTGAATAAATTATAAATTTTTATGGATCTTTGTGTATTTTACTATTCCCTAGTAAAATAAATAAATAAAATTTGTAATTTATGCAATTTTTTTTTTGAATTAATTATAAATTTGTATTAATAGCAGCTTTTAGAATATTCAAAATCTTGTCATTTTACAAAAATATCTGTGTCATTTTCTTTTTAACTGATTCTCACCCAGTAAAGCTAATAACCTACAAATACTGTGAAATTTTCTTCTACATATTAAATTTTTATGGCCTTTTGTGTTTCACTTTTAGTAATAATTAATAATCTATAATCTATAAATACTATGAAGTTTCTTCTACATTTTTTTAGTTATAACTATAAATAAAATTTGTAATTTATGCAGATAGAAATTTTTTGAATGAATAAATTACAAATTTGTATTTTATTACACATATTATCCCTAGTAAAGTTCGCAATATCCTTTGGGAATTCTATCCTTTCCATATATTCTTAGAAAATTTCTCTTATATTATTGAAATGATTATAATTCTACTATTAAATTAAATTTATTAAATCTGCGAGATTGGTCCAACTACTTTATTTGTCATTACATTTGATCAGATCTGTCATTAATATTATGTAACTTTACATTGTATACTAAATATTTCACATTGTAACTGAATGAATTGAATTATTATTAATAATATTTTAAATTAAATTATATATTAATTTTAATTTTCCAACCTTATAAATGAATAATAAAATATTATTGAATATAACAATATTATTCACGTCGTATCGAAATATTTTTTGGGTTGGGTAAGCCTTTTCACATTTTCCATTTATCATGAAAACAGTATCTTCTGTTATTTTAATATAACCGTTGTTGTGGTCGTCAATCAATATGTATGATAAGTTACATGTAAGGTTTAATTTTTTTCTATTTAATTCATTTTTCATGATCATGGGACATATGAATTGATTTTTATTTTGGGGTTATGAAACTTAGAAAATGAAATGGTATCAAAGAGATCGAGGTAGAAAAATTGGTTTTGTAATAATTAAAATTAAAAGTATTTTACTTAAACCAAAATCTGAAAATAAATAATTTTGGAAAGTATTCTTTTTCAGGGGTTCAAAAGTAAGAATTTGCAAAATTTGTATTGCAATAAGGAGTAAAATTACAACCACAACTACTATCCTATTAATTTACTTAAACCAAAATCTTTTATATAATCATAATATTTTTTGATTTAAGCTTTAATATAGTTGGTAAAGTGGTCTCCTGGTTTTTAAATCATTATCGCCAAGCGAATTTTTTAATATCTTGCGTTTTCGTCTTTTCAATTACTCAACTTATTCTTGTTCATTAAACTTGTACGCGCACATTATTAATAAAGGACGATAATATGTATGTATTCCATTTTTTTAAAGAGAAGTAGGAAAGAGAAAATTATATTACACAAACCAATAAAGAAAAAGGAAAAAAATATAAAAATTAAGAATTAGAAATATATTCCAAAGTACATGAAAAAAAAGTCCATCATCCCATAGGAAAATAATTAGAAAGAAAAATATTTGATGGGTGAAGCAATAATAGAATTTGCATTAAAAAGAAACGGAAACTATTTCAGTAACGTGGGATTTAGATATACGATACGAAAAGGAAAGTATCTAGTATCTGTATATTTGTTGGATCTAAGTCAGTAGGATAATTGGCAGAACGAGTATCGGGGAAAGGTGAAAGATTGCTAGGAGTCGGAACGAATGGACGGTTTGGAAAAAGTGCAAGGTTAAGGGCATGTTCTAAATGTCGAATTCGATTAATTAATAATGTATTTTATTTGGACAGGTGTTTACCATGACTGACAAGAATTTAGAAATGAATGTATTCATTCAATTCTATTTTTAAACCATTTTTTTGTGAGTGCACACGCAAAGTTATTAAAGAAAGAGGAAATATATAATAACAAGTAAAGTCTGGTACGATTGAGGCGCAATTTTTTTTTTAAAAAAAAATCGTAATTAAAGAAAAAAAGTATGCGTGTGCAATGCATCGTAAATTTTTTAGTAAAAAAAAATTTAAAATATTCCACTAAAATGTGGTTGCATCGTCAAATATTTGATATTTGGACGATTAAGAAATGAAAATATTTGAGAGTGGACAAAAGGAATTATATTTATGAATGGGTAAAGCAAAGCAAAGAGAGAATATAACCCAATAGAGAAAATGATTTATGTATCCAACCCTTCAAAAGAAATCCATCAATTTTTCACATTTTTCAATGAGCCAAACCTTTTGAATATTACAAGATTTTACAACTACAACAGTAATTATTTCATATTTTTCGTAGTTGTAAAACTTTTAATAATAATTGTCAGACTATTATCCTAACTAAATCTATGTGCAGTTTGATAATAAGACTATTAAATTAAACAACAAGGAGATATTTGTTGTTTATAACAATGTTTGTAAGTCTAAGGAAAGAATTTATAATAGTTTTACGATGTTTGCTTTTGAACATCTGAGATTATAATCGTTCTATATTATATATAATATATATAATAAATTAAAAAAAAAAAGAATATAAATAAAAATTTTCAAGGGAAGGATGAAATAAATGATGAATATATCTCCTGATATAATTAATTTATTTCATTCTGAGACCATTCATCGGCAATATCAATTTGTTTTACATCATAATACGGATATTTGTGTTTATTGTACCGTTGAGAAAATTGCCTTCGATTAATTTTTTTATAAAATTATATTATATATTATATTTTTCTGATTAATTATATATTTTTCTAGTTAATTACCACTCTTTACATTTTCTCTTCGTTACAATATTTGTTGTGTGCCGTTGAGAAGTATGTAACTGGTCTTTATTTAGAGAGAAACTAAAACTATTCCCTTTCTTTATAATATTATTATTGTTCATGTATTTTCCTATTTCCATTACAATTATCGATCCATTATATCTGAATTGTGAGTATTTCAAAATAAATAACATTGGAAAGATGCAAATCGGATATGTTTGAAAATACATTTCGTGCGTTGGATATCATCATTTATTCAAGGGAGGGTTTATTAATTAATTAATTATATCATATCGGCTGAAACGCGTTTTTAAAATAATAAAAATAAAATAATTTAATTTATTTTTTTTTTTCAAGAAACTAGGTGTTTTAAAGTAAAAAAATAAAAATAAAAGGTGAAAGATTATTATTTAAAAAAAAATAATCATTTTAGTGACGATAAAAATGATATTTCCATTAAAGAATGTTAAGAATTAAAGATAAGTATCAATTGATCAAGGGGGATTATATAGAACAGATTTTTAATTATGATAATTGATTATTACTAAATTACTAAATTACTAAATTACTAAAATCATTTAATAAACTTATGTCAAAATTCTTAAAGCGTTTCTTAATAATGTGAAAAAAAAATATGGTGAGTGAAAAAAAAAGTCAAGGAAAAACGAGACGCATGCCTATTTATATTTAAAATCATTACATTATGGTAATCAACAACAACAAACGATTATTATTTTATTGTTACTTTTTTCAAAGCTAAACACAACCCTAAAAAAATAGGGGATAAACACCTCATCAAGAGAAAAAAAATAAAAGGAGTAATAATAAAAATGGCGACGCTTCACGTGCATTCGATTATAAAAACTGAAGATTTTTATTTTGGTCGTGAATAAAAAAAAAAAACAAACAATAAATTGTAGCATCAAATAAAAACTTACGAATATTATATTTTACATTGCACACTGATAATCATTAGTAGTAATAACAAGAAAATTATATATATTATTTTTATTTTTTGGGGATGAGANGATTATATAGAACAGATTTTTAATTATGATAATTGATTATTACTAAATTACTAAATTACTAAATTACTAAAATCATTTAATAAACTTATGTCAAAATTCTTAAAGCGTTTCTTAATAATGTGAAAAAAAAATATGGTGAGTGAAAAAAAAAGTCAAGGAAAAACGAGACGCATGCCTATTTATATTTAAAATCATTACATTATGGTAATCAACAACAACAAACGATTATTATTTTATTGTTACTTTTTTCAAAGCTAAACACAACCCTAAAAAAATAGGGGATAAACACCTCATCAAGAGAAAAAAAATAAAAGGAGTAATAATAAAAATGGCGACGCTTCACGTGCATTCGATTATAAAAACTGAAGATTTTTATTTTGGTCGTGAATAAAAAAAAAAAACAAACAATAAATTGTAGCATCAAATAAAAACTTACGAATATTATATTTTACATTGCACACTGATAATCATTAGTAGTAATAACAAGAAAATTATATATATTATTTTTATTTTTTGGGGATGAGAATTGGTAAAGAGTTAGTATTTTAAGAAGAAAATACTGTAAGTTTCGTGTTCTGTCTTTTTTTCACGTCTCAAAAATCAAATAATTTTTTTTTTCGTACCTACCTAAGTAGTAGTAGTTCTCGGAACTTATGATAGTACTTTAATAATATCTTTTATGATAATATTACTTTCATCATGATGTGTTCTTTCCATGAATGAATTAACGTTTTTTTTTTTATGAGGTGGTGTTCGTTTTCACTTGGATTATTTTGGTTGTATTTTGCGTGCGTTTCATCTATTAAAAGTCGTATCATAACTTTTAATTATTTTAAGTATTTTTTTTTTGGAGGGGGGAGGACTTTTAACTGAAACTAATAATAATAAATCTTTCTCACGAAATTTCAAATTTATTTTTGATTTTATTTATTTTTTATTCAGTAAGGGATGGGGATATATTATACTATCTACATTATCATTTACTATTATCAAATTATATCTACTCATCCATTCCCACGTTTTCTTCATTATTCATTTGGTTCTAACTCAATTCCAATTCCCGACCCTTATTTAATTCGTTCAGTTCATACACGTTATTTCGAATATAACTATCAATCATAATTCATTAACTTTCTTTTACATTATCTTTTACGTACGTCATCCTTACTTATTACAAATTCATCACGGCTATTTTACACGCGACATAATCGCTTATTATCATCACTATTTTCACCTGTCATTATTTAAAGATCTTCTCGGTCTTGATTTTTTCTATTTAAATTTTTTTTTTTTTGATTTTTAATTTAATTTATTTAATTTATTTCATCAATTTATTTTTTATTAAAAAAAATTTTTTAAATTATAATTTATTTATTTATTTTCTAACGTATTTATTCGCGTTTGACAATTAATTCAATCTTTCTCAGGATTAAAAATATTAGAAAAGATAGATATAAATTAAGTAGAAAAAAATATAGAAATGAGATATATACATATATTAGTGGTACAGTTAACATAAGAGTGAATGTTTTAACGAAAGCGGTCAGGCAGGAAGAGGAGATTGACGTGCCAAATAAATAGAGATAAGACAATAATAAAAAAATAGAATTTCTCTCAACAACAAAATAGTTCTGACTAATAATGAATCAATATAAAAAAAAAATAATTTATTTATTTAAGATTGTTTCGTTAGATTATTCATTTTTAATGAAGTCATAAAAGATTTATCTTAAAAATTTATCAATTTATCAAACAAAACTTATGATAACTTTGAATATCAAAATCAGGATATGATTTTGGCTTCAATATAAATAATATAAATAATTATATATAGATTTTTTTTCATTATTTAACCTTCAAATAATAATACCAAATCTCTCCTTGAGATGAAATATCACTTCCTTAAAGTATAGTTAGAAGTAGTTCAACATTATAACTTCATTCAATGAATCTATATCCATATATATTTTAATTAGAATTATATTTTTAATTATATTTATAATTATATTTAATCGCATCAAAAGATGTATAAAAATTGTTTGTGTGCAATGGTAATTCAAACGTTAAATACTAAATCTTACCACATATATAAGATAATGAGAGGTTTGTGCCGTCGAAGGTGTATTTTATTTTTTGCAGAGAATTGTGCTATACATGTCGTCAAAACCATTGAACTGAGTCAGATGCAATTATCTAAAATTAAGAAAAATTGGAGTTGAATTTTGATTTTTACTAGTAATTGGCGCAATTAATTGAGTCAGACGTAATTAATAATTGAAATTTTAAACAGTTTCCTTTTATAAAAAATGATTCCGTGTCGTGTTTATAGAATAGAATATGAAGAAGGAATAATATTTTCAACAATTACAATTTCATCCCTGTTATTCTTATTTATTACCAATAATTTGAAAGATTGTTGATGAATTATTCTAGAAGATATTGATTATTTGAACTAGAATTTGATAAAAGAAATCAAGATGCAAATTGCAAGAATAAGACATCGGGATGAAAATTATACTAAATTAGATAGGAATTGTTTATTTAAATTTACTATGTCATTATTGTGAATAGATTCTTATTCAGAGATTTATTAATTGACCTCAAAGAACAATACCAATTTGAACGAATTCCAGACTCTTCTAAATTAATATAATGGAAAAATGTTGAAATATTGAACTCTTATTATCACGTTTATTGTAATTCAAACTTTCATACAAAAAAAAAATCCCCCGGAGAAGTTACAAAAGTGAAGAAAATAAAAAAATACAAATATAGAAATTATACAAAAATTATATCATGACAACCCACAAAATATTTCCACTTATAAAGGAGAAGATCAATAATAATGTCAAGGCAAATGATTTCAAATTATGGAACATTGTTTGGCAAAATTCCAAATCCTGGCATACATATAATATATAGAATGAATTTTAGAAATTTTGGAAATTTTATAAATTTTAAAAGAATCGTTCGTGAAAAATAATATTTTAATTGACATACTTAATATTTACATCTTAATATTTAATGAAAAACCCAAATGATCTGGTCTGGTTTTTTTTAATAAAAGAAAAAAAAAAGACAGGCAAGCTCTGAAGAACAATTAAATAATTTTAGATATATTTTAAATTAAATTACTTATTTACTTATTGATATTTTGAAAACAAAATTCCTTATTCTCTTGATTGATTATACTCAAAAAAATTAAGAATAATTTGAATAAAATCATTAATGAGATTTCGAATTTTATCCTTCAATAATTAATATCTCAAATAAGATTAGAAAACAATCAAATTAGGTTCAGATCAAAATAGAAGATAGACAAAAAAAAAATCAAATTTTATGAATTTCATATTAATATTTTTTATTGTAATTAATTTTAATCCTCGAATTGATTTTAATTAATTTTAATCTCCAAATTGATTTTACAACAACAACACGAAACACAACAAATGCACAAGCAAATATATTAGATGAAAGCTTGAGGCAGACAAGTTCATCACTCTACTAGTAAAATAATTAATAATATTAAAGAAATAAATAGTTAATTCTCATTTCTTTTCCAAAAACACAATTTAATGAAAATTTTAGCACTTCAAGTGATTATAGTTTACAATAATTTTGAAATTTTTTCATATTTTTTTTAAATTTTTCTTTTTCATTTTTTAACTCACTCTTGGAAGATTCAAAGATTAATACATTGTATTTTTTTTTCATAACTCCTTGGAGAAATACTCTCTAGATAAATTAAATTTATATAAAAATGATCAATAAAACAATGCCAACACAATCACAATTCAAAACATACCGTGATTTATTATTTATCATCTAAAACACAAAATGGCAGTATTCCGCCAGCAAAGTGATACATTTTTGATACATATTTCTTTGAATATCGATTTTGAAACCGACAGAAAAAAATATAACTGAAATTTAATAATACGGTAAACATGTATGACAATAGCAATAATAATACACCTAATTAATACATTCTATCTGAATCAGATAAAAATAATTTGTCTTGAGATAGATTTCATTCGTTACAAATTCTTTTAATAAGAATAATTTATCACATTAATCATAATTGGGTATTATATTATTATTATGATAGTTCTACTAATATACCTAATGAAGAAATGTATTATTTTTTTTAATACTTTAAAACTTCCAAGAACAAGATTTATTATTTTTATTAAGTATTGTTAGTAATAGCATCATAACAAGAAATAGCACAGCGATTGCTCATGCTGTTTCAAAAAATGAGGCAAGAAACCATAGCACGATTATAAGCCACAGAGTAGAGTATACATACTTTTTAAGTAACTCAAATAATTGGTGGATGCTTTAAATTCCATGATAGATTGGGCAGTCTACGTGCTGCATTTTTATTACATTTCTATTCACCAATACTGCATCTTTATTAGTCCATTTTTTCAAAGTTCATTAAATCAATTCAAAAAAAAAAAAAATTAGTAATTACCAAGAAAAAAAATTAGAAATAATCAATTTCAAACAATAAGTAAATTTGATTTTCCGATCATCAAGACAAGATAATTGCAATAACAATTCATGTATAGGATGTCCCATACATTGTCCAGATTGATCAATTTCTTATAGTTTTATAGTTTTTGCTTTGCATGTAGTAACTACAGGATTACTTTGAACATGGGCCAGCCACCTTAATGCATTGACATCACACCACCCATATAGAATATTATTATTATCCAAATGACGTTTAATTATTAAACTTAATTTAACCTTAGCTAAATAAATTAGACACTTAAATTTTTCATTAATTTAGAATGTATACATTACATTATACAAAAAAAAAAGTTTATATTTTAATTTTCATCCTTAATATCAAAAAAAAAGTAGACTTAGATCCTATTCTAATAAATTTTTAAAAAATGTTGGAAGATCAAAAGGTTTAATTAAAGAGAATTTAATTAAAAAGATTGCCATTTGGCTGATATTGCCTTTGAACAACTTGAACATTAAAGAAACTTAATGACGAGCACAATACTCAATTTAAGTGCCAAATGGTCACCACAATCATCACGAAAACAATCACACCATGATGGATAATGGTACTGTACAGGATTTGGATAATGGTACTGTACAGGATTTAGGGCATAATAATATAAATTGTACAAATAATTATCACGAAAATTATGCCCATGATTACATAGCAAAATGAAAATAGTCAATTCTTAGGTTGTTTGTGAAAAAAAGAATCATCAGAAAACGCTCTTATTACTTCCTAAATAGTTTAACTGTTGGTCACTGAAATTTTAATCCCGATTGAGATTATTTAAAATCAAATTTTTTTTAATAATAAAAAACAAGAAAAAAAAAATGCAAGAATTTAAAAAAATATCCAAATATATAATCAATTCAAAATGATATACAATTCAAATATATAAAAGCCTCAACTTGAATGTCTTCATCAAAGATTACAATATTAACACTGCTGCCATGACTAGTATCTATCATGAGAATGTCAGAAAATGAAATATTTGTTTTTTTCATATAATATAAAGTTATTAAGATTCTATTCTAAAATTAAGTTATGTTAATCAACTTGGCAAAATATTTCATTTTTACAATTAAGTAATATGAAATTTTCACCAGACCGGATTCAAGTTAAAGTATCATTTTTACCAATTAACATCAAAGATTCAAACAATAAATGAAAAAGAAAAAAAAAAGATCAGGATTATGAAGCAGAATACCTTTTAAAAAAAGAATTTAGAATGAATCCTTCTCTATAGATCTCCTATATAAAACAGTAAGCTAACTATCATCGACAATGCATTAAGGAGCTTGAAGGTGTTGGCTATTACCATTTTCTAAAATAATGAGCATTCATCCACTTAAAAATTGAAAATAGAAATAATTCATAAATTGTAGATATTGAATCATTAACAAGGGGGATATATACATCAAGGAGAAAATATTATTGATCTTCTCTTGAATAAACACCTTAAGATTAATCAAATATCAGTTCATAGCCTTTTTCACTTGCATGTCATGTATTTCTTTTATACTATTAGTAAGATATTTTATGATCCCTTATGAAAATACAAGAAACCAAAAAATTTGACTACAAGGCTATCACTACCTGGAGACCAGATTTATGTTTACAAATCAAAAATCAATTTGTTCAAATGGATGAAAATGAGCTGAATAGTGTCCACATTGTAGAATAGTTAGAATTGTGGATTATCTCAATTCTCTTAAATTTTCTTAAAAGGAAAGAATGAGTATAATGAAAAGGGAATAAAGATCCACTGTCTTCCCCTATAGTTGATATTTCTGGTTTCAATTACATTAATGAATAATTATAATCCTTTGCAACAACCATAAGATTCTTTGGTAGCTTATCATATTTTTAAGAAAATATTGATAAAAATATAGACAGATAGATATTTACTTAATTAAAAGTATTTAAACTTATTCATGTAAATTCTGTAAAAAAAATTTAATAATTCATTAATATATCTATAATACATATTGTGATTGCTAATTCCAATTCTTCTACTCTATATCTAATTGTCAAACGATTAAATTATTATTTGAATACTATATAATTAAATTGAAAATCGATTAATGTAAAATCAGAATCTAAATTAAATCATTATTTTTGAAATTATTCAGTACCATAAAATTTGTTATCATCTCTGCAATAATAAATATCTCAAAAATTCTTTTCTCATTCGTAAAATTATAATATTAACATTTGTTTTAATGTATAAATATTTTACTAA
Organism: Diversispora epigaea; assembly: GCA_003547095.1. Classification (NCBI taxonomy): domain Eukaryota; kingdom Fungi; phylum Glomeromycota; class Glomeromycetes; order Diversisporales; family Diversisporaceae; genus Diversispora; species Diversispora epigaea. The sequence continues at coordinate 103,558 of PQFF01000450.1, read as the reverse complement.
CAATTTCTAAATCTTAAAATCTTTTTCATTCAACTTGTTTTGCATTAAATAATTTTAAATTGTCCTGATCAAATAAATAATTTCGAAAAATTCTGAACTTGAATCAAGTGCAAAGAATTCTATAAAGTCAACTTTTAGGAGAATGATTGAAAGAAAAGACTTTGGAAGATTTTCATTTGATTGTGAAAATGGATTATTATGGAATCATTTGAAACCATTAAAATTATAATGGATTATCAAGATCCATGGATATTTAATGCTGATTGTTTACGAAAATTTTTTGAAGGGTGGTGTTGTAAAGGGGGGAGGGGGGACAAAAAATTTAGGCGATTACGTATCGAACCTATATGGCAAACGGGAGGAACACGATTATCATTTCATAATTTGAAAAAGTTATGTAATTCAATTTGATATGGAAAAATAATATTTCATTGATTTTTTTTGGTATAGTTGTAACAATAAATATTTGTATTTTGTACATTTTTGATTATTATTTTGGTAACCATTACATCAGAGTAGTTACACTACACTTAATCATAAGTTTTATATATAAATGTGGTACGATTATTTTTTTATTTCTTAAATTTCTATTTTTCTTCGATATAAAAAAAAAAAAAAAGATGGCAACTAAAGTTCCCACAGAAATATTAATTAAAATTTTAAATAATCTTNTTACTAACAATTTCTAAATCTTAAAATCTTTTTCATTCAACTTGTTTTGCATTAAATAATTTTAAATTGTCCTGATCAAATAAATAATTTCGAAAAATTCTGAACTTGAATCAAGTGCAAAGAATTCTATAAAGTCAACTTTTAGGAGAATGATTGAAAGAAAAGACTTTGGAAGATTTTCATTTGATTGTGAAAATGGATTATTATGGAATCATTTGAAACCATTAAAATTATAATGGATTATCAAGATCCATGGATATTTAATGCTGATTGTTTACGAAAATTTTTTGAAGGGTGGTGTTGTAAAGGGGGGAGGGGGGACAAAAAATTTAGGCGATTACGTATCGAACCTATATGGCAAACGGGAGGAACACGATTATCATTTCATAATTTGAAAAAGTTATGTAATTCAATTTGATATGGAAAAATAATATTTCATTGATTTTTTTTGGTATAGTTGTAACAATAAATATTTGTATTTTGTACATTTTTGATTATTATTTTGGTAACCATTACATCAGAGTAGTTACACTACACTTAATCATAAGTTTTATATATAAATGTGGTACGATTATTTTTTTATTTCTTAAATTTCTATTTTTCTTCGATATAAAAAAAAAAAAAAAGATGGCAACTAAAGTTCCCACAGAAATATTAATTAAAATTTTAAATAATCTTATTCGATCATCATCTCTTTCAACTCAAGATTTATATTCATCATTATTGGTTAATCGATTCTGGTGTAAAGTTACTATACCTATACTTTGGGAATTACTTTTAAGTCAAGAATGTTGTACAGATGAATATAAGTTGTGTAAGAAAGCACTATGTATTCGAACTTATATATCATGTATGGATACTCAAGCTAGAACTTTACTTGCTCAAAATGGATTTGATTTATCATCATCACCATCTCAAGCTACTTTTGATTATCCATCATTCACTCATAAATTAATAATTAATAATTTAGTATATTTTATTTCAATATATTCACATCAAATTATTAGTCCGGATCAAGATAACAACAACATTGATAATAAAAAACCAAGAATATTATTTCGTGAGACGTGCAAATTAATTATAAGACTTGTGGACACTTTTAAAATGACGAAAATTCCAAAACGTTTTTATAAAAATTATCTTAAATATATTGATTCACTTCTCAAGTTACTTGGTGCCCCGAAGAAATTAAGAAGAAAGGATAAGCTGATTAGACCATTAACATTAATTTGTGATAATATTTTAAATATGGATTTATATATGGATTCAGTTTCTCGAATGAAATTATTAAAACTTATTAGTGTTCAAAAAAGATTAGAAAATTTATCAATTGTTGGTGATAATTATCTTAAATATCTAGACCATGATTTATTACTTATGGCTATCATTAGTCAAAAAGAAACATTAAAGAGTCTTCGTTTAAAATCAGTAAACTTTTATACTTTCAAGGAGAAATCATCACCAATTGGACAATTTATTTCACTTCGAGAACTTAATATTGAAAATTGTTATGGATTGTATAATTCGGATTGCTTATCCTTGGCTTCATCTTTTACTCAATTAAGTAGTTTTCATTGTTTTCATTCGAGTTATGCATATAATAAGTATCCTCAAGAATTTATTATAAAAATTCTCCAAACGGCCAATTCAAATTTAAAAAATATTTGTCTATATTTATATCCCACAATTCCATTTGATATATTTTCAGCAATTTTAAATTATTGTACAAATATTACCGAATTAACTTTATATGATTTAAGTCCCGAACAAGTAATAGCAATATTTAATAATAATTTTAATGAATTAAGAAGTTTTTCGTTTGATTGTGGATGGGAAGGATTTGATGCTAATGAATTATTATGTCAAATGGCCAAGAAAGTACCAGAATTGCTCGAAACTATTAAAATTAAAATGAATTACGATAACCCATGGATATTTAATGCTGATAGTTTACGAAAATTTTTTGAAGGGTGGTGTTGTTGTAAAGGGGGAAACAAGAAATTTAGGCGATTACGTATCGAACCTATAAGACAAACACCATTTACATTGGAAATAATGGGTGATGACCATTTTAAAGCTATTGAAGAATATGGAATTCAATTTGATATGGAAAAATAATATTTCATTGATTTTTTTTTTTTTTGTACGTATCGTTGTAAACAATAAACAATAAATTTGTGTTGTGGCGTATTTTGTACATTTTTGATTATTATTCCGAGTAGTTACACTTAATCCTAAGTTTTATAAATGTGATCTGATTATTTTTTTTTATTTCCTAAATTTTTGTTTTTTTTTTCAATATAAAAAAAATGATGGCAACTAAAATTTCCCCAGAAATATTGATTATGATTTTAAATAATGGTCAATCAACTCAAGATTTATATTCATCATTATTAGTTAATCGAATCTGGTATAAAGTTACTATACACATACTTTGGGAATTAGCTTTAGGTCAAGAATGTTGTATGGATGATAAGAAGTTGAGGAAGAAAGCATTATGTATTCGAACTTATATATCATGTATGGATACTCAAGCTAGAAATTTACTTATTCAAAATGGATTTGATTTGTCATCATCACCACCTCAAGCTACTTTTGATTATCCATCATTCACTCATAAATTAATAATTAATAATTTAGTTTATTTTATTTCAATATATTCACAACAAATTAGTCCAAAACAAATTATCGGTCTATATCAAAATGATAGCAAGAGTGAGGAAATCAACGGATCGAAAATATTATTTCGTGAAATATGCGAATTAATAATAAATCGTTGTACATTTTTGGATTGTTTTAAATTGACAAGTTTTTCCAGAAAATTTTCTAATTATAACGATTTAATTTGTTCAATTCTCGAGTTACCTGATGCCTCGAAAGTATTTAAGAAATTAGAAAGTTTTACTTCGACAACAACAAACAATGATGAATTGATTACACCATTATTTAAATCATTAACATTAATTTGCGATAATATTTTAAATATGGAATTATCTTTGGATTTTCCTAAAATAGAATTATTAGTGAAACTTATCAGTGTTCAAAAACGTTTAGAAAATCTAGTTATAAACTAAATTTTAATTCATTATTTTGGGCTATCAGTCAAAAAGATACATTAAAGAGTCTTCGTTTAATGAGCGTAAATTTTTATCATCTCGAAGGAAAATCACCACCAATTGGCCAATTTATTTCACTTCAAGAACTTTATATTAAAAATTGTCGTGGATTGGACCAATCGGATTTTTTATGTTTGGCTTCATCACTTACTCAATTAAGTAATTTTCACTATTACGCATATGTCTCCGAGTATCATCGAGAATTTATTAAAATAATTCTCGAAACGGCCAATACAAATTTGAGAAATATTTGTATAGATTTTCATTGCCCAATTCCATCTGATATATTTTCAGCAATTTTAAATTATTGTACAAAGATTACCGATTTAACTTTACTGAATTTAAGTTCTGAACAAGTAATAACAATATTTGATAATGATTTTAACGAATTAAGAAGTCTTTCATTTGAATGTAGAAGGGAAGGATTGGATGCTAATGAATTATTATGTCGGTTGGCTGAGAATGTACCAGAATCACTTGAAACTTTTAAAATTATAATGGATTACGATTATCCATGGATATTTAGTGTCGATAGTTTAAGAATATTTTTTGAAGGGTGGTGTTGTAAAGGAGGAGGAAATAAACTTAAGAGATTGCGTATAAAACCTTTAAGACTGGAACATACTTTTAGAAGATTGGAAATAATGGGTTATGAACATTTTAAAGTTATTGAAGAATATGGAATTCAATTTGATATAGATAAATTTCGATAAAAAAAACAATGGCAAATGAAATTTCCACCGAAATATTGATCATAATGTTCAATCATTTCGTTCAACTCAAAATTTATATTCATCATTATTAGTTAATCAAATTCGGTATAAAGTTACTATGCCTTTACTTTGAGAATTAATTTTTGATCAAGAATATTATACGGATTATAAGTTGAGGAAGAAAGCACTATGTATTCAAACCTATATATCATGTATGAATACTCCAACTCGAACTTTTCTTAATATGAATTTGATTTATCACCGCCACCTCCTCAAACTACTTTCGAGAATATTATTTCGTGATTAATAATAAATCGTTGTACATTTTTGGAATATTTTAAATTGACGAGTTCCCAAGAATTTTTTTAAAAATTATAATGATTTAATTTGTTCGATTTTCGAGTTATTTGGTGCCCCCGGGGGTATTTAAGAAATTAGAAAGTTTTACNATGGCAAATGAAATTTCCACCGAAATATTGATCATAATGTTCAATCATTTCGTTCAACTCAAAATTTATATTCATCATTATTAGTTAATCAAATTCGGTATAAAGTTACTATGCCTATACTTTGAGAATTAATTTTTGATCAAGAATATTATACGGATTATAAGTTGAGGAAGAAAGCACTATGTATTCAAACCTATATATCATGTATGAATACTCCAACTCGAACTTTTCTTAATATGAATTTGATTTATCACCGCCACCTCCTCAAACTACTTTCGAGAATATTATTTCGTGATTAATAATAAATCGTTGTACATTTTTGGAATATTTTAAATTGACGAGTTCCCAAGAATTTTTTTAAAAATTATAATGATTTAATTTGTTCGATTTTCGAGTTATTTGGTGCCCCCGGGGGTATTTAAGAAATTAGAAAGTTTTACTTTGATAATAGGAAGAGATCGTAATCCGAATGGACCATTATACGAATCATTGATTAATGATAATATTTTAAATGTTGAGTTATTCAGTTCCTAAAATAAAATTATTAGAGAGACTTATTAGTGTACAAAAACGGTCAGAAAATCTATCAATTGTTATTTATCATCTAGTTCCCTATTCATTTTTTGAGGCTATCATTAGTCAAAAAGAACATTAAAGAGTCTTCGTTTAAAATAAGTAAGTTTTTATCATCCCGAGGGAAAATCATCACATCACTTCAAGAACTTTATATTGAATAGATCGGATTTATCTTGGCGTCATCATTTACTCAATTAAGCAGTATTCATTATTGGCATACGAGATAAACATTATTTGTATCCTCGAGAATTTATTATAAAATTCTTGTACAAATTTAAGAAATATTTGTCTATATTTATATTCCAAAATTACATTTGATAAATTTTCAACAATTTTAAATTATTGTACAAAAATCATCAAATTGATTTTACTAAATTCAAGTCCCGAACAAGTGATAGATTAATTAAGAAGTTTTTCATTCGGTTGTGGAGAAGGGTTTGATTATGTCAAGTGGTTGAGAAATACCAGAATCACTAAAATTAGAATGTGTTTTGATAATCCATGGATATTTAGTGCTCGTGATAACATATACTGCGCATAATCAATGCTAATACTTTTGTAGTTACACTACACTGAATCATAAATATTATATATATGTACGATACAATTTTTTTGAATAAAATTAAATTCTTAAAATTTTTATTTTTAGATATAAATAAAAGATGACAACTAAAGTTCCCACAGAAATATTAATTAAAATTTTAAATAATCTTCGATCATCAACTCAAGATTTATATTCATCATTATTGGTTGATCGATTCTGGTGTAAAGTTACTATACCTATACTTTGGGAATTAACTTTGGGTCAAAAAATGTTGTACAGATGATAATAAGTTGAAGAAAGATTCTTTTAAAATAACTGTAAATTTTTCTGAAGTTTTTCTAAATTATAGTGATTTAATTGGTTCCATTCTGGCGCCCCGAAAGTATTTAAAAAATTAGAAATCATGAACCGATTTGTTCATTAAAATTAATTTGTGATAATATTTTAAATATGGATTTGTCCTTAAACTCATATTCTCAAGTACAATTATTAGCAAAACTTGTTGGTGTTCAAAAACGGTTAGAAAATCTATCAATTATATCAATTGTTGATTATAAATTTCGTAATTCAATATTTTGGGCTATCATTAGTCAAGAAAAAACATTGAAGAGTCCTCGTTTAAAATCAGTAAGTTACGATTATTTTGAGGGGAAATTGTCACCTCCGATTGGACAATTTATTTCACTTCAAGGGCTTTATATTAAAGATTGAAACGGTTTGAACGAATCAGAATGTTTATTCTTGGCTTCATCGTTTACTCGATTAAGCAGTTTTCATTATTTTCATTCGAGACGTACATTTAATAGATATCCTCAAGAATTTATTATTCTCCAAACGGCCAATACAAATTTAAAAATATTTGTCTAGATTTATATCCCACAATTACAATTGATACATTTTCGACAATGTTAAATTATTGTACAAAGATTATCAAATTAACATTACTGAATTTAGGTCCTGAACAAGTAATAGCAATATTTAATAATAATTTTAGTGAATTAAAAAGATTTTCTTTTGATTGTGGAAAAGGATTAGATGCTACTGTTTGATGTACCAAAATCACTTGAAGTTATTAAAGTTTTAAAAAAAATTTCTGTGAAAAAATCGTACGAAAACTTACGCAAATTTTTTCGGACATTTTTTTTAAAACTTTAATAACTTCGCGAATATCTGCTACAGAGATGAAACACATATCATTTTGTAGCCAAGAACTACTATGATTAAAATGGATTATGATAATCCATGGATATCCAGTGCTGATAATTTAAGAATATTTTTTGAGGGGTGGTATTGTAAAGGAGAAGGAAATAAAAACTTAGGAGATTACGTATAGAACGAATGAGACAAACATCGAAAACAATGAGTGATAAACATTTTAAAGTTATTGAAGAATGTGGAGTTCAATTTGATGTGAAATGATATTTTGCATCATTATTAATAAATATTTACATTGGATCATGTGACATCGGTGAAAGAATCCATTAATAATACTAAAACAGAAAAAATAAATATGTTGTGTTTGTATTGCATATTTCATTTATTTATTTATTATTTATGTTATGTGGAACATTTAAAAATGCTACTAATTTTCTGATTATAAAAAATGTAAAAAAAATGTTTTTTTAACGCTCTTGACGCCAGATAACGAAAAATTTAACGATAAAAATTTATACAATTTTTATGTATCGATTTTTTAACGAAAAAAAATAAAAAACATTTATTTTATTAAAAAGTATATTTTTTGGTAAGCTTTGATATAAAGTTTTATTATTTTATTATTTTATAGAATAAATTTTGAATTAACATTAATTTAATTTAATTAAAATAGTTTATCAAAATATTTTAATTAAAATAATAATTTATATAGATGGAGTTAGATTATTTTAAGATATTAATAATTATAATTGTATATTTTAATAATTATGGAGCATGGGCGGTAGAACCTCGATATCAACATAATAGTTTGTTAGTAGGAAGTAATTTATTTTTATTAGGAGGATTATCACAAATAAGTGGAACAGAAAGAGAAATATTTTATCTTGATTTAACTAAATCTTTTAAAGTAGATAGTCCACCATGGGAAGATATAACATCATATGCACCTATTCCAATTGATTTTTATCATGGAGCCTCGGCATCAACTGATAATTATACGATTTATATATTTGGAGGAGAAGGAAATAAGAATAATGATAAGTTCGTGTATCGTTTTACTATTGAACCTAAAGGAAATACGGTTTCTTGGAATGATCAACTAGTAACTACCGGAACTCCACCTTCAACTAATCGATATGGAATTTCATCAGCAATTGACCCAATTAAATCGTATATTTATATATTTGGAGGAAAATCAATTGATGAGGAAGGACAAGAAATAATCAATAATGATTTATTTCGATTTGATTATCTTGAATTTACTTGGGATATAATGTCTAACGCTAGTTCACCTACTAAAAGATATGATTATACATCAACATTTATTCGAGGATTTATATATTATATTGGTGGAATTGAACAATCCGGCCAAAATTCAACTAATATTGTTAATATTAATGAAGTATATTATTTTAAAATTTTTATTAAGTAAAATTTAAATTATTCTTTATTCTCTATTCTCTATCTGACGCTTATTATTTGTCTATATGCTATACTAGATTTACATTTATAATACTAATACTGATAGTTGGAGTAGTAATGTGAGTAATATTATATATGTATATCATATTATATTTTATTATATATATTATATTTTTTGCTTAAAAAAATTTTTCTTTTTTTGCAAAAAAAAAACAATAGATAGCTGCTGGAGATCCAATTGGAAATCGAGCTGGCCATTCCGCTTCATCGAGTAAATGTTAATATATATATTTTTTTATATCAAATCTTTTTATTTTATTTTTAATGCGTGCTTTTGATACTAATATTTTTAATATAATAAATTAGCATCGGAGGATACTATTATTATTTATGGTGGATCAGAGTCAATTCCTCCTGACGTTTTAACTGCGGCCAAACCACTTCTTGCAGTATTGGATGTAGTAACGCTTAAATGGTCAGCACCAGGTGTTCAACTCTCGAATGGTATGTCAGAGCTTCCAGAATTAGCATATCATTCGGCAGCGATTTTTGAAGATTATATGATTTTAAGTTATGGTAATTTGATTAATTATTTATTAATTTATTTATTTATATCTATATTTATTTTTATTTTATTTTATTTTTATTTTTATTTTATTTATTTTTATTTAATTTATTTTATTTTTTTTTATTTTATTTTTATTTTATTTTATTTTTTATTTTATTTTATTTTTTTTATATTTATATTTTATTTATTTTTTTATTTTATTTTTATTTTATTTTATTTTTTATTTTATTTTATTTTTTTTATATTTATATTTTATTTATTTTTTTATTTTATTTTTATTTTATTTTATTTTTTATTTTATTTTATTTTTTTTATATTTATATTTTATTTATTTTTTTATTTTTTTTTTTTTTTATTTTTATTTTATTTATTTTTATTTAATTTATTTTATTTTTTTTTATTTTATTTTTATTTTATTTTATTTTTTATTTTATTTTATTTTTTTTATATTTATATTTTATTTATTTTTTTATTTTATTTTTATTTTATTTTTGTTTTATTTTATTTTATTTTATTTTATTTTATTTTATTATTCTATTATTTTTATATTTATTTTATTTTATTATTCATTTATTTTATTTATTTATATTTTAATTAATTATTATTCATTCATTCATTCATTTACATTTATTTATATTTAATTAATTTAGGCAACTTGATGACGGATTCAACAATTAATCCCAATGTTTACGTTGCTGATACAAAAAGTTATGATTGGGTCTCTGAATTTTCTCCATATGGTTAATATATTTATTTATTATTTTTTTTATTATTATTATTAATCCATTAAAATCTATTGATTCTAATTATTTATTTATTTATTTTAGTAAAAAAATCAAATAAAAACAAGATTATTATAGGAGTAGTTGTCCCATTAGTCGTCATACTTATAATAGTAGCTATCGGAATTTGGTATTATCGCAAGAAAAGGGCAAATGATGACAATTCATCTATGAGCACAATTAATAATAATATAAATAATAATAATGATGATCTTAATAATCGGGACTCTAATTTGTCAATTCTTTCTCACCGTCCTGATATTAATCAAAATAATGAAAATAATCAAAATAATCGAAATTATTATCCACCACTATCTTCTCAATTTCATAGCTATAATCCACTACCACTACCACCTTCTTCTCAAATTAAAGATTCATCTCCTCAACACAGTAGTTCTAATGATAAATTAACATACCAGAATCAACTTTATGATCCCACGATAATGAATCAACAATTAATGAATCAACAATTACTGATGAATCAACAAATTATGAATCAACCAATGAGTCAACAACAATTGATTATGATGAATCAACAATTGTTGCAAGAACGACAACAATTTATGAATCATATAATGAATCAACAACAACAACCACAACAACTACAACAACAGCAACAACAACAACAATTGATGAATCAAGAAAACCAATTTTTACCAAGCGAATCAACTGCTCACGAAGTTTCCGTTCAAAATCAAGATCAACCCAATTACTCTTATCAACCGCAACAATACATTTCTGGAACTGGTTCTCAAACTGATCAACCTCCTTCCCCTACGACTCCTATAACTCCTACAACTCTTAATCCTAATAATCCTAATCAAATTTATCCTCCTATTCCTAGTATTTCTAATTTGCCTTATCCTTCTTCTACATCTCCCACTCCTAATCTAAATTATACTCCTGCAATTCATAATCCTAATGTGACTTATACCCCTAGAAATACCAATCCGATTATAACTTACAATTATGCTGCTAATCCTGTTCAAAATGTTTCAAATATTTCTGATATGATTCAAGATCCATCTCAGGATTCATCACAAGGTTCACCCGTGATTCCTCAAGATTCAACTAATAATCCATCCAACACTTCACGTAATCTTTTATTATCTCAACCATATAATCCTGATAATAATCCTAATAATCCTAATAATCCTAATAGTAATCCTGAAAGCAATCTTGATATGAATTTTGATAACAATCCTGGCTATTAGCCTTAAAAAAAAATTTTATATTCTATATTCTATTTCTATTATATTAATGTAATATTATTCTTATCTTGATTTCTATTTTTTTTTTGAGGGGGGAGGTTTGGAATATTGTTCATTTATATTATTTGGATTATTTTATGATTTATTTATTTATTTTGTATTTTTATATTTAATATTCGTAAAAATCAATAAATTAAATTTATTAAATTCATGTGTTTTTTTTTGTCATTTGTAGAATAAGCAAATATTTATTAATTAAAAATAATAAAGATACAAAAAAAAAAAAANTCAGGATTCATCACAAGGTTCACCCGTGATTCCTCAAGATTCAACTAATAATCCATCCAACACTTCACGTAATCTTTTATTATCTCAACCATATAATCCTGATAATAATCCTAATAATCCTAATAATCCTAATAGTAATCCTGAAAGCAATCTTGATATGAATTTTGATAACAATCCTGGCTATTAGCCTTAAAAAAAAATTTTATATTCTATATTCTATTTCTATTATATTAATGTAATATTATTCTTATCTTGATTTCTATTTTTTTTTTGAGGGGGGAGGTTTGGAATATTGTTCATTTATATTATTTGGATTATTTTATGATTTATTTATTTATTTTGTATTTTTATATTTAATATTCGTAAAAATCAATAAATTAAATTTATTAAATTCATGTGTTTTTTTTTGTCATTTGTAGAATAAGCAAATATTTATTAATTAAAAATAATAAAGATACAAAAAAAAAAAAAGGAATATTATTCCATATTCTTCAATAACTTTAAAATGTTCACTACAAATTTTAATTGCGGCATAAAATCTCCTAAATTTATTTCCTTTACAAGTACCACCCCTCAAAAAATATTCTTAAACTACCTATCAACACTAAATATCCCTGGATCTTTATAATCCATTCTGATTTCAATAGTTTCAAGTGATTCTGGTACATTCTCGGCCATTTGACATAATAATTCATTAGCATCGAATTCTTCTCCACGGTCAAATGAAAAACTTAATTCATTAAATATCCCTATTACTTGTTCATGACTTAAATTCTGTAAAGTTAATTCGGTAATCTTCGTACAATAATTTAAAATATATCAAATGAAATTGGGGATATATAAATCTAGACAAATATTTCTTAAATTTGTATTGGCCGTTTCGTGAATTTTTTAAATAAATTTTCGAGGATACCCGTTATATGCATAATTTGAATGAAAATAATGAAAATTACTTAAAGTTCCTGAAGTGAAATAAATTGTCCAATTGGTGATGATTTTCCCTCGGGATGATAAAAACTTACTGATTTTAAACAAATATTCTTTAATGTTTCTTTTTGACTAACGAAAGCCTCAAAAAATGAATAAGGAACTAGTGGATAACTAGCAATTGATAGATTTTCTAACCGTTTTTGAACATTAATAAGTTTTTTCTAATGATTCCACTCGAAGATCTGAATTCAGTGACAAATTCATATTTAAAATATTATCACAAATTAATGTTCATGATTCAAATAATGGTACATTCGGATCGTGATCTCTTCTTATTGTCGAAGTAAACCTTTCTAATTTCTTAAATACTTTCGGGGGCACCCACCGGTAACTCGAGAATTGAAAAAATTATTTCTCAGGACGTAGAAAATTTTTAGAAAATTTTTTGGGAACTCTAGTTAATTTAAAACAATCCAAAAATGTACATATTAATTTGCATATCTCACAAATAATATTCTTGATTTGGTGATTTCCTCATCAGCACCATCACTATTACTATTATTTTGATCTGAACTAATAATTTGTTGTGAATATATGGAAATAAAATAAACTAAATTATTAATTATTAATCAAAAGTGGCTTGAGGTGGTGATGATGATAAATCAAATCCATTTTGAGTAAGTAAAGTTCTAGCTTGAGTATCCATACATGATATATAAGTTGAATGCCTAGTGCTTTCTTCCTCGACTCCTTATCATCTGTACAGCATTCTTGATCAAAGTAAAGGTATAGTAACTTTACACCAGATTCGATTAACTAATAATGATGAACATAAATCCTGAGTTGAACAAGATGATCGAAATCGAAGAAGATTATTTAATATTTTAATTATATTTCTGTGTGAATTTTAGTTGACATTTTTTTTATACCGAAGAAAAAAATATAAATTTAAGAAAAAAAATAATAGTATATAAATTTATGATTAAGTGTAACTACCCCCGATGTAATAGTTAATCAAAAATACCACAAAGATTTGGATTATTCGGAATAAAATTCCATATCAAATTGAATTCCATATTCTTCAATAACTTTTAAATGGTCATCACCCATTATTTCCGATCGTGGTCGTTCTACAAGTCTGATACATAATCCCCTAAATTTTTTATTTCCTCCTCCACACCACCCTTCAAAAAATATTCTTAAACTATTAGCGCTAAATATCCATGGGTTTTTATAATGCATTCCAATTTTGATAGTTTCAAGTGATTTTGGTACATTCTCGGCTATTTGACATAATAATTCATTAGCATCAAATCCTAATCCTTCCTGTCCACAATCAAATGTAAAACTTCTTAATTCGTTAAAATTATTATTAAATATTGCTATTACATGTTCGGGACTTAAATAGTATAAAGTTAATTCGGTAATCTTTGTACAATAATTTAAAATTGCTGAAAATATATTAAATGTAATTGCGGAACGTAAATTTAGATAAATATTTCTTAAATTTATATTGGCCGTTTCGAGAATTTTTTTAATAAATTCTTGAGGATACCTTTTTTTATATGGATATGTAAAATGAAAACTACTTAATTGAGGAAATGATGAAGCCAAGTCCGATTCATAAAATCCGTGACAATCTTCAATATAAAGTTCTTGAAGTGAAATAAATTGTCCAACCGATGATGATTTCTCCTTGAAACTAGAAAAACTTGTTGATTTTAAACGAAGGCTCTTTAATGTTTCTTTTTGACCAATGATAGCCCAAAATAATGAATTAGGAAGTTGATAATAATAGCCATCAATTGACAAATTTTCTAACCGTTTTTGAACATTAATAAGGTTTTCTAATGATTCCATCTCAGGATCTAAATTCAAAGATAAATCCATATTTAAAATATTATCACAAATTATTGTTAATGATTCATATAATGGTCCAATCAGTAGTGTCGAAGTAAAACTTTCTAATTTCTTAAATACTTTCGGGGCACCTGGTAACTTGAGAATTGAACAAATTGAATAATTATTATTAAGATAATTTTTAGAAAATCTTCTGGGAACGTCTGTTATTTTAAAAGAATCCACAAATTTAGAACGATTTATTATTAATTTGCATATCTCAAGAAACAATATTCTCGGTTTGTTGATTTTCTCATCACTATTTCTATTATTTTGATCTAGATTAATAATTTCTTGTGAATATATGGAAACAAAATAAATCAAATTAGTAATTATAAATTTATGAGCGAATGATGGATAATCAAAAGTGGCTTGAGGTGGTGATGATGATAAATCAAATTCATTTTGAGTAAGTAAAGTTCTAGCTTGAGTATCCATACACGATATATAAGATCGAATACATAACGCTTTCTTCCTCGACTTATGTTCATCTGTACAACATTCTTGACCTAAAGGTAATTCCCAAAGTATAGGTATAGTAACTTTACACCAGGTTCGATTGACTAATAATGATGAATATAAATCTTCAGTCGAACAAGATGATTGAAGATTATTTAAAATTTTAATTAATATTTCTATGGGAACTTTAGTTGCCATTCTTTTTTTTATTTTTATACCGAAATAAAAATAGAAATAATCACATCACATCACATTTATGTATAAAATTTATGATTGCTCCAATTTTTTTTGTAACAATAAATATTTGTGTTGTGGCGTATTTTATGCATTTTTGATTATTATTCTGGTAACCGTAATATTATTTGACCATATCAAATTGAATTCCATATTCTCCAATAACTTTAAAATGCTCATCACCCATTGTTTTCAATGTAAGTGGTGATAATTGTGTTCGTCCCGTTTGTCTTATATGCAAACTTAATTTTTTATTTTCTTCTCGTTTACAACACCACCCTTCAAAAAATATTCTTAAACTATCAGCACTAAATATCCATGGGTCTTTATATTTCATCCTAATTTTAATGGTTTCAAGTGATTCTGGTACATTCTTGGCCATTTGACATAATAATTCATTAGCATCAAGTCCCTTCTCACAACCAAATGAAAAACTTCTTAATTCGCTAAAATTATTATTAAATATTGCTATTACTTGTTCAGAACTTAAATTCTGTAAAGATAATTTGGTAATCTTCGTACAATAATTTAAAATTGTTGAAAATGTATCAAATGTAATTGTGGAATATGAATATAGACCAATAGTTCTTAAATTTGTATTGGCCGTTTGGAGAATTTTTATAATAAATTTTCGAGGATACTTAGTACATTTGTGTTTCAATTGAAAACTACTTAATTGGGTAAATGATGAAGCCAATAATAAACAATCCGATTCTCTTAATCCAGAACATTCTTCAAAGGAAAGTTCTTGAAGTGAAATAAATTGTCCAATTGGTGATGATTTCACCTTGAAACCACAAAAATTTATTGATTTTAAACGAAGACTTTTTAATGTTTCTTTTTGACCAATGATAGCCCAAAGTAATAAACTATGAGGTTGTTTAAAACCATTAGAAGCACCAATTGATAGATATTCTAACCGTTTTTGAACATTAATAAGTTTTGTTAATAATTCCGTCTGAGGATCTGAATACAAAAATAATTTCATACTTTCTAATTTCTTAAATACTTTCGAGGCATCAGGTAACTCGAGAATTGAAATAATTAAATCATTATAATTAAGATAATTTTCAGAAAAGCTCGTCAATTTAAAACAATCCAAAAATGTGCAATGATTTATTATCAATTTGCATAGCTCACGAAGTAATATTCTCGATTTGTTGATTTCCTCATCAGCATCATCACTATTGCTATTATTTTGATCTAGACTAATAATTTGTTGTGAATATATGGAATTAAAATAAACTAAATTATTAATTATAAATTTATGGGTGAATGATGGATAATCAAAAGTAGCTTGAGGTGGTGATGATGATAAATTAACTCCATTTTGAGTAAGTAAAGTTCTAGCTTGAGTATCCATACACGATATATAAGTTCGAATACATAATGCTTTCTCTTTCGACTTTTTATCTTTCTCACAACATTCTTGACCAAAAGTTAATTCCCAAAGTATAGGTATAGTAACCTTACACCAGAATCGATTAACCAATAATGATGAATATAAATCTTGAGTTGAATGAAGTGATTGGAGATTGTTTAAAATTATAATCAAGATTTCTGTGGGAATTTTATTTTCCATTTTTTTTTAATATCGAAGAAAAAATAGAAAATCTAAAAAAAAATAATTGTATCATTTTTATTTAAAATTTACACAAAATACGCCACAACATAAATTTCCAGGAATCTAACCAATCCAATCAAAATAATATAATAATGACAATTAATCTAAAAAACAAATGAAATAATATATAAGATTTAGGAAGACATTAAAGTAACTTTATATATAATAATAATGATTCTATTAATTATTTAATATTCATTTAAGTATAAAAAATATAAATTAACAAAAACAAAAAAACAAAATTTATTGTAGAATTAAATTTAATGTGACGATTCATCTAAAATTTTTTTTTTTATTCAATAAAGATGGTGGAGATTGATTACAATTGCAATTTATTCTTGATAAATAATTATAATTTTTTTCTAAACTGAATTTGTAGCCAAACAGCAGAAGTAAAGGCCTCTCTGTTTTTTCATTCTCCATTCCATATTTGAACTTTACGAGAAACAAAAAAAAACATCTATGAATATAAAATATTATATAAAATAGCTAAAATAAAATGAAAATTCTAATTTCGTTAATAGGGTGTGCCCAAATGACTTGATGACTTATGACCATCCATTGTTGTCATTCAGGTCCTTTAATTTGACCAATTATATTTCTATATTATTTATATTGTATACATATTGTAACTTTATTGATTGATTTGAATAGTAGTACCAAGTTGCGTTTATTAGAACTGTTTATAATAAAATTTTTATTAAAACTATAAAATTATTTATTTATAACGATAATATTTTCCAAATTACGTAAATTAATTAATTTACGAAACGAAATTAAAATCCCATTTAGTCGATCATCAGCATCTTTGCATGTTCATTTTTGTATTCAAAAAATCAATAAATCAAATTTATTAAAATTTATGTTTTTTTAGTCATCTACAAAATAAGTAGATATTTATTAATAATAAAAAAGATACAGAAAAAAAAATAAAGGAATAATATTTGAAATATTATTCGGAATGTTATTCCATATCAAATTGAATTCCATATTCTTCAATAACTTTAAAATGTTCACTACTTATTACAAAGTTTAATTGTGGCATAAGATCATCCAATGTTAATGAACATTTTATACGTAATCTCCTAAGTTTATTTCCTCCTCCTTTACAACACCACCCTTCAAAAAATATTCTTAAACTATCAGCATTAAATATCCATGGATAATCGTAATCCATTATAATTTTAAAAGTTTCAAGGGATTCTGGTACATTCTCAGCCAACCGACATAATAATTCATTAGCATCCAATCCTTCCCTTCTACATTCAAATGAAAGACTTCTTAATTCGTTAAAATCATTATCAAATATTGTTATTACTTGTTCAGAACTTAAATTCAGTAAAGTTAAATCGGTAATCTTTGTACAATAATTTAAAATTGCTGAAAATATATCAGATGGAATTGAGCAATGAAAATCTATACAAATATTTCTCAAATTTGTATTGGCCGTTTCGAGAATTTTTTTAATAAATTCTCGATGNAAAAAGATACAGAAAAAAAAATAAAGGAATAATATTTGAAATATTATTCGGAATGTTATTCCATATCAAATTGAATTCCATATTCTTCAATAACTTTAAAATGTTCACTACTTATTACAAAGTTTAATTGTGGCATAAGATCATCCAATGTTAATGAACATTTTATACGTAATCTCCTAAGTTTATTTCCTCCTCCTTTACAACACCACCCTTCAAAAAATATTCTTAAACTATCAGCATTAAATATCCATGGATAATCGTAATCCATTATAATTTTAAAAGTTTCAAGGGATTCTGGTACATTCTCAGCCAACCGACATAATAATTCATTAGCATCCAATCCTTCCCTTCTACATTCAAATGAAAGACTTCTTAATTCGTTAAAATCATTATCAAATATTGTTATTACTTGTTCAGAACTTAAATTCAGTAAAGTTAAATCGGTAATCTTTGTACAATAATTTAAAATTGCTGAAAATATATCAGATGGAATTGAGCAATGAAAATCTATACAAATATTTCTCAAATTTGTATTGGCCGTTTCGAGAATTTTTTTAATAAATTCTCGATGATACTCGTACTCGGCATATGCATAATAGTAAAAATTACTTAATTGGGTAAATGATGAAGCTAAACATAAACAATCCGATTTTCCTAATCCAGAACATTCTTTAATGGAAAGTTCTTGAAGTGAAATAAATTGTCCAATTGCTGATGCTTTCCCCTTAAAGTAACCAAAATTTACTCGATTTAAACGAAGACTCTTTAATGTTTCTTTTTGACTAATGATAGCCCAAAATAATGAATTAAAATTTTGTTTATAACTAGCACCAATTGATAGATTTTCTAAACGTTTTTGAACACTGATAAGTTTCACTAATAATTCTATTTTAGGAACTAAATCAAAAGATAACTCTATATTTAAAATATTATCGCAAATTAATGTTAATGATTTAAATAATGGTGTAATCAATTCATCATTGTTTTTTATTGTCGAAGTAAAACTTTCTAATTTCTTAAATACTTTCGAGGCATCAGGTAACTCGAGAATTGAACAAATTACATCGTTATAATTAGAAAATTTTCTGGGAACGCTCGTCAATTTAAAACAATCCAAAAATGTACAACGATTTATTATTAATTTGCATATTTCACGAAATAATATTTTCGATCCGTTGATTTCCTCACCCTTGCTATCATTTTGATATAGACCAATAATTTGTTTTGGACTAATTTGTTGTGAATATACGGAAATAAAATAAACTAAACTACTAATTATTAATTTGTGAGTGAATGATGGATAATCAAAAGTAGCTTGAGGTGGTGATGATGATAAATCAAATCCATTTTGAATAAGTAAATTTCTAGCTCGAGTATCCATACATGATATATAAGTTCGAATACATAATGCTTTCTTCTTCAACTTATTACCTCTCTTGTGAAATTCTTGACCAAAAGTCAATTCCCAAAGTATAGGTATAGTAACTCTACACCAGATTCGATTGACTAATAATGATGAATATAAATCTTCAGTCGAACGAGATGATTGAAGATTATTTAAAATCTTAATTAATATTTCTATGGGAACTTTAGTTGCCATTCTTTTTTTTTATTTTTATACCGAAATAAAAAGAGAAATTTAAGAAATAAATAAAAAAAAATAATCGTATCACATTTATATATTAAGTTTATGATTAAGTGTAACCAGAATAATAATTAAAAATACACAAAATACGCCACAAAGATTTTAAAGTTGGAATATTATCCCATATCAAATTGAATTTTATATTCTTCAATAACTTTAAAATGGTCATCGCCCAATATTTTTAATGTAAATGGGGGTTTGTCTTATAAATTCGATACGTAATCCCTAAATTTTTTGTTTCCTCCTCCTTTACAACAACACTACTCTTCAAAAAATTTTCTTAAACTATCAGCACTAAATATCCATGGGTCTTTATAATCCATTCTAATTTCAATAGTTTCAAGTGATTCTGGTACATTCTTGGCCACTTGATGTAATAATTCATTAGCATCGAATTCTTCTCCACAATCAAATGAAAAACTTCTTAATTCATTAAAATTATTATTAAATATCGATATTACTTGTTCAAAACTTAAATTCTGTAAAATTAATTCAGTAATCTTTGTACAATAATTTAAAATTGCTGAAAATGTATCAAATGTAATTGTGGAACATAAATTTAGACAAATATTTCTTAAATTTGTACTGGCTGTTTCGAGAATTTTATAATAAATTCTCGAGGATTGAAAACTACTTAATTGAGTAAATGATGACGCCAAGATCAATCCGATCTATTCAATATAAAGTTCTTGAAGTGATGTGATGATTTTCCCTCGGGATGATAAAAACTTACTTATTTTAAACGAAGACTCTTTAATGTTCTTTTTGACTAATGATAGCCTCAAAAAATGAATAGGGAACTAGATGATAAATAACAATTGATAGATTTTCTGACCGTTTTTGTACACTAATGAGTCTCTCTAATAATTTCATTTTAGGAACTGAATAACTCAACATTTAAAATATTATCACAAATCAATGATTTGTATAATGGTCCATTCGGATTACGATCTCTTCTTATTATCAAAGTAAAACTTTCTAATTTCTTAAATATTCCCGGGGGCACCAAATACGTAACTCGAAAATCGAACAAACTAAATCATTATAATTTTTAAAAAAATTCTTGGGAACTCGTCAATTTATAATACTCCAAAAATGTACAACGATTTATTATTAATCACGAAATAATATTCTCGAAAGTAGTTTGAGGTGGTGGCGGTGATAAATCAAATTCATATTAAGAAAAGTTCGAGTTGGAGTATTCATACATGATATATAGGTTTGAATACATAGTGCTTTCTTCCTCAACTTATAATCCGTATAATATTCTTGATCAAAAATTAATTCCCAAAGTAAAGGTGTAACTTTATACCGAATTTGATTAACTAATAATGATGAATATAAATTTTGAGTTGAACGAAATGATTGAACATTATGATCAATATTTCGGTGGAAATTTCATTTGCAATCGTTTTTTATGTAGAATTCTATCTATATCAAATTGAATTCCATATTCTTCAATAGCTTTAAAATGTTCATAACCCATTATTTCCAATCTTCTAAAAGTATCTTCCAGTCTTAAAGGTTTTATACGCAATCTCCTAAGTTTATTTTCTCCTTTACAACACCACCCTTCAAAAAATATTCTTAAACTATCAGCATTAAATATCCATGGATAATCGAAATCCATTATAATTTTAAAAGTTTCAAGGGATTCTGGTACATTCTCAGCCAACCGACATAATAATTCATTAGCATCCAATCCTTCCCTTCTACATTCAAATGAAAGACTTCTTAATTCGTTAAAATCTTTATCAAATATTGTTATTACTTGTTCAGAACTTAAATTCAGTAAAGTTAAATCGGTAATCTTTGTACAATAATTTAAAATTGCTGAAAATATATCAGATGGAATTGAGCAATGAAAATCTATACAAATATTTCTCAAATTTGTATTGGCCGTTTCGAGAATTTTTTTAATAAATTCTCGATGTCGATGATACTCGGCGAAATATGCATAAAAGTAAAAATTACTTAATTGGGTAAATGAAGAAGCTAAACATAAACAATCCGATTTTCCTAATCCAGAACATTCTTCAATGGAAAGTTCTTGAAGTGAAATAAATTGTCCAATTGCTGATGCTTTCCCCTTAAAGTAACCAAAATTTACTCGATTTAAACGAAGACTCTTTAATGTTTCTTTTTGACTAATGATAGCCCAAAATAATGAATTAAAATTTAGGTTATAACTAGCATCAATTGATAGATTTTCTAAACGTTTTTGAACACTGATAAGTTTCACTGATAATTCTATTTTAGGAACTGAATCAAAAGATAACTTCATATTTAAAATATTATCGCAAATTAATGTTAATGATTTAAATAATGGTGTAATCAATTCATCATTGTTTTTTGTTGTCGAAGTAAAACTTTCTAATTTCTTAAATACTTTCGAGGCATCAGGTAACTCGAGAATTGAACAAATTACATCGTTATAATTAGAAAATTTTCTGGAAAAACTCGTCAATTTAAAACAATCCAAAAATGTACAACGATTTATTATTAATTTGCATATTTCACGAAATAATATTTTCGATCCGTTGATTTCCTCACCCTTGCTATCATTTTGATATAGACCGATAATTTGTTTTGGACTAATTTGTTGTGAATATATGGAAATAAAATAAACTAAACTACTAATTATTAATTTGCGAGTGAATGATGGATAATCAAAAGTAGCTTGAGGTGGTGATGATGATAAATCAAATCCATTTTGAATAAGTAAATTTCTAGCTTGAGTATCCATACATGATATATAAGTTCGAATACATAGTGCTTTCTTCAACTTCGATTCATCCATACATTCTTGACCAAAAGTTAATTCCCAAAGTATAGGTATAGTAACTCTACACCAGATTCGATTGACTAATAATGATGAATATAAATCTTCAGTCGAATAAGATGATTGAAGATTATTTAAAATCTTAATTAATATTTCTATGGGAACTTTAGTTGCCATTCTTTTTTTTTATTTTTATACCGAAATAAAAAGAGAAATTTAAGAAATAAATAAAAAAAATAATCGTATCACATTTATATATTAAATTTATGATTAAGTGTAACCAGAATAATAATTAAAAATGCACAAAATACGCCACAAAGATTTTAAAGTTTGGAAAATTTGGAATATTATCCCATATCAAATTGAATTTTATATTCTTCAATAACTTTAAAATGGTCATCGCCCATTATTTTTAATGTAAATGGGGGTTTGTCTTATAAATTCGATACGTAATCCCTAAATTTTTTGTTTCCTCCTCCTTTACAACAACACTACTCTTCAAAAAATTTTCTTAAACTATCAGCACTAAATATCCATAGGTCTTTATAATCCATTCTAATTTTCATAGTTTCAAGTGATTCTGGTACATTCACGACTATTTGACATAATAATTCATTAGCATCAAATCCTTCCCATCTACAAAACTTCTTAATTCATTAAAATTTTTTTTTTAAATATTGCTCTTACCTTTAATTCTGTAAAGTTAATTTAAAATTGTTGAAAATGTATCAAATATAATTGGGGAATATAAATCTTGACAGATATTTCTTAAATTTGTACTGGCCCGTTCGAGAATTTTTTTAATAAATTCTTGAGTATACCTTTTATATGGATATATAAAATGGAAACCACTTAATTCCAATTTTTATTAAACAAATAATTATTTATCCATTTCCTCACTGTTCAAGATTCCTTCCTGAAAATAAATTTATACTTTTTTTTTTTTAAATAGGGTGGGGGGTTTTCTTGAAAATAAGATTTAACGTAAATTTTTCTATATAAGAAAAGTGGAATAAAGCTTTTAATAATTAATTAAAATGTATATTTCAGTTAATTGTTCTATTAATGATTTTCTGTTATTATATTTTATACAAATATATTATACAAATATTCACTTACTTTATAATTTCTATTTTAATTATTTCGTTTCATAAATAATAATAGAAAGATCAAGTACAGTACATTGGTAATACCAAGAGAACAGAAACCAATGTGAACAAAGTCAAATTGGTATTACACCTATCATTTTAATATCACAGAGAGAGTAATATTTACACCGATCCCCCTCCCGCTAGAAATAACGCAGGCGGAATTACTGTGAATATGGATTTCTAAAAATATTTTTTCTTAAATCAATAACTAAAAAAAGACTATTACATACCGCGAGGTCATATTATTTTATTTTATTTTCTCTCTTTTTTTATATATTTAGCAAGTATTTTTTCAAGTTTATTATCAATCCAATTGTTATTCTTTATTAATTACCTATGTCTCATTCTATTTTCTTCTTATTATCCAATGTTGGGAAATCGATCATTTATTAATTATAAATGATATAAAAATAATTTTCTCATTTATTGATAAATAAAAGAATCAATAATTCAAGTAATAATATTCGAATTTGCCTATTAACTGATTTATGCTATACTATAAAGTTCTTGAAGTAGTCCAATTGTGAAGGTGAAGATTCTCCAGAAATTATAAAAACTTACTGAAGACTCTTTAATGTTTCTTTTTTGACTAATAGTAGTCTAAAATATTGAATCAATTAATAATTAATAGATTTTCTAACTGCTTTTGAACACTAATAAGTTTTGTTATTGAGTAATATTTAGTTAAAATAAATAATTAAATAAAATTAGACTCTTCTTATATATTGAATTCTGGCCAATAAGGAAGAATTCACATGTATTATCACCTTTTTATAAATGTTTTCTCACAGAAAAATTTTAACAACAAAAAAAAAAATAAAATATTCACCAACTTTGTGAGGAAAGAAAAAAAGAAAGGAGCAAACGAATTAATCGTATTGCTTACTTTTCAATTCATTTTTTCCATCACAAAAAATTAGCAATGATAATTTTATCATTTTATGAGGGGAAATTCCGAAAGTGATAAAATAAAAATAAAAAATAAATCCAATGGATATATTTTTTGGTGTGAAACAATTATAAACAATAAGCAAGAATTTTTGAAAATTCTCAAGATTTTCTATGTAAATTAATTGGGAAATTACATAATTTCTGTTAACAATTTCAGTTGTGAGATTCTTTATCTGGTTGATCCTTCCAGTAGTCATAAAGAATAAGCTGTCAAAGCATAAATCAATTTATATATGTGAAACTGCGAATGGCTCATTAATCAGTTATGGTCTGAATAACCCTAATACATGCTAAAAATCTCAACTTTTGGAAGGGATATATTTATTAAATAAAAAGCCAATAGCCACAAGGATTTTATTTGGTGAATCATTCATTATAGCTTTTTTAAATTGAGTGGTTTTGAGTATCATAGTTTCAATAGATAATGGAGAATTAGAATCCAATTTTAGACAGGGAGCATGAAAAACATCTACACATCCAAGCTTGACTATATATGTTACTCGAATTAATTTTCCAAAATCCCATATGGGACTTATTCGGGTCTTGTAATTAGAATGATTACAATTTAAATTCCATAATAAGAAACGATTAAAGGGCAAATTTGCAGTAATTTTAGCTTTATTAAAGTTGGGGTTTATTTATTTGTCAAACTTAATTATTTACACTGGTGAGAAGAAAAATCAGAATTGTTATTTTGAAAAAATTAGAGTTAGAGTGTTTAACATCTGAATTGATTCTATTTTGTTGGTTTCTAAAATCATTGTAATAGTTAATAGAGATGGTTGAGAATATAAATGTGCTTAAATTGCTCAAAATTTGGGATTTGGCATTTAATAATATGAGATTTACATATTTGACACTTGGCATTTGGGAATAAATTAATAAAATGAAATTTAGAGATTTGGCATTTGACATTTGGGACTAATTAATAATATGAGATTAATGCATTTGAGATTTTAAAATTAATTTGGGCAAAATAACATGTATAGTTGAGGACATTAGTATAATTGATACTTTCAAGACATGACTAAAATTATTAAAAATATAAAAAAAAATTGAAATTAATTACCAATTAGTTGGCACATACAAATCCTTTATTATTTACTAATTAAAATTAAAAGTGACACTGAATAATCTTAACTAGATTCAGCTGTAAAAGTTTTAGATCCATATTATGAGAATTGAGTAAATACTCTCCATTTTAATTTTCTAATAATAATTTTTGAATATTTGCTAATTACTTTCTCAATTTAAGAAATAGGGTTTGCATTTTTACAGCAGATGCCCATATTTCTTCTTTAAGATCATTTGTATTATTTTTAATGATCAATTAGTAAATAAGGAGAATAATATGTGACAACAATTGGTAGTTAATTTCAGACTTTTGAGACAAAACTATCAACAATAATACATTTGTCCAAAATCCAATTACTAAATATCATTTAATTTCTAAAAGAATCCCCTGAAACTAACCAAAAAGTTAAATCAAATTTTTTATCAAATTTCGATTATTGGATTTTGGGACAAATGTATTATTGATAATTAGCCTTATTATCACATTTTTTATTTACTAATTAATTATTAAAGTGATTATTAAAAGAAAAAATATAACATATATACTGTAAAAATGGCAACCCTATTTCTTAAGAATCGAGAAATTATTATTGAAAATTAAAATAGAGAGTATTTACTCAATTCTTATAATATAGGTCTAAAACTTTTACTGATAATATACTATATATCCTATATATCTAACTTTTATGATAAGATTACTTATCACTTTTTAATGATCCAATTTATGTTAAATTTATCAGTTGATCTAAAATTTTTATTTAATAAAAATAATAATTTATTTATGTAATAATTTGGTTCATAATAAATAATATATGTAATTAATTGGTCCTTTATAAATAATAATAATAAAAATAAATAATAATAGTTACAGTTACCATTCACTCACTCATTCAGAAAATAAAATGTTTATTTTTTTCGCGTTATTAATAAATAAATGCGTGTTACTTTTATTACGGACGGACAAAATAATTGTAGTAGTGATATACAATATATTACTAGGAAATGTAAATTGTTGCAAGTCTGGAGCGTGTAATTGTCCGAAGAACATTTAATGAATGCGTAAGTTGATACCAAAGTTATATACACTCGGTTTACCATTTCCTAGTTTATAATATTGTAACATGTGGTCCATCCCTTCCAAAGTTGCGTTTTTGATATTTTATTAAAATTTGAAGCGGAACTTTACTTGTCCATTATAATTTCCTACACCACGCTCCGAACAATTAGGTCACAAGTTCACATTGTGTGAAAGAAATTGCCTTTTTAATCGTTCATTAATCTTATTGTAATTTACTATTTGGTTGTTCAATTCTAGAATTAGCGTTGTGTAATGAGATATCATAAAATAATAAAATATTGTTATTTACACTACATAATTTCTTAAATACCAAAGTCCGAGAAAATTACCTTTTACATCAACTTCAATCTGTATAATCTTATTGTAAATTACTATTCTAGTTTTTCGAACTAGGATTAGCATTTTGCGTATTTATAAAAATAATAAAATATTATTAATAAATGTGATTTTTTGTGAAAGCAACATGCAATTTTAAACGTTGTTTATTTTATTTTTTTCAAAAAAATAACATTTTACATTTCATACAAAAAAATGGGATATTTTAAATGCCCAGAATGCAATCAATATAGTTACGAATATTGGTGCAAACCATGTAACTTGAAACATTTCCAAAATGATTTTAATAATTGGACAAGTGGAAATGACAAAATAGATAAATTCATTCAAGATGCTCAACTAAATATTGATGAAGATTGGGAAGTAATAGAATGGATACCTTATGATAGGTTTAAAGATGTTAGACAAATAGGTAAAGGTGGATTTGGGACAATACATTATGCTAGGTGGATTGATGGACGAATTGTAGGATGGAATATTAAAAATCAACAATGGAAAAGATGTCAAGACGAAGATGAAGACGAAGATGAAGATGAAAATGAAGATGAAGACGAAGATGAAGACGAAGACGATGCGGGAGCAAAGGTGGCATTAAAAAAGTTTGATGATTTTGTGAATTTCAACGATGTTTTAAATGAGGTAAATATTTTAATTAATATTTAAATTTAATTTTCAAATTATTATATAACATTTTAACTATAAATTAAAAATGTTTATATTATTAGATGACAATTCACTTAAAATCATACACTAGATTAGCTTCAATTCGATTTTATGGAATTACACAAGATCCAGAAACATGCAAATATATGATGGTTTTACAATATGCAGAAGGTGGAAATCTTCGAGAATATTTAAAAATTAATTTTAATAATATTAATTGGATACTAAAATTAGATTATCTATATGATTTATCTTTAAAGTTGGTGAGAATTCATGAATTAGATATAGTTCACCAAGACTTCCATCCCGGAAATATTTTATTATCAAATTTTGGAAATAATTTAAAGATTTCAGATTTTGGATTAAGTAAACTAATAGGGGCAAATCCAAATAATCCAGAAAAGAGGAATATATTTGGTGTATTACCATATATTGCTCCAGAGGTATTAAGTGGTGATGAAGAATATACAAAAGCTGCTGATGTATATTCATTCGGAATTATTGCTTACGAAATAGTTACGGGCCTTCCTCCTTATTCTGATATACCACATGATAACGATTTGGCTATGAAAATATGCAATGGATTGCGACCAAAAATTCCATTTCATACTCCAAAATTAATTACAAGAATGATTATGAGGTGTTGGGATGCTCGAGTTACACATAGACCAACTTTTAATGAATTAGGGGATGAGTTGATGAAATACTATGATGATTATAAAAAGCATATGAATTATGGGAAAAATAAAGATTCAGAAATCGTAATTCAAATTAAAAAAGCTGAAAAATTTTCAGCAAATCAAGAATCAACCAATACAACGTCTACAGCAACTATAACTCCTCTTAATTATCAAACACATCCACAAGCAATTTATACCAGTCGACTTCTTAATTTTTCAAATCTTCCAAAACCCAAGAATGAAGAAGATTTCGAAAGGAAACTTGTAGAACTAACAGAATCTCTTTCACATATAATTACTAGTAAGTATCGATTATATTACATTTCATTTATTTTTTATTTTTTATTATCTGATTAATTATATTAATTTATTTTTTTGTTTAGATGATGATATCGATGAATTCTAAATATTATAAATGTTTTTCATTTTATTATTATTATTATTATTATTATATATTCTTGTAGAAATTCAATTAAATTAGTTTGTAAGCCTATTAGCATGGCTTTAACCATTTTTAATAACTTTTAAAATAAATAAATAAATAACTGTTGCTAATAATTTCATTAATTTATTTTTTTAAATGATAATTGATTAAATGAAAAATGATTGATATAAATTAATTTGATAAATTAAATTTAGTGATCATAATAAACCTCGGGCTTCGAAGACCACATATTGTTATATCATAAGCTCACACAGTACCACATAAATTTTCTTAACTAAATTGGCCAACAAGATTTTTTTCCAATAGTCGGAATAATGAAAGAACACCGTGATCGGATGCATCATTTTCTGCCCAAATAATGAATTAGGAAGGTTATAATGCTTGCCTACAATTGATAAATTTTCTAACCGTTTTTGAACACTAATAAGTTTCTCTAATAATTCCATTTAAGGATCTAAATTCAAATCCATATTAAAATATTATTACAAATTAATGTTAATGATTCATATAGAGGTCGAATCTACTTTCGGGCACCAGGTAACTTGAGAATTAAACCAATTGAATAATAATAATTAAGATGATTTTTAGAAAATCTTTTGGGAACTTCTGTTATATTAAAAGAATTCACAAATTTACAACGACTTATTATCATAATCATTTTGATCCGGACCAATATTTTGTTGTGAATATATGGAAATAAAATAAACTAAATTATTAATTATAAATTTATGAGTGAATGATGATAATCAAAAGTAGCTTGAGGTCAAATCCATTTTGGGTAAGTCAAGTTCTAGCTCGAATATTCATACATGATATATAAGTTCTCAACTTCTTATTCTTTTCGCAACATTCTTGACCCAAAGTTAATCCCTAAAGTATAGGCACGGTAACTTTACACCAGAATCGATTAACTAATAATGATGAATATAAATCTTGTGATGATTGAACATTATTTAAAATCAATATTTCTGTGTGGAAATTTTATTTGACATTTTTTTATATATCGGATAAAAAAAAATGATAATCGTATCATATATAAAATTTATATGTTCTTGATCATGAAATGGTCCATGACATAGACTCCATGTCCTGATGTCATGTCATTTCCCACATAATTTTTCTGAATTTATTGGAACACTATAATATCCACTCTTAACAAGAATGTTAACTATGTGCAATTTTCTTACCATAAATATTTTTAATTCCCTACAATTTTATCGCTCCATGTAAATGATTCGAATAAAGTGATATAAGTCTGCTCTTTTTAAATATTCTAAAATAAATGTATAATAATAATGTTTAATTGTTTTAATTATTATTATGACTACATATATTCTTTTATCTATGAAAAGAAATGTATATTTTTCAGATACAATAGTTATTATTAACATTAATGTAAAAAAAAAAAAACAACAAATTAATAACTATTATTATTACCTCGTTTAAAAATTATGTATCCATATTCTGGGAGTTATTTAGTACTTTCGAAACGATTTCTTGTTTTGACCACGTAACTTTACCTTCGTATCGTTGACTTTCCAAGTTGCTTTAAAAATTTGGCTGAAGCCCTCTTGTCCAAATTTCTTGATATTTGTAAAATTTTCAAAAGAAACCCATTCTAAATATGGACCATGATGTTTTTTTTTAAGATCTGTGATTTTTGATTAAATTATTAATATTTTCATTGCTACTGTTAATAATTAAAGAGTTCATGGCAAAACATTTTCGACATAATTGATTAGTAGAAATAATTTTTCTTGTCTTGCTGCTGCATTTTGAGCATTTATTTTTATTTATTTTTAATAAGGGTTTTATCGTTTTGATCCATATTATTTGAAAATAGCAGTGCAGTTTTAACTTTAACGAATTTAATCGAATATTCTATGCCGAATTTTCATAAAGAACATTAGTTCTATTCTTCAGATACCAATATGAAAATGTAAGAAAAATTTAATAGAAAAAAGAATACAAATCTTTTTATTAATTCTAATTAGAATTACTTATACAGTAAAGTAAGGTACAATAACAAACAATAATAAGTTCTGATTATGCGTGCAGTGATCGTTCGTATTTATTAAATAATTATAAAATTATAAAAAATAAAATTGCACTTAAAAAATTTATATTTTATTCATCTAACGTGCGTGAAGTTTTATCTCTATAAATATATATGATAAATTAAAAAAAAAAATTCTAAAATTATAATTATCTATATTAAGAATATTTCGAAACTAATTTTTTTATTTTTCTTAATGAATTTTTATTTATTTTTCTTTTTATTTAGTTTTGATAATGATATCACTGATAGAACGAAAATAAATTTTTATTTTTTTAGCCGGTGTAGCTTCAATAATTACAAATTAAATTTAACGTTCTATCTATAAAATCGATCGCACGAAAATAAAAATTATTTTTATTTATGACAATGAGCGATATATTAATATTATTAAAAATCTAAAAACTCTGTTTTATAAAACCAAAAAAAATTAATCATTAATTTGCATCCATCAAACACCAATTTGGGAGAAATCTTGTTTTTGGTGAGAAATTATCTAAGTTGCACGAAATAATCAAGCGCGAGCTATTTATATTCAAAGAACTATTTAAAAAAGAGCTTTTTGCTTTTAAATTAATAAAACTATTATTTTCTGTGCTTTTCAAACTCTTCAAAATTATCTAAAATCATACCAACCGATTTTTTTTTAATACTTATTTTGTCATGAAAGAAATTTGATAAACTAATACATTATTTAACAATTAACAACAT
Source organism: Diversispora epigaea (assembly GCA_003547095.1). Classification (NCBI taxonomy): domain Eukaryota; kingdom Fungi; phylum Glomeromycota; class Glomeromycetes; order Diversisporales; family Diversisporaceae; genus Diversispora; species Diversispora epigaea. Next base: position 71,863 of record PQFF01000450.1, on the reverse strand, counting down.
GGATATGAGAGTAACCGATGAATCCCTAGATGTCGTTCGGAAAGATATCGAGAACGCCTCAAATATGTTGCAAATTGCATGTTTGGCTCTTCGTTCTTGTTTTGCCAACAATTCTTCTTCAGTAAAGTCATTCGTCGAACTGCGTACCGAAATTACTAATGAAGCAAGGGTATACAGCCACAAGATCTTGCCGTTCGCAAATGCTGTCATTCGGCAGATACAAAGGTTCTGTGAAAATTATAGAACTTTTACTTTTGATGAGTTCAAAGAATACCTTCCTGATTTAGTTGATGAATCAAATAAGAATGCCGAAATTTGCCTTTATACGCTTGAACTTCATAAAGCCATTCTTATTGATTTCAAGAAAAAGCAAGACAAGGTGAATACAGTTTTAAAGCAAATGAGCTTAGAAGCTGAAGAATTTGAGAAAAGAAAAAATGAACTTTTGAAGTCAGCTACAGTCCAATATAGTTTTGCCATTGGTTTATGTTTTATTCCACTAGTTAGTGCTTTCGTCTCCCCAGTTCTTTTTGCTGGAGGCTGCAAGGATATCGCAAGGGCGACTGCAGCAACTGAGGAGGGAATTCTTGCAGTTGCTGGAATTGATGCTATTAAAAATTCTTTGAGCGTCTCACTTGATGGCTTTGTAAAATCAATATCAGATATTGCCGGATTTTTTAAGAATCTGAATAATGATTTGATCATGATTGCTGAGGATCATCGAGACGAACCAAAAAGAATTCATTACATGAGAATTAAAAAGAAAGCTTTGCATATTATTGAAGATTGCCGTCTTTATTTGTCCAAAATCCCGAATAGTGAGGCGGATCTTCTGGCAATCCCGGAAAACTTTGATAAAAATTATGTTCAGGAATGGCTTTCGAAAAGGGAGGCTGAAATAGACAATGAAATGATTACATTTACCGATTGGGGTAGAAAGTTGTTTACATCAAATAAGAATCTCATTAGTATAATAACAACTGAAAGTGATTCGCTTTTGAAAATGGAGACTGAGATAAACGACGACGAAGTGATTTCATTTGGAATTATATCCATAAAAATTCCATATTTTTTAAGTAAAAAAAAATTAAAGTTAATAATGTAATAAATATGGAAAATAAATAAAAATAAAAATAAACTATTATTAAATAAATCCAACGTTTCTACAAATTTACCAATTGTATATATGTGAAAAAAATAATTAATTTTCTAAAATAACTGGTTTATATGCATTTCGATCAATTAAAAGTTTTGTAATAAAAAAAAATAACACATATCCTTTTCGATATGTAAGTTTTGAATTTAATACTAGTTTTTGTAATTCTTAGAATCTTCAAATTAATAAAATAAATCATGAATTATTATTTATTAAGTGATTAATCAAATCTGAATTGATAAATTATCAAGACAAGATAATTTCGTTTTTTTATGAGAAATGAATTATTTATGTAGTAAAGTCGCCTGAACTTGAATTAATGGCAGGAAATAAATTTAAAAGCGAACACAAATTAACTTTCACCTATATCCCATAAATGTCGTATGCCCAGAGTAATCGACTTAATACGACACGTTTCAAAAATGATTTTACGCTAAATATATTATAAACAATATTAGCGGTTTATATATTGCACAGATTCAATTTTTTAATGTTTCAGTGTTTCATAAATATAAAATTCCCCAATGTATGAAGGTCATTCTTCGCTTTGTATTACAAGTAATTTATAAATAAGTAAAAGAATTATATGTTAAAATTCATAGAATTATTTTCGTGTTTATGATTAAGCATAGTTATCTAAAGTTTATTCGAATATTTAATTTTTGTTGTGGTATTATATTTTATTATCCCTTTCTTATCTCGAAGAATATCAAATTATTATTTTTAAAAAATAAACTTCTCTCTTTTCAATCTAAAAAATACTGAGTCACGAGGAACTTTAACATCATGGTCACAATAAAGATGTCATCAGATCGACTCAAGGGAGCCACAAGAGTAGGAAAGTATAACTACTTCAATCAAAAAATTTTTTGTGATATGTAAAATATCGAAACTATATAGCGATAGCGTAGTATATTATATCTTATTAAATTTACTTTGGCATATTGTCTTTATTCAATATTATTATTTTATTCATTTAAAAATATTAATTTCTTTCAATTTTACGCCTTTACTTTTTTATTTTCATTGTTCATTTAATTCTAAAACAATTATTCTTCCAATGATTTAAATTTTAATTTGACCTGAATAATTATTCTTTTAATTTCAACAAATACCATAACTCATGTTACATAATTTCGAAATGATTGATTGGTTTTAGCATCGTTATAGAGTAGTTAAATGGTATCCTTCATTATATTTCTAAACATAAAATTTAAAATAAAGAAATGATAAAGTTATTCTACTCGACATATTAAGTATTTAAAGTGTGCTATTTATCATCATTTGTGAATTTAACATTATATAAATCAAATAATCGTCAATATTTTAAAACAAAAATAATAACTACAAGCAATTGAAATAAAGTTTATTTTTTTATCAAGTAAATTAAATAATGAACATTTGTTTTGAAGCTTGTTATCTATATAAATTCTTCCCTTCACTAATTTTTTTAACTCGTTAATTTATAAAATATTTCGAAAAAAAAATAATTTAGTACAAAATATTAGTATAAAATAATTAAAATGCATTGCATTGATTTTCGTGGACAATTTTATTATAATTTAATTCATTCAAAGATAAGAACATTATTTAACCAATAATCTTTTATTTTGCAACTAGATATTATTTCGACATATCGTCTCGTCTTAAAAAAATGATAATTAAATCCAAGTTATTACTTTGTCGCACCCCAATGTCATAACTATAAAGATGCTTTGGCTTTACAACAATCATTTAACAAAATTGATCCTAATGCTTTATGTCCTGAAAATAATCAAGTTGCATGTTTAATTAGTTACGGTGTTGTAACTTTATCTAAAATGTATTGCCTTGAATACTGGTTTAATTTGTCATGCTTTACCTTTGGAATTCAAAAGAGAAACTTCAATTGTCTATGGTAAGTTTTTTTTAATATTTTAAATTATTTTTATTTTGTGGATAATAACTTAATAATAATTAATTACCAAACGCATGACTCAAGCTGCTGCTAAATGTTAAAAAATATCTAATAAAAAAATAACACGCATTAATTTTTTAATTTTACTATTATTATTTTTGTTGAATGGTTTGGTTTTATTGTGATACAATATGAAGTAATCTGTGTTCTTGTAATTTACTATTCTGGTATGATTAGGGTTCAATAGTATTAATAGTATTTTGTGTAATGAGATAAAAATATTATAAATAATAAATGCATACTAAAAACAACTTACAATTTTTATGTTTTTTCAAATTTCTGCCTTTTATACAATAAGCAAACAAAAAAAAATGTCTCGTAAAATATGCCCAGAATGTAATCAAGAAAAGACTATCTGGAATTGGTGCAAACCATGTTACTCGAAACATTTCCAAAACGATTTTAATAATTGGACAAGTGGAAATGACAGAATAGATAAATTCATTCAAGATTCTCAACTAAATGCCAATGAATATTGGGAAGTATTAGAATGGATACCTTATGATAGATTTAAAGATGTTAGACAAATAGGTAGAGGTGGATTTGGAACAATACATTATGCTAGATGGATTTATGGAAAAATTGTAGAATGGGATAATAGAAATCAACAATGGAAAAGAAGTTTTTTATCGAATGTGGCATTAAAAGAGTTTGATAATTTTGTAAATTTAAATGATGCTTTAAATGAGGTAAATCTTTTAATTAATACTTAATTTAATTTTCAAATTATTAGATAACGTCCGTCTTAATTATAAATTAAAAACGCTTATATTATTAGATGTCAATTCACTTAAAAACAAATCGACTTACAATTCAATTTTATGGAATTACGCAAGATCCAGAAACATTCAAATATATGATGGTTTTACAATATGCAGAAGATGGAAATCTTCGAGAATATTTAAAAAATAATTTTAATAATATTAATTGGAAACAAAAATTATATAATCTATGGGAATTATCTTTAATATTGGTGGATATTCATCAATTAAATATAGTTCACCAAGACTTCCATCCCGGAAATATTCTATCAACTGATTTTACAGCTTCTATAAGGATTTCAGATTTTGGATTAAGTAAACTAATAGGGGCAAATCCAAATAATCCCGAAAAGAGGAATATATTTGGTGTATTACCATATATTGCTCCCGAGGTATTAAGTGGTGAAGAATATACAAAAGCTGCTGATGTATATTCGTATGGAATTATTGCTTACGAAATGGTTACTGGCTTTCCTCCATATCCTGATATACCACATGATAAAGATTTGGCTATGAAAATATGCAATGGATTACGACCAAAAATTCCATTTCATACTCCCAAATTAATTACAAGAATAATTATGAGATGTTGGGATGCTCGAGTTACACATAGACCCACTTTCAAAGAACTAGATGATGAATTGATGAAATACTATTACGATTATATAGATTATTTAGACGAAGAGAAAAATAAAGATTCAGAAACTGTAATTCAAATTAAAAAAGCTGAAGAATTTTCAGAAAATCAAGAATCAACCAATACAACAACTACAACAACTCCTCTTAATTATCAAACACATCCACAAGCAATTTATACCAGTCGACTTCTTAATTATTCAAATCTTCCAAAACCCAAGAATGAAGAAAATTTCGAAAGGGAACTTGAAGAGTTAACTAAATCTACATCTGATTTATGTCCTAGTAAGTTTTGTTATATTTTTATTTATTTATTTATTGTTTTATAATAGATTATATTAATTTATTTCTATGTTGTTTAGGCGATTCTGGAATAGTTGACCTGGATATATCTAATTTTTAAATTTTATTTGATATTATATATTATTTATATTGATTTTACTTATTAAATTTATTTAATTATAAAGCACTATTTTTTTTATTTATATTGTAAAACACTATTTTTTTTATTTATATTGTGGCACTTCCTTATATGCTTTATACATATTACACATATTACGACGATGTAAAATTATTAATGCACGCGTTTTTAATTTAAATATTATTATAATGTGACATGTAAAAGATTAAATGTCGGATTTTTATAATGTGACATGTAAAAGATTAAATGTCGGATTTATATATTTTAAAAATATCGCATCTGACGTGTTTTTCAATAAATATTTTTTTTAAAAGAAGTGACTATACGACCATCACCAAGACTATTATAGCAGTTGTAATATTATTCATCTTTTTTTTTAATTATTCATTTGTTCTTTCATTAAAAGAAGGAAAATTTCACAAAGTTCCCATCCTACCATATAAAATAAAATATAAAATATAAAATATAAAATATCACTCGTTCTCATTGTTTCCTTTTTAAAAAATATAGAAAAATTTAAAATTGCTATATAGATCATCTACGACGACAAAAAACAATAATAATAAAATTTTACGCATTTTTTTTAAAGTAAAAAAATTTATTTCTTTTTACCCTAAAATGACTGTATAATATTTAAATGTTTATTAGAATGCATATAAATTTTATATTTGAATAATTTTTAAATGTTTTTTATTTTTGAACATTCAAATAAACATTTTTTAAATATAAAGAATTATAAAATTTTGCGAAAAAAAAGGAATAATAAATTTTTTTTAAAAAAAAGAATTATAATTTCAGGAAATTCATTCAATTTCTGGGAGAAAAAAAGAAAAAAAGAAAAACTAACAAAAACTGATTATGACAAATAATAACAAATAATATATCGTATCATTATAAGTATCATTAGAAGCTACTACTTTTTCTGCGAAAATCTTAATGGTTTTGATGATGAACCTTATCGTTCGTTATATAATCTTTAAATTATTATATTATATATAAAAAAAATATGGTAGGCTGTTGCAATGTAGTTTTTTAAGACAAAAAAGTTATCCTTGGTCCATTCTTCAAAGTTTGAAAGAAGAGTAGGATTCTGAGCAATTCTCCACTTGATGAAGAGAAGTCATTACATCAGAAACAAGATTTGGATACTTTGCAACTAATTCTCACAAAAGTATGATGATATTTCTTTGCTTTGCCTTAAAAGATTTTCGAATTCAATGATTACATTGTAATTATAATGTTGCGCGAAAAACTTGTCGAAAAATTTCAGTCATTTTTTCTTTTTTTAATAATTGAAAGTTGATTGAACATTATTTAAATTTTATTTTGTCTAAAATAGAAATTTTTAAGAAATAAAAAAAATAAATGTATCATATCACATTTATATAAACTTGTGATTCCTCTGATATGATGGTATAATAGAAAAAGGTAAATATTTATTGATTATGACGAAAATATAAAAAATTAAAAGAAATATTAATTGAAGGACTCTTTTATATCAAATTGAATTCCATATTCTTCAACAATTTTAAAAAGATCGCCTATTGTTTTCAATGTAAGTGGTGAAAATGTTTGGCGTCTTATAGGTTCGATGCGCAGTCCCCTTGATTTTTTATTTCCTTCCCCTCCTTTACAACACCATCCTTCAAAAAATTTTCTTAAACTATCAACACTAAATACCCATAGATTATAACAATCCATTCTAATTTTAATAGTTTCAAGTGATTCTGGTACATTCTCGGCCATTTGACATAATAACGCATTAGCATCAAATTCTTCTCCTCCACAATAAAACGAAAACCTTCTTAATTCATTGAAATTATTATTAAATATCGCTATTACTTGTTTAAAAAGCAAATTATTTAAAGTTAATTTGGTAATCTTTGTACAATGATTTAAAATTGCTGAAAATATATCAAATGTAATCGTGGAATCTAAATCTAGACAAATATTTCTTAAATTTGCATTGGCTGTTTCGAGAATTTTTATAATAAATTTTTGAGGATACGAATCACTGCTATCAAAAATATTTCTATAATGAAAACGACTTAATTGAGTAAACGATGAAGCCAAGAATAAATAATCCGATTTATGTAATCCAGAACATTCTACTATATAAAGCTCTTGAAGTGAAATGAATTGACCAATTGGTGATGATTTCACTTCGAAATTACAAAAATTTATTGATTTCAAACCAAGACGCTTTAATGTTTCTTTTTGACTAATAATGATGGCCCAAAGTAATGAATCATAGTTTAAAAAATAATTACCAACGATTATTAAACTTTCTAACCGTTTTTGAACACTAATAAGTTTTTCGAATGATTCCATTTGAGGAACTGAATCCAAAAACAAAGCCATTTTTAGAATATTATTACAAATTAATGTTAATGATTCATATAATGGTCGAATCAATTTATCATTTCTTGTTATTTTCGAAGTAAAACTTTCTAAGTTCTTAAATACTTTTGGGGCACCAGGTAACTCGAAAATCGGACTAATTAAATCATTATAATTTTGAAAATCTTCAATAAAATCTGTGCGGGCTTCTGTTATTTTAAAAGAATCCACGAATTCACAACGTTCTATTATTAATTTGAATATCTCATATAACAATATTCTCGATTTGGTGATGGCAGTTTCGTCATTTTTATTATTCTTGATATTGTTTTGACCCGGACCAATAATTTGTCGTGAATATATGGAAATAAAATAAACTAAATGATTAATTATTAATTTATGAGTGAATGATGGATAATCAAAAGTGGCTTGAGGTGGTGATGATGATAAATCAAATCCATTTTGAGTAAGTAAAGTTCTAGCTTGAGTATCCATACATGATATATAAGTTCGAATACATAAAGCTTTCTTTCTCAACTCCTTATCGTCCATATAATATTCTCGACCAAAAATTAATTTCCAAAGTAAAGGTACAGTAATTTTACACCAGATTCGATTAACTAATAATGATGAATGTAAATCTTGAATTGATCGAACCTTATTTAAAATCATAATCAATAATTCTGTGGAAATTTTAGTTGCCATTTTTTTCGTCCAAGAATAATGAGAATTTTTTAAAAAAATATAATAGTATCACATTTATATAATACGTATTTATGATTTGTGTGTAACTATTCTTACGTAATGGTTACACGCAACACAAATATTTATCAAAATATTTGGTTGCATAATAAAAGTTATTTTTTTTTTTTTTTTTTTTCCAACGGAGCCATGCTCCAATAAATTTTTTATTAATAAAATTATAATACAAGCTTGTACATAAGAAAAAGTTATTTCATATCAAATTATCCATATTCTTCGATAACTTTAAAATGTTCACTACTTATTACTACAAATTTTAATGGAAATAATAAATCTTTCAGATATTTTCTCCTCCTTTACAACACCATCCCTCAAAAAAATGATCTTAAACTATCAGCACTAAATATCCATTCTAGTTTTGGTACAATCTCGGCCTTAATATTAATGATTGTCACGGATTGAATAAATCGGATTGTTTATTCATACAAAATTCTTAAAACAGAATAGACTACAAATATGACACTAAAACATTTAAAGCACATTCCAACAAACGTGACGCTGAAGCAAAGGCAAACCCTAACACCTACAAACGCGCTTGAATACCCAAAAAATAATTATCCTACAAACGTGATGATAAAGCAGCAAAATATAGATGATAATAACAGATATTTTCAACAGCCATAGCAGATAGTGTCAAGTCACCTAAAAGTTATGAGATGCGCTTCGCTGTATGATCGTCATTTCGTTATTTATAAAGCCCCTTAAAATTCATCGACTTGTCTGGTCAATAATATAATTGGATAGACAATTGTAATTTGATAAATAATTACGTATTGTAATAATACGAAATGGTGATCGTCAAAGGAACAAATTCTTGATGTAGACTTGTACGAAAAAAAAATTCCAAAATGATAAAATAAACATTTTTTTTTGAATTTTCGTGGTGTATTTTTTTTTAAGTGATACCTACGTACTGAAATAATTGTTGAAAGTTTTATTGATAAAGAAAATTAAATATCATTTTTGTAATTCAATTCTTTTTATGTTAAGTTTTAATTAAATATAATTCAAAAATAATAAAAGGGCTTTTACAAAGAACGAAATGGTGAAACAAATGCACCTTTTATAAAAAAATATCAAAGTGAAAAAATAATAATTTATTTTTTATTTTAACATCCAAAACGAAAATACAAAAAATTCCAAAATTTCACCAAAAATACAAAGATAATGCGATTTTCCTTAAAAAAAGCTCCAAAGTATTTATTTATCATGAAACAATAATAACAAAGATCAAATGAAATATTATTTAGAATATTATCTAAAGATGCTAATGAAAATGGCCGAGAGTGTATCAGAATCACTTAAATTATTATAATCCATGAATATTTAGTGCTGATAGTTTAAAAAAAATTTTTGACGGGTGGTGTTGTATGCCATTTACGTTAAAAACAGTTGGTGGATTTTTTAAAGTTATTGAAGGATATAGAATTCAATTAATAAATACTTACCTAGTATTTTATGTATTTTTGATTACTATTTTGATAACTTTACATCAGATTCGATTAATACTTTGGAAATTACCTTTGGGTCAAAAATGTTTTACAGATAATAAGAAATTTTCGAACTTTACTTACTCAAAATGGATGTCATCACCACCTCAAGCCAATTTTAATTATCATTTACTCAAATTTGATAATTAATAATTTAGCTAATTTTATTTCCATATGTTCACAACAAATTATTGGTCTAACACGTATAGCATATGTAATACTTTATTAATCACCTAGAACCTTGTCTTCATTCTTTAAATTAATAAATAAACGAAAATAACGAAGTCATATAATAATTTTTGGAAATAGAATGCTAGTTAGAAAAATATAAAATTATTAGGAAATCAAAAATGGCGGATATTACTTTCTGAAAATGTTTTCTGTGATCCGTTACTAATTAATTTTTATTTTTTCTTTGAAATGAAAGTTCTAATTTTATTGCATTTTATTTATTGTACTGTTTCGATAAATATTATATATTTTTATTGAAAGAAATCAGTTCCCTTACAATGCAAAGTTCAAATAAATTTTACAAACAAATTAAAGATTTGAGTAAATTCAAAAATTTTATTTAACATGAACTCAGTTGTTAAATGCAGAATAAATTTTATGATATTTAAATGTTGCAGGAGGATTAATATCTAACTGAGTTTTTGACAAATCGAACAAAAATTTAACACCCAATATTAAAAATCACATTATAATCTTTTGGTACTTGACAAATAATATACATTTCAAAAAACATAAAAAAATATAATCTCGTGCATTTAGCAATGATCAAAAAAAATTCTAATCATTGCAAACATTCATTAAATTATTCAGTATTTCTTTTCGTTTGGGATCATCTGTTTTATAAAGTTGCATATTAGTAAAACAAATAATTAATAGTAATAATTATAGAATGAAACTTAGAAATAATCCTTGATCCTTCTTGTGGCAATTCATCTAAAAATGATTTCTAGAAATTTCTGCTACATTTAAATTTAGGTTTGAATTTTCGAAATAGTATTTTAAATATTATAATATCTCTTACTCTCTCATAATTGCGCAACAAAATCAACTCTCAAAATATAACTTAGCAAATTCTTCTTTTAGAAACGTTTCTTTCTTTTATTTTTATAGGCTTGCAAAGTATTTAAGTAGAATTTCTCTCTATGTTAGGAAAGTCGGTAAAATAATTATATAGCTTGGCTTGTAATATTTAATATTAATCACTCATGATGTATTAAATTGTATATTTAATAATTTTAAATATATACAAAAAATGTCTAAAAAGATACATATATAATAATAATAATAATAATAATATGAATATTAATAAGAACAAAAAGCAACCACCTTAAAATTTTTATTATGATTTACTAAGAGTTGAAGATGAGAAAGATTATTTTTGGAAATTGATTCATGCCATGCTAGATGCTAAGCAGAAATTATATAAAATATAACCTTAAAGAGATGAATTAGAGAATAAACTCATTATATCGTAATAATAATAATAAGAATAATGATAAGAACAAAAAGAAGCCACCTTAAAATTTTTATTACGATTCATTAAGAGTTGAAGATGAGAAAGATTATTTTTGGAAATTGATTCATGCTAGATGCTAAGCAGAAATTATATATAAAATATAACTTAAAGAGATGAATTAAAGAATAAATTCATTATATCAATAACATTGAAATTAAATAAAACTGATCACTTATAGCCACTAGTTATGGCTTATGAATAAATTAGTGGCTTATTAATAATAAAGTAAAAAGATACGGTTTAATTCTTATTTAATCAAGTTACACAAATAATAGAAATAAATAAGATTATTTATCTTAGCCAAAGATTATATAAACCCCAGCTTCGATTCCTCACTCATCTGTCGAATAAACAAATTACAAGAAAAAAAAAAGAATAACTCAAGATGAATCCAAAACTCGTCGTCTTTTTCTGTGTTTCATTCACCATTGCCCTCTTCGCTGAAGCAATTATTTGGGAACGTGATGCTGAAGCAATTATTTGGGAACGTGACGCTGAAGCAATTATTTGGGAACGTGACGCTGAAGCAGAGGCAAATCCTAAACCCTACTATTACTACAAACGTAACGCTGAAGCAGAGGCAAACCCTAATCCCTACTATTATTACAAACGTCTTGTCCGCCCCATTGGCGATAGAATGTGATTTATCAAAGATGGATCTTTTTAAATATTATACCATTGTGCATTGTAAAATCCCATTAGCGATAGATTGTGATTTATCAAAGGTGGATCTTTTTAAAATATAGTCAAAGCGAAACAATATAAAATCAAAAAAAAAACGAAAATAAATAAATATTTTTATTAGCAGAAATTTTATTCTTGATTATATGTATTAAATATTATACCATTGTGCATTGTAAAATTTTAAAATTTAAATATTTTAATGTCTAAAAAATAAAAAAAAAGATCTCTGGCATTTAGTTAGAGATTAAAAAAAATAATTCTTACTAATAATAGCAAATAAAAGCGGCCACATTGAAATTTTTTTTATTAAGAGTTGAGGAACTCAGAGATGAATTAAAAAATATTATATCAAAGGATAACATTGGAAATAATTAAAACTGATCACTTATAGCCACTAGTTATGCTTATGAATAAATTAATGGCTTATTGGTAATAAAATAAAAAGATACGGTTTGATGACAATAATTAAAGAAATGACTAATCAAGTTACGCATATATTAAAGTTCATTAATAAATATTAATTAAAATAATAGAAATAAATAAACTTATTTATCTTAGTCAAAAGATTATATAAATCCCAGCTTCGATTCCTCACTCATCTGTCGAATTAACAAATTACAAAAAAACAAAAAAAAATAACTCAAGATGAATCCAAAATTCGTCGTCTTTTCCTGTGCTTGCCCTCTTCGCCGAAGCAGAAGCATTTAGTCGCGTCAAACGTGACGCTGAAGCGGAGGCAAACCCTAACCCCTACTATTACTACTAAAAACGTGACGCAAACCCTAATCCCTACTATTACTACTATTACAAACGTGTTTTCAACCCCATTGGCGATAGAATGTGATTTATCAAAGATGGATCTTTTTAAAATATAGTCAGAGCGAAACAGTATAAAATCAAAAAAAAACGAACAAAATAAATAAATATTTTTATTAGCAGAAATTTTATTCTTGATTATGTATTAAATATTATACCATTATGCATTTTAAAATTTTAAATTTAAATATTTCAATGCCTGTTAAATAAATTTTTGAGTAATTCTCTTTAAAAAAATATCTACCTTTCAATGTATTTGCAAGCTAACTTTACGAAAATAGTTATTTAAGTGATTGAATACTTACTAAACAATTTATTTAGTCATTCAAGAGCAGTTTGCTTTAGTGAAATTATAAAAGCATTAAAAATTCGTGAGTGCAAACTCTTTACAAAAAAGTTCATCTTTCCTTGTATTTGCAAGCTAGCGTTGTGAAATTAATATCTAAGTGCTTTAATACTACTTAAATAACTTTGTTTAGTAACTTGAAGGTGGTTTTCCTTGAAAAAAAGTATTTTAAATTACGTCACAAAGTTCTAAAAGTGAAAAAATTTCATGAGTATGAAAAACGTTCGTAATTTGATTTATTTGCACTTAGTATCCTAAAGATAATATACTTTGACTAAAGTACCAAAATTATAGCACAAAGTTTTAAAAGTTCACGAAAAATTATAAGTACATATTAAGTATTGAAGTATTTGCAAATAAATATAATAGCATAAGAATCGTAATTTTATATTTTTAAAAGAAAGAGAACAAATAAACCACGTGAGGGTGAAAAATCTGTCGACGATGAAGAACTTAAATAACTAGGAAATGGCAAACCATTGCAAGTCCGGAGCATATAATATTTTGACATGTGATCGTTATCTAACAATCGTTATCAAAAAATCGGACAGACACGCTTACAGAAGTTATGTCTTTGATCCTTTTCTATTTTTTTTGTTAAGCTATGTATCAATATCAGAACTTTAAAATATCAAAAACGCAACTTTTGTATCAACTTACTCGTCCATTAAATGTCCTACGCTACGCTCCGGACAATAATTTCAATGTTTCCAAATGTAAAGTGTAATATATTATTTATCATTATTTAATATTTAACATTGTCCAAATATAATAATACATCGAATTTGCTTTTTTCATTCTCTATTNATTTGATTTATTTGCACTTAGTATCCTAAAGATAATATACTTTGACTAAAGTACCAAAATTATAGCACAAAGTTTTAAAAGTTCACGAAAAATTATAAGTACATATTAAGTATTGAAGTATTTGCAAATAAATATAATAGCATAAGAATCGTAATTTTATATTTTTAAAAGAAAGAGAACAAATAAACCACGTGAGGGTGAAAAATCTGTCGACGATGAAGAACTTAAATAACTAGGAAATGGCAAACCATTGCAAGTCCGGAGCATATAATATTTTGACATGTGATCGTTATCTAACAATCGTTATCAAAAAATCGGACAGACACGCTTACAGAAGTTATGTCTTTGATCCTTTTCTATTTTTTTTGTTAAGCTATGTATCAATATCAGAACTTTAAAATATCAAAAACGCAACTTTTGTATCAACTTACTCGTCCATTAAATGTCCTACGCTACGCTCCGGACAATAATTTCAATGTTTCCAAATGTAAAGTGTAATATATTATTTATCATTATTTAATATTTAACATTGTCCAAATATAATAATACATCGAATTTGCTTTTTTCATTCTCTATTTAAATATTTGATTCGAAATATTCCATAATTTATACTTTATCTTCCATTAACTAGGACTCTTATATAAATACTAACCTTGTAGGTAAGTAAAATAAAGAAGCTGTACAAATAAAAATATTTAAAAAATTTTTTTTTATTTTTATAATTGATTTTACTAATTATTTATATTTAATGATTTTTATTCTAATCAAAAAGAAGATTTAGAAAATTCAAGTTGGAAATTTCTAGAAAACATTTTAGACCAGAATTATTATTATTATACTTTTTATTAAATTTATAATTTTTTTTATTAAACAAGTACGAAGAAAAATGTTACTATTATACGGGATGTAGAATTTTTCCACACTCGAATACAGTTGAATTTTTTTTTTTTTTTTGATTAGGACCATTTAAAATTATTCAGTACAGATAGTTTTAATTATTATTGCAACATACTATGAAAACAGAGAACTGTAAGTAGGCACAACAAATAACAAATACATTGTGATATATATTATAATTTAGTAAACATTTCTCAAAAAATTATAATATTCCTTTTTTTGGCATAGAGAGTAGAGTTAATCTTTAATAAATTAAATAAATACTTTATATAAACGAATTAATGAGAATATAGCGGAATTAAATTAAAAGCCCATTTTGATTTTCATTTTTCCATTTCATATTTTGGACATAACAAAACAAATAAACAAATAATAAATAAATAATGATCATGATCAGTAAACATAACAAATATTAAACATATCTCTTTTTGGAATATTATAATAAGTCTAATAAATCTAATAAATGCAATTGTAATAAATCTATGAAAGAAAAACAGAAATAAAAGAAAAATAATCCCAATCATATTAATTGTAACAAAAAAAAAACCATAAAATATTAATATAGCTAAATAAAATTTTATTATATGCAAAATTAAAGTTACATACAATGAAAAAACCTAAACATTTTTAATTTTGTTAATAAGCTGCTGCGATTACTCTCAATTCATTAAAAGAATCATATGTAATACTTCACGTAAAATAAATTAGATTACAATTAACTGACTGGGGCTAAGCAAGTTTAGCACAGCATGAAAACAAACACAGGATCTATGATGGTTTTACCAAAGACGGTTAAGATAAATTAATCTGGCTGATGTATCTCTTCTCAAAAATAGATAATCAGAGATCTCATAATATTATTATTTTTTTTTCGTCTTTATTATATTAAACAACAAATATTAACTATTTGTATAATAATGTCTTGTCTTGAAATTATCTAATAAATAAATAAAAATAACAAAGTAATATAACAATTTATCATTGTTTTTTCAAAAAAAAATAGCGGAAGTGGAATGCTAATTAGAAAAAATTATCAAAATCAGGAAAGCAAAATGGCAGATATTGGTTTCGGAAAATGTTTTTTGTGATCTGTTACCAAATAATTTTTTATTGTTTCAATGACTAATAATTTATTTTCGTGAAAGAAATCTGTTCCTTATTAAGACTTGAGTAGCTAGAAATTTACTGTAAACACATTCAGGATTACTATCTAATAGAGTTTTTTACAAATGGACAAAAAACATCCAAATAAAAATCATTTGGTGCTTGATAAATAATCTACAATCCAAAAAAAAAAAGATCTCGGGCATTTAGTTAGAGATTAAAAAAAAATAATTCTTACTAATAATAACAAATAAAAGCAGCCACATTGAAATTTTTTTATTAAGAGTTGAAGATGAGAAAGATCATTGTTAGAAATTGATTCATGCTAGATGCTAAGCAGAAATTATATATAAAATATAACTCAAAGAGATGAATTAAAGAATATTATATCAAAGAAATAATTAAAATTGATCACTTATAGCCACTAGTTATGGCTTATGAATAAATTAATGGCTTATTGGTAATAAAATAAAAAGATACGGTTTGATGACAATAATTAAAGAAATGACTCATCAAGTTACACATATATTAAAGTTCATTAATGAATATTAATTAAAATAATAGAAATAAATAAGATTATTTATCTTAGTCAAAAGATTATATAAACCCCAGCTTCGATTCCTCACTCATCTGCCGAATAAACAAATTACAAGAAAACAAAAAAAAAATAACTCAAGATGAATCCAAAACTCGTCGTCTTTTTCTGTGCTTTATTCACTATTTCCCTCTTCGCTGAAGCAGAAGCATTTAGTCGCGTCAAACGTGACGCTGAAGCGGAGGCAAACCCTAATCCCTACTATTACTACTACTACAAACGTGACGCTTCAGCAGAGGCAAACCCTAATCCAGACTTCGCTGAAGCATTTGTAAAAGCATCCTTGAAACGTGACGCTGAAGCAGGGAGATTGCACTCCATAAAACGTGACGCTGAAGCGGGGAGATTGCACTCCGTAAAACGTGACGCCGAAGCAGGGAGAATTCACGCCATAAAACGTGACGCCGAAGCAGGGAGAATTCACGCCGTAAAACGTGACGCTGAAGCAGGGAGAATGCACGCCGTAAAACGTGACGCTGAAGCAGACGCAGGCCTCTGCGACTTCAGACCATGCTGAAGCACTGATACAGATTAAATAATAATAATAGACAATTTCAATGTTTCCAAATAGTAATCCATTTTTATTCGTAAAAATTATTTAACTAGCCAGTATTTATTTTTCCAGTTAATGTAATTGCATTTTTAACGTCTAATTTAAAATTAATATTTAAATCATTTAAACATTTGAAAACAAATTTCTCTACTTGCATAATATATCAAATTAAATAAAAACTGCAACAAAAAATTTTATCATTTTTTTAGAGATCAAAAGGGCGATGTATATAATGAAGGAATTAATGATTACTATCGATAAAATGAATCGAATATATTTAATACTACAAATTATCAATCGTTTATTGCACTGAAAAATGTAGTCTTTTTTTTTTTACCAAAATTCTTTCTTTATCCATAGAAATGCATTCTAAAATTTGTACTTTCAATCTTCCATTTAAATTTAAACGCGAAGGACTTTTATATAAATTCCATTCCTTTACGTAGCAAATTACAAAACAAGCTATTTAAATAATATCAAGGCGAAAAATACTTAGTCCTTGAATCCAATTGTCAACATCTCTTGTAGGCTTTTTTTTTTCTATTGCANTAATAGACAATTTCAATGTTTCCAAATAGTAATCCATTTTTATTCGTAAAAATTATTTAACTAGCCAGTATTTATTTTTCCAGTTAATGTAATTGCATTTTTAACGTCTAATTTAAAATTAATATTTAAATCATTTAAACATTTGAAAACAAATTTCTCTACTTGCATAATATATCAAATTAAATAAAAACTGCAACAAAAAATTTTATCATTTTTTTAGAGATCAAAAGGGCGATGTATATAATGAAGGAATTAATGATTACTATCGATAAAATGAATCGAATATATTTAATACTACAAATTATCAATCGTTTATTGCACTGAAAAATGTAGTCTTTTTTTTTTTACCAAAATTCTTTCTTTATCCATAGAAATGCATTCTAAAATTTGTACTTTCAATCTTCCATTTAAATTTAAACGCGAAGGACTTTTATATAAATTCCATTCCTTTACGTAGCAAATTACAAAACAAGCTATTTAAATAATATCAAGGCGAAAAATACTTAGTCCTTGAATCCAATTGTCAACATCTCTTGTAGGCTTTTTTTTTTCTATTGCACGGAGAAAATTTCAGGATCTTGAAGAGAGGTAGGAAGTTTGAAGATCCGAAATATGTTATCATGGACATAAATACAGAAACACCAATTTTACTTACACCGCTGGGAACATAAATAGCAAATATATTGTCTTGATATATAATTGAAGTTTTTTTTTTACTCAAGAATCAAAATATTGAATAATCCTTTTAAATCAATTAATGATAAAACTGAATATAACGGAATTAAAAGTCATTCTGATCTTCGTTTTTCCATTTCATATTTTGGACATAAAAAATAAATAACATAACAAAAACAATAATAAATAAATAATGATCATTAAACACTACGAGTATTATACAATTTTCATCCCTTTTTTGATATATGGAAATTATAATAAATCTAATAAATCTAATAATTACGATTGTAATAAATCTATGAACGAAAAGCAGGAATAAAAGAAAATTAATCATGAAATGTAATATAACTAAAATATGCAAAATTAAAAGTTACATAATGAATCGCAGAATTAACGAATTTAAAAGTTTTTACCCAACTATTCATATTATATGTAATACTCTACAAATTCTGCGAAATACAACAAATCGGGCTATGCAAAGTTTAGAAAACAAGTATAACCTATTAACTATACCAAAATGGTAAGATAAATTAGATGCATGGCTGATGCGATTCTTCCACAAAAAGATATCATCTCCCTGCGAACAGGACTTCATTTTTTGCAGAGAGATCTGAAATATAATTTCAGTAGGTTCTTGCTTTTTATGGTATTCTATTATTATTAAAATTTTTTGTTGTAGCATCGACATATTCGCTGCGCAATCTTTATTAAACATCGATTATTTATAGTAAATAGCGAAAAAAAATTATTACATTACAATTAGCATATATTCTACTTTAATTATTACGTCTAGCACCTATTTGTATAATAATTAATAAAAAACAATAAAGTAATATATGGAATGCTAGTTAGAAAAAATATTAAAAATTCGGAAAGTGACTGTTACTAAATAATTTTTATTTTTGCTTCGAAATAAAAATTCTAATTTTATTTATTGTTTCAAAAACTGATGGTAAATAATAATATATTTTTGTTGAAAGAAATGTATAATGCAATCTCTTAAAAAAGTTCAAATGAATTAAAGACCCGAGCAACTAGACATTTTACTGTAAATTTGAAATTTTTATTTGACAAGATGAACTCTGTTATTAAAAGCAGAACAAAATTTATGATGCAGGATTACTATATATGAAAAAAATAATAATAATTCTTATCATTGCTGCAAACATCATTAAGCTATTCAGCAATTCTTTTTCGTTTAAGAGTCATCGGTTTATAAAAATTATATATTAATAAACAAATAAACAAATAATTAAAATTATTTGATTTGAATTTTTCAAAATTGAATTTTTAAATAGCATAATATCTTTTACTCTCATTATATATCTCTCTCCCATAATGCGCAAACGTTAATTTCTTAATTTTTAGAGAAACAACCAGCGCAAGCGTGTTATAAATTCGACAATTCGTGGCAGCGGTGTTAATATCAAATCTTTAATAATGAATGGAGGAGTTATTCCAGCTAACTTCCACACCAAGACGACATCAAAAATGCTCCAGCTAACGTCGTCGTTGTCGTTAACGAATCCGAAAAACAGAAACATCGATACTCGCAGAAAACGACATGCAAGGGTATTTATATAGAATTTCTCTCTAGGTTAGGAAAACCAGTAAAATAATTATATATCTTCGTTTATAATATACAAACGATGTCTAAAAAGATACAAATATAAAAATTTTTTTTAGGAAGCTTGCTATAATAATATGTAAATATCAACAGAGAAATCATCCAAATGACAGACAAATTAGCACAGCATATAGACCGTATCGAATTTGACAATGACATATTTACAGATGGATCGCTTAGGAAAATCAAGAAACAACAAATTGATATTGAATAATCAATTTACAAGGAAATTATTCATCCTACAAGCAATCATCGACTTAACAAAGAATAAGAACTTAAATCTCAGATAAAAGCGCACTCGGGGAAAAAAGAAAACGAAGAAGCGGACACCTTGGCAAAATGGGGAGCATCACAAGAAGAAACAGTACAGCTGAACGAAAACCTTTTGAAATAACAAAACTATTGACGCATCAATCAAATCGATCATCAAACAAACACCAGCTTAAACGAATGGAGACTCCTAGCCAGAACAACAAAATGGAATGGAAAGAAAACACAGAAAGAAACCGACCTTTAAAATTCTCCATGGAACTGTTACAAACCGCAACACAACAAATGAAGACCATAGTAAAAGGAGGTTCTGCCTCAAACTGTTAAATACGAACTACTACTCACAAAACTCTTATTATCAGAAAGAAATTCAGAAGTGTACGAAGACGGATATTGCGTCTTTTGTAAAGTAAAAGAAGAAAACAACGCACATGTATTTACGTGCGACGGATACCAATCGAAAATTTAGTAACGCAAATAGCAGCGGAAATTGACAAATGTAAAGAGAACCAACAACGATACTCTGAAGATCAATACATTTCGGCAAATATGTGACATTCATAGTCCTGAAGGTTTTAATTTCATAGACATAATCCGAGGCCTTGTACCAAAATCAATACGATCAATGTTTCCAATTATATCTAATATTTTATTATCATTTCATTTAACTAGCCAGTATTTATTTTTCCAGTTAATGTAATTGAATTTTTGTACATCTATTTAAAATTAATATTTATTAAAAAATAAATCATTGGTATTGAAAAATATCATTAACCTTTTTTAAAAAAAAATTACTTTTTCAAACAAATGAGGACAAGAATTTTTTTATTATCAGTTCGATTTATCTTATAATTTAAACATTTGAAAACAAATTTCTCTACTTGCATAATATATCGAATTAAATAAAAACTGCAACAAAAAATTTTATCATTTTTTTAGAAATCAAAAGGGCGATGTAATGTAATGAAGAAATTAATGATTACTATCGATAAAATGAATCGAGTATATTTAATACTACAAATCAAAATAAAAAATAAGAATACGTTTTTTGTAATCGTATTTATTTGATAAAATTATCAATAGTTTATTGCACTGAAAAATAAAGTCTTTTTTTTTTTTACCAAAATTCTTTATCCACAGAAATGCATTCTAAAATTTGTACTTTTAATTTTCCATTTAAATTTAAACGCGAAGGACTTTATATAAATTCCATTCCTTTACGTAAGAAAATCCAGCAAATTACAAAACAAGCTATCTAAATAATATCAAGACAAAAAATACTTAGTCCTTGTAATCCAATTGTCAACATCTCATGTAGGCATTTTTTTTTATTGCACGGAGAAAATTTCAGGATCTTGAAGAGAGGTAGGAAGTTTTGAAGATCCGAAATATGGAAATATTTATTATCATGGACATAAATACAGAAACACCAATTTTACATACACTGCCGGAAACATAGCAAATACATTGCCTTGATATATAATTGAAGTTTTTTTTTTACTTAAGGATTAAAATATTGAATAATCCTTTTTTTGGCATAGAAAATATAGTTAGTCTTTAATAAATTTAAATAATTAAATCAATTAATGATATAACGGAATTAAAAGTCATTCTGATTTTCGTTTTTCCATTTCATATTTTGGATATAAAAAATAAATAACATAACAAAAACAATAATAAATAAATAATGATCATTAACACTACGAGTATTATACAATTTTCATCCCTTTTTTGAAATATGGAAATTATAATAAATCTAATAAATCT
The DNA here is from genome assembly GCA_003547095.1 of Diversispora epigaea. Taxonomy (NCBI): domain Eukaryota; kingdom Fungi; phylum Glomeromycota; class Glomeromycetes; order Diversisporales; family Diversisporaceae; genus Diversispora; species Diversispora epigaea. The sequence continues at coordinate 50,122 of PQFF01000450.1, read as the reverse complement.
AATAATTACGATTGTAATAAATCTATGAACGAAAAGCAGGAATAAAAGAAAATTAATCTCGATAAATTAATCATAAAATGTAATATAACTAAAATATGCAAAATTAAAAGTTACATATAATGAATCGCAGCATTAACGAATTTAAAAGTTTTTACCTAACTATTCATATTATATGTAATACTCTACAAATTCTGCGAAATAAACACCACTTGATGACAAATCGGGCAAAGTTTAGAAAACAAGTATAATCTATTAACTATACCCAAAATGGTAAGATAAATTAGATGAGATTTAAGAAATACACTCCGCCGTGTTTCTTCCACAAAAAGATAATCAAAGATGCGAACAGGACTTCATGAGATCTGAAATATAATTTCAGTAGATTCTTGCTTTTTATGGTATTCTATTATTATTAAAATTTTTTGTTGTAGCATCGACATATTCGCCGCGCAATCTTTATTAAACATCGATTATTTATAGTAAATAGCGAAAAAAAAATATTACATTACACTTAGCATATATTTTACTTAATTATTACGCCTAGCACCTATTTGTATAATAATTAATAAAAAACAATAAAGTAATATATGGAATGCTAGTTAGAAAAAATATTGAAAATTTCGGAAAGTGACTGTTACTAAATATTTTTATTTTTGCTTCGAAATGAAAGTTCTAATTTTATTTATTGTTTCAAAAACTGATGGTAACTAATAATATATTTTTGTTGAAAGAAATGTATAATGCAATCTCTTAAAAAAGTTCAAATGAATTAAAGACCCGAGCAACTAGACATTTTACTGTAAATTTGAAATTTTTATTTGACAAAATGAACTCTGTTATTAAAAGCAGAACTAAATTTATGATGCAGGATTATTATATGAAAAAAAAAATAATAATAATTCTTGTCATTGCTGCAAACATCATTAAGCTATTCAGCAATTCTTTTTCGTTTAAGAGTCATCGGTTTTATAAAAATTATATATTAATAAACAAATAAACAAATAATTAAAATTATTTGATTTGAATTTAGGTTTGAATTTCAAAATTGAATTTTTAAATAGCATAATATCTTTTACTCTCATTATATATATCTCTCCCATAATGCGCAAACGTTTCCTTCTTAATTTTTAAAGAAGCAACCAGCGCAAGCGTGTTATAAATTCGACAATTCGTGGCAGCGGTGTTACTATCAAATCTTTAATAATGAATGGAGGAGTTATTCCAACTAACTTCCACAAGACCAAGACGACATCAAAAATGCTCCAGCTAACGTCGTCGTCGTTAACGAATCCGAAAAACGGAAAAATCGATACTCGCAGAAAACGACATGCAAAGGTATTTAAATAGAATTTCTCTCTAGGTTAGGAAAATCAGTAAAATAATTATATATCTTCGTTTATAATATACAAACGATGTCTGAAAAGATACATATAAAAATTTTTTTAGGAAGCTTGCTATAATAATAATATGAAATATCAACAGAGAAATCATCCAAATGACAGACAAATTAGCACAGCATATAGACCGTATCGAATTTGACAATGACATTTACAGATGGATCGCTTAGGAAAATCAAGAAACAGAAGATAAACAAATGGATATTGAATAATCAATTTACAAGGAAAGTAGGAGCAAAGGTGCGAAGTCCAACATCGTCTACCCACGCTGAAATATGGGCAATCCTTATGGCATCAAATTAATATTAATAGGAGAAGCAACAATACATACGGACAGTCAGTCAGGTATAACGGTTATAAAAGGCTTCGAACAAAATAAAAAAAAATAACGCATGGAAAAACTACAAAAACCCATTCATCCTGCTAGCAATCAAAAGAAAAAGAACTTAAATCTCAGATAAAAGCGCACTCGGGGAAAAAAGAAAACGAAGAAGCGGACGCCTTGGCAAAATGGGGAGAATCACAAGAAGAAACAGTACAGCTGAACGAAAACCTTTTGAACAGAAATGGAATAACAAAACTATTGACGCATCAATCAAATCGATCATCAAACAAACACCAGCTTAAACGAATGGAGACTCCTAGCCAGAACAACAAAATGGAATGGAAAGAAAACACAGAAAGAAACCGACCTTTAAAATTCTCCATGGAACTGTTACAAACCGCAACACAACAAATGAAGACCATAGTAAAAGGAGGTTCTGCCTCAAACTGTTAAATGACGAACTACGTACTCACAAAACTCTTATTATCAGAAAGAAATTCAGAAGTGTACAAAGACGGATATTGCATCTTTTGTAAAATAAAAGAAGAAAACAACACACATGTATTTACGTACGACGGATACCAATCGAAAATTTAGTAACGCAAATAACAGCGGAAACTGACAAATGTAAAGAGAACCAAACCAAATAAAAACAACAACGATACTCTGAAGATCAATACATTTCGACAAATACGTGACATTCATACATTCATAGTCCTGAAGGTTTTAATTTCATAGACATAATCCGAGGCCTTGTACCAAAATCAATACGAGCAATCATCAGAAGATTCATTACAACCAAAGAGACAATAGACAAAATTATAATACAAGCGTTCACGGAATTAAAAAATAGAAAATGGGAAAAATGGCTAGATAGATGCAATAGATTCTTAAGTTGGGAAAAGGCAAACGGAATAACAAAAAGTGACAAAAAAAAATAGACAATAAAAGGTTTAGTAGGTTAAGTAATAAAACATTTGAATATAAACAACTCAAAAAAAATTTATCTGAATCATGTAAATTGTTAACCACTGTACAGACGTATAACGCATCGCATTAGTGGAGGGTAGTGGTCTTCACGACTTATTTTATAATATTGACACATGTGGGGTCTTGACCTCTTCGGAATAGATAACTATCTGGTCAGGTTAAAATTTAGGTTTAGTCAATTTTTTTATTTTCGTAATGTATTCTATTGTAATTGAATTATATGTGCTTTCACAATATTTTATTAAATAAATATGATAATAGCAAATAAAAGCAGCCACATTAATATTTTTTTTATTACGATTTGAAGATGAGAAAGATCATTTTTGGAAATTAATTCATGTAGGGATGCTAAGCAGAAATTATATAAAATATAACCTTAAAGAGATGAATTAAAGAATATATCCAACATTGAAATTGATAACTGATCACTTATAGCCACTAGAAATGGCTTATGAGGCTTATAACAAATAAAAGGATATGGCTGTGACGATAATTAAAGAAATGGCTTATTTGAATTTGAAATTTTTGAATCAAACTACACATTATATTAAAATTCAATAATTAAATAATAGAAATAAATAAGATTATTTATCTTCGTCAAAAGGTTTTATAAACTCAGCTTCGATTCCTCGCCACTGAAGCAGCCCGTGTCCCTGGGAGATGTGACGCTGAAGCAGAAGCTGAACCCATTTGGTTAGGAAAACTCTAACCCCTCTTACTACGTGACGCAAAAACTATTAACTTCTAAAATACCACTTATAAAGATTTTGGACAAAAATATCAAATTTTTTTTTTAAATAATAGTTTCAATGTTTAATATTTCCAAATGTAAAGTGTAATATATGATATATTATTATCATTTAACATTTCAAAATTATCCAAATGTAATGATATAATATTTTTTTATACGTAAAAATTTTAATAATTTTTCCAGTTATCCCACGTTAATGCAATTACATTTTGCACATTTAATTTAAAATGAATATTTATTAAAAAATCAATACAAATGATGACAAGAATTATTTTTTATTTTTTTTTTATTAAAAATAATCAAAGTATAATTTCGATTTGCCGTATCATTTAAACATTCGAATATGAATTTTTCTATTTACTTATTTGAATACATAATAAACTGCAACAAAAAATTTTATCCTTTTTTTAGAAATCAAAAATGTTTTTAAAGAATCCCATTACTTTTGATATCACAAATGTCGCATCGCCTAGTTAAATAAACTAGTTGCCAAAGTAATTAAATCCGCTTGAACTAAATTATAAGGATTCAGTATCACATATATGTGTAAATTTACACGATATTTTTCCTTATTTTTCTTCCACTCATTATCCCATTTTCTCTCACTCCTTATCTTTTATTATTATTTTTACACTTACTCCTCCGATGCATGGTTATAATTATTTAACAAAGCAAAGCAAAATTAGGAGAATTAAACTAATTGAAATTTCCAAATTTTAAATCCAAATAATGGAATATAATACTATGTCAATAGATCATGCAGTACTTGAAATGAATATAAAGATCTTAATCAAGATGCTAATTGGAAGAAATTGAAGTGTGAAATCATATTTATTTTTGAACAACCAAAGAATGATTTGACTATTTTTAGATATATATGAATTTTTTAGAATCTGTCATATAAAAATTTGTAAGGAAAAATAAATGAAATCCAAGATAAAAAATTTTGAGATGAGAAATGAGAAATAATAATAGGAGATTGATGTCAGATCGGATCATAGGAAAGGAAAAAAAAAATAGCAAGCTTTTATAGATCCCAAGAATCGCTTACAAACAAAAATAAAATAATAATAAATAATTAATCCAAAAGAAATATATAAGATTCAGGAAGACATTAGAGTTAAATAAAATAAAAAAATTAAAATATAATAATTCTATTATCTAATTATTTAATATCTAACATTCTTCATTTAAGTTAAAAAATATAAATTAACACAAATAATCAATAGTAAAAATTTATTATACGTAGAATTAAATTTAATGTGACGATTCTAACAACTCGGTTAATATGGTTTCGAACGAGGATGATTCATCTAAAAATTTTTTAGAACTTTTCCACACTCGAATACAGTCGAATTTTTCTTTTTGATTAGGACCATTTAAAATTATTCAGTATGGATAGTTTAATTTTTATTGCAACATACTATGAAAACATAGAACTGTAAGTATGCACAACAAATAAGTGATATATAATTATAATTATAGATTTTTTTTTTTTGCTGTAATTTATAATTTAGTAAATATTTCTCAGAAATTATAATATGGAATATTCCTTTTTTTTGGCATAGAGAGTAGAATTAGTCTTTAATAAATTAAATAAATACTTTATAAAAACGAATATAGCGGAATTAAAAGCCCATTCTAATTTTCATTTTTCCATTTCATATTTTAGGCATAACAAAATAACAAAAAAATAAACAAATAATAATAATAATAAATAAATAATGATCAGTAAACACTATAAATATTATATATATCTCTTTTTGGAATATTATAATAAGTCTTATAAACCTAATAAATACAATTGTAATAAATCTATGAAAGAAAAACAGGAATAAATCCCAATAATACTATTTATATCATATCATATTAATTGTAACAAAAAAAAACCATAAAATATTAACATAGTTAAATAAAATTTACATATAATGAAAAACCTAATTTTGTTAATATAAGCTGTTGCGATTACTCTCAATTATTATATGTAATACTTCACAAATAATCCGCAAAATAAATTAGATGACAATTAGTTCGAATGATTAACTGGGGCTAAGCAAGTTTAGCACAGCATGAAAACAAGTTTAGGATCTATGATTAAATGTCTGGTTTTACCAAAGACGGTTAAGATAAATTAATCTGGCTGATGTATCTCTTCTCAAAAATAGATAATCAGAGATCTCATGATGATATTATTATATTAAACAACAAATATTATAATAATGTCCTGTCTTTAAATTATCTAATAAATAAATAAAAATAGCAAAGTAATATAACAATTTATTATTTTTTTTTAAAAAAAAATAGCTGAAGTGGAATGCCAATTAGAAAAATTATTAAAATTAGGAAAGCAAAATGGCAGATATTGGTTTATTAAAATGTTTTCTGTGATCTGTTACCAAATAATTTTTTATTGTTTCAATGAATAATAATTTATTTTGTTGAAAAAAATCTCTTTTCTTATAATGTTAATGTAATCTCTTAGACTAAATTTAAAATGTTCAAATAAATTTTACAAATGAAAATGATTTAAAGACTTGAGTAGCTAGACATTTTACTGCAAACACAAACATGTTGTTTTTGTTAAATCCAGAACAAATTTTGATATTTAAATGATGCAGGATTACTATCTAATAGAGTTTTTACCAAATGGACAAAATATAATCTTATAAATGATCTACAATTCAATCTCGGCATTTAATTAAAATTAAAAAAAAAATAATTCTTATCATTGCTGCAAACATTCATAAACTATTCAGTAATTCTTTATAATATGAATAATAGTGATAATACTAATAATGGCAAATCACAATAAAATTTTTTTTATTAAGAGTTGAAGATGAGAAAGATTATTTTTGAAATTAATTTACGCTGGGATGCTAAGTAGAGATTATGTAATACATAACCTTAAAAAGACGAATTAAAGAAGAAATTCATTCATTATATCAAAGGATAACATTGGAAATAATTAATTATAGCCACTAAAAATGGCTTATGAATAAATTAATGGCTTATTAATAGTAAAATAAAAAGATACGGCTCAGTGACGATAATTAAAGAAATGGCTTATTTAAATTAATCAAGCTATACATGTTGTTATTAACAATAGAAATAAATAAGATCATTTATCTTAGCCAAAAGGTTATATAAACCCCAACTTCGATTCCTCACTCATCTGTTCAATAAACAAACTACAAACAAAAAAAAAACAATTCAAGATGAATCCAAAACTCGTCGTCTTTTTCTGTGCTTTATTCACCATTGCCCTCTTCGCTGAAGCAGAAGCATTTAGTCACCTCAAACGTGACGCTGAAGCAGAAGCATTTAGTCGCCTCAAACGTGACGCTGAAGCAGAGGCAAATCCTAAACCCTACTACTACTACTACAAACGTGACGCTGAAGCAGAAGCATTTGATCGGCTCAAACGTGATGCTGAAGCAGAGGCAAATCCTAAACCCTACTACTACTACTACAAACGTGACGCTGAAGCAGAAGCATTAGATTGGATCAAACGTGATGCTGAAGCAGAGGCAAATCCTAAACCCTACTACTACTACTACAAACGTGACGCTGAAGCAGACCCACTTCGCCCACCTCGCTTCTAGAAACGTGATGCTGATGCAGACCCAGGCCACTTCTTGTGACTACAAAACATGCTGAAGCACTGATAAAGATTAAATAATAATAACGGACAATTTCAATGTTTCCAATTATATCTGATATTTTATTATCATTTCATTTAACTAGCCAGAATTTATTAATATTCATTAAAAAATAAATCATTGGTATTGAAAAATATCATTAATCTTTTTTTAAAAAAAATTGCTTTTTCAAACAAATGAGGACAAGAATTTTTTTATTATCAGTTCGATTTGTCTTATAATTTAAACATTTGAAAACAAATTTCTCTACTTGCATAATATATTGAATTCAATAAAAACTGCAACAAAAAATTTTATCATTTTTTTAGAAATCAAAAGGGCGATATAAAAAGTAATATAATGAAGAAATTAATGATTATTATCGAGTATATTTAATACTACAAATCAAAACAAAAATTAGAATCCGTTTTTTTGTAACCGTGTTTATTTGATAAAATTATCAATCGTCTAATGTCACTGAAAAATGTAGCCTTTTTTTTTTGGCCAAAATTTTTTCTTTATTATGCAAGGATCCATAGCATTCTAAAATTTGTACTTTTAATCTTTCATTTAAACGCGAAGGACTTTTATATAAATTCCATTCCTACACGTAAGTAAAGCCAGTAAATTACAAAACATTCTATCTAAATAGTATCAAGGCAAAAAAAATACTTAGTCTTTGCAATTTAATTATTAACATCTCATGTAGGCATTTTTTTTTCTATTGCACGGAAAAAATTTCAGGATCTTGAAGAGATTTTGAAGATTCAAAATATGGAAATACTTATTATTATGGAAATACTTATTATTATGGACATAAATACATAAACATCAATTTAAGACAGTAACAAAACTTAATTGAGAAAAGAGTAAATACTTTTACAGTGGAAAAACTTGAGAATGTTTGACATTGTCATTTGAAATAAGAAGATATTATTACAAATAATTATCTGTTATTCGCAAATAAATTTAGATTCGAGGTTCTGCAATAATTTTGGCATATACGTGAATTTTTATAATCATATAATTAAATATAAGTGACTCTGCCGACATAGAATTTCTATGAAAATTAAAAATTTTAGAAACTTCATCCTATTTTGCTGATGAATATGTGAATGCATTGTATTATGAATTAAAGATAATTATAGGAGATTGATGTCTGGTATTTTGAGTTTTGTAGTTGAAACCTATATTTAATATTCTTCATTTAAGTCATCTGTTTATAAAAAAAACAAAATCAAAAATTATTACAGAATTAAATTTAATGTGACGATTCAGCTAAAAAAATTTCTTTAGAATTTTCCACAGTTGAGTTTTTTTTTTTTTTTTGATTAAGGACTATTTAAAATTATTTAGAAAAGATAATTAAATTATAATTATTATTACAACTTACTATGAAAACATAGAACTGTAAGATTTTTTTTTTAGTAAATAATGGCATCGAAAATAGAGCTACCAAACAGCAGAATTCAAAGCCATCCAGTTTTCATTTTTCCATTTCATCACAAAAAAACAAATAATGAATAAATAAATAATTGATAAATAAATAACGATCGTTAAACACTACAAGTTTTATACAATTTTCATCTCTTTTTGGAATATGATAATTATAATAAATTTATGAACGAAAACAGGAAAGAGAATAATCTCGATAATACTAATAATACTATTTATATCATATCATATATGAAATATTATAAAATTTATTATAACAGATCGTATGCAAAATTAAAGTTTCATATGATGCTAATAAAAAAATTCTAATCATATTTAATTTCGTTAATATAAGTTGCTAAGATTACCCTCATCACATTAAACTATTTATTAAAAGAATCATATTATATGTAATACTCAACAATAATTCACAAATAAATTAAAATTCACCGCCACTTGATGGCAATTAGATCGAATGATTATCAATCAAGCATTGTAATTAACTATTTAGTATTGGGGCTAAGCAAGTTTAAAAAAAAAAGTAGCACAGCACGAAAAACAAGTATAAAATCTATTTTTATACCAAAGATGTTAATATAAATTAGATAAACTATTCTCTATGAATCACATGAATAATTATTAGATAATCAGTGATATATTTTTACATTATTATTTCGTATTTAACTATTTGGTATTGGGGCTAAAAAAAAGTAGCACAGCACGAAAAACAAGTATAAAATCTATTTTTTATACCAAAGATGTTAATATATACTCTATGAATCACGTGAATAATTATTAGATAATCAATGATATTATTTTTACATAGATAGCGAAATATTCTTTAAATTACGGAAAATGTTTTAATGAAAGTTCTAATTTTATTGCATATTATTGTTTAAATGACTAATTATATTTTACGTGTTTTCTTATAATGTAATCTCTTAGACTAAATTTAAAAAGGTTAAATAAATTCTTACAAATGAATTAAGGACTTGAGTGATTAGACATTTACTGTACTATAAATAATTTATTGTTGAATTGCAGAACAAATTTTATTACTATCGAATAGAGTTTTAACAAACGGAACAAAAACTTAACATATCCAAATAAAATCACTCCATAATCTTTGATGCTTGATAAATAATCTACAATTCAAAAAAAAAAAAATATTAAAAATAATCTTGGGCATTTAAAAAAAATTCTTATCATTGCTGCTGCAAGCATTCAATAAACTATTCAGCAAATCTTTTTCGTTAAGAGTCGTCTGTTCTGTCTTATTAAAAAAATAAACAAATAATTAATAACAATTATTATAGAATAATTTAGAAATATTCTTGTGGCAATTCATCTAAAAAATATTTCTAGAATTTTTTATGCTCATTTGAATTTAGGTTTGAATTTTCGAAATTATAAATCTAATATATACAAACGATAGCTATAAAGATAAATATATAAAAATTTTTAGGAAGCTTGCTATATTTTATTATAATAACAATATGAATAATTATGATAATAATAATAACAAATAAAAGCAGCCACATTAAAATTTTTTATTACGATTCGATAAGAGTTGAAGATGAGAATGCTAAGCGGAGATTATGTAATATATAAATTAATTAAAGAAGAAATCCATTTATTATAAGGATAACATTGGAAATAATTAAAATCACTTATAGCAACTAAAAATGGCTTATGAACAAAATTAATGGCTTATTAATAATAAAATAAAAAGATAAGATAATTAAAGAAATGGCTTATTTGAATTTGAAAGCTTTTAATCAAGCTACACATATTATATTAAAGTTCATTAATGATTATTAATTAAAATGATAAATTATTTATCTTAGCCAAGGTTATATAAACCCCCTCTCGAACAAACAAATTACAAGCAACCAGGAAAAAATTAATTCAAGATGAATTCAAAGCTCATCGTCTTTTTGTGTGCTTTATTCACTATCGCCCTCTTCGCTAAAGTAGAAGCATCAAGTCGTTTCAAACGTGACGCTGAAGCAATTATTATCTGGGAACGTGACGCTGAAGCAAACCCTTACTACTACTACATACATGGCTCTGAAGAATTTAGCCATACACACGAATTAATATCCCACGAACGAGGCAAGGAAACACTTAAAGGAGCATATGCTAAGTATTAACGTGACGCCAATCGTGACGGCTTCATATTTTATTTTCAAGATGATTAGCAAAAAGTAAAGAAATGGCAAAAATTACATAATAAAACGTAATATCTGTTAAAAATAAAATGTGCATTCATTCAGAACCTTTTATTCGCCTGTTAATATGAAAAAAATATAAATTCAATAAATAAAAAATATAAATTCAATAATATTAAAAAAAATTTTACTTTGATTTTCCTTGTGATGATTTTCCTAAAAAATGATTTTTTAGAATTTTTAGAATTTGATTCAGGCTTAAAATTTTCGAAATTATTTATTTGATCAGAACTATTAAAAATTGTTAAATACATAAATGCATAATAGTTAGTAAATTAATTTAAAATTAATAAATAATTTATATATAAATATTATATTATATAATTCTTACTTGCTATTCATAATATCAAATTTATCGATTGAGAATTGACCTATAGAAACTATGAATGAATTAATATGATGAATTTTTTTATTAAAAATTATTATTATTATTTTTAAATACCTGATATTGATGAATTAATAGATTCTAACATAGAGTGCTTTTTTAACATTTAGGATATTCATCAAAATTAGGATTATATAGATCATAATAATAGCGTAATCCTTTTATTGTAGGTCGTTTAGATGGATCAGGTCCCAACATTTTTTCATTAAATTGGCCCAAAATTCCGTTGTATCTTCAGTAATCTCTGGTTTTTTTCCATCTAAAATATCTAATATAAGTTTAGGGTCATGTTCTTGACCATGAAATGGTCTATGTCCCGTTGTCATTTTCCACATAATTATTCAAATGTATATGGTTCACCCTTAAAAAGTTCTGGTGCTATATATGGAATTACTCCATACATTTGAGGTTTCTTTGAATTTTCTAAATTAAAAGTTATTAGCTGACTAAATCTTAAATCAGAAATGATAGCTTTTTTTCTAAAAACAAGAATATTGCCACTATGTAAATCACGATGTATAATTTCATTTTTTGTGAAGTTCTTTAATCCTAGAAACAATATTATAAAATAAATCAATTTTTCCTATCCAAGTTGATTCTTCAAAGTTTTTGCTTAAATCATGATGTAAATTTCCATCTTGTGCGTGTTTTAAAATTAATGCATAATTTTTAGTTTTTGGATCTTGGGTTACTCCATGGCATTTAATTACAAATTTTGACTTAAACTGATAGATAAGTTTTAGCTATATTTTAAAAATTTTAAAATAAATACAGTGAATATCAACAATTCAATTAAATGTCATGAGAAAAATAATGGATTACTCCATTTAAAAATTCCTTATCCACATTTTGGGAGTCGTTTAAAACAACATGTTTCAATCTATATTCGCAAATCCCATTATAAATTTGACTAAATCCACTTTTTGCAATATATTTAATATCGTAAAAATTATCAAATGGAACCCATTCTAATGGTATATTATTAATATATGCCACTGAGAGTAAAACATTGTTGACATAATTGTCTTGCAATATATTTTTCTTCGCTACAATATCGACAAATGCAATAATCACTAGGCATAATAATTTAGAAAAAATTCGAACGTAATTATATTGTGTTGTGTACGATACAAAAAAATATTGTAAATATATATGATCTACCAAACTCCGAGATAATTATTAACATTTTATTTTTGTGTAATTCGGACTGCACACTGCATATCACAAAGGAGTTAATGCTCCCCGGAATGACAGATTTGTGTACAACCGTGCAACCAAGAGTTAACCCAATTTCAGTAAGATCGCATGCATCACGTGGATTTATATTAAAAACAAACTTTAATATGCAATCAATGTTTTTTAAAAAAAAAACATTATGATAAATTTTTATACATCTATTAGAGTAGGAGTAGGAGTAGTAAGAGGCAGTTTTAGAAGTCTTGATAATAAGAGAATTTCAAAATTTAATAATTTTCAAAGAATACAGGGATATCATAAATATCATAAGACATTATTTTCGCCCCAAACATTTAAAACCAAAATATCTAAAATATCCAAAACATCCAAAACATCCAAATCATCCAAAATATTCACAACAATCAATACAATTTCTAGTAATAATTTACGAAATTTTCATAGCACTCAACCAACATATGCACCGTTACCAGCATTTCTCATATTATTCAAGTCAGCAAACGCCGTATTTATGATACGTACATTTAGTAATTTATTATTATCATTTCTTCCATTAGCATTAATAAAAAATCCAAAAACCGGTCAACCACGACGAATACTTTTATTTCTTACAACAGTTATACCATTAACGGGATTTGGAATATTATTATTATTAGGTTTAGAACAAGCCCCACATACGAATCGATGGAGATTTCGATTTATGTCATTAGAAGAAGAAAAAGAAATATGTAATGCGGCATATTTAACGGAGAGGGAAAAATATCAAGATAAATTTTTATCCGATGATAGAATCGAAACAATTTTGGTTAAACATGTGACAAATAATTTATTAAAAGGATTAAATGAAGATTTAATGACATTGAAAAATTATAACAATAATAATAATAATAAGAATCCCAAGAATTATAAGATAGTAGATGACGATGATGAAATTAGTAAACCTGATAAATTTGAGATATTTGTTGTAGAAGACGATTCAGTCCTTAATGCTGTTTCATTTGGAGTATCAAAAAAAATAATTGTATTTACCGGTAAATATTATTTATAATTGATATCGATTTATAATATTTATTTATATTATATAATATATAATAATCTGAATAATATACATTATAGGATGGTTGAAGGTAATTGATTATAATGAAGAATATTTATCAGTTACTTTAGCTCACGAAATTGGACATGTTCTTCAACGACATGCAAGTGAAGCACTTGGATTTAATCAAGTGATGTACATTATAACAGGTAATTCCTATAATTAATGATTCTATAATAATGATTCTATAATAATAATAATTATATAATAATAATTCTTTAATAATAATAATTCTATAATAATAATTCTATAATAATAATTCTTTAATAATAATAATTCTATAATAACAATAATAATAATTATGATGATGACAATGATTTACTAAAATAAAATAATAATAATAATAATAATTTATTAAATAATAATAATAATTAGATACAATCCGTACATTATTATGGTGGCCAATATTATCATCACTTGGACCATTAATAAATGATTATTTAAATAAGGCAACACAAGATTTAATAGGATCATATTCATCAGGAAGATATAATCAAAAAGTAGAAAAGGAAGCGGATATAATAGGATTAAAATTAATGGCATTATCAGGTTATCACCCTAAAAGGGCAATAGAATTATGGAAATTTCTTTCAATCATTAATGAACAAATAAAATTAATCTCCCACGGAGAACAAGAACAAGTTTTGGTTTTACCTTCGATATCAGAACAAACGACAACGACGACAACAAATACAACAACCACAATAGAATTAACAAATACATCAACAACAACAAATCAACCAGTAATATTAGAAAATATAAATAAATTTTTCTCATCTCATCCAATTGAAGCGGTTCGAGTAAAATATTTAGATGCTCTCTTACCGGAAGCCGAAAAAATATATGAAAATGTAATTGCTAATGGAGGAAAAGCAAATCCAATTAATTTAAATGATTACTTTAAAAACGTAGAAACCCCTATTGAAGCCGTTATAAAATTTGAATTATCAATTTCTAAAATTTGGAATGGAATTATTTATTTTTTGGGATTGAAAAGTGATTAAAAAACTATGATGAATAACAAAATAACTAAATAGAAATTACTGAATTGATGAATTAGTGAATTAAATTAAATTAAATTAATTAATTATAATATATTGGACATATTGATCTGATTAATTACATAATTTATATAATTTATAGTAAATATTTATTTCTTTAATATATTTAACCTTTATAACATTCTAATAATTAATTGTTATTAATTATTAAATAATTTAAATTATCTTTGTCCAACATATCCATCCTAAATAAATAAATGTAAATTTAATGAAATAAATAAATGAATATAATTAAATATAATTAAATATATAATAATTAATTGTAATAAATATATATATTTACCTTTTCAAGTAATAAAATTATTTGATGACAAATTTCACTAATGCTTTGTTTACTGACATCCACCACAATATCCGCATCAGTAGGTGTTTCATATGGGTCTCCTATTCCTGTGAAATTATTGATATTTCCTAGTTTCGCTTGCTAGAAATTAATTAATATTGTAATAAATATAAATAATAAATATAATAATTAATTTTTTAATAAATATAATAACTAATTTTATAATAAATATTTTATAATAAATATAATAATTATTATAATTATTATTAAGTTACCTCATAAATTTTTTTACGATCAGTTTTAACACAATAATCCAATGGAGTATTAACATGAATCAAATAAAATCCTCCATAAGCTTCAACTTGTTGTTTTATTTGAGCACGTGCATTAGCAAAAGGTGCAATTGGTGTAGCGATAACTGCCGAACCTGCTTTAGTAAGTTCGGATGAAACAAATCCTATACGTGCAAGATTTTGATCTCGATCTTTTCGTGAGAATCCAAGTTCTATAAAAAAATATTATTAAAATAATATTAAATAATCATAATCATAATAATGTGATAATGTAATAATAATATAATAAATAATTTTAATAATGTGATGATAATGTGATAATAACATTTCTTACCAGGTGAAAGTTCATTACGAACGGTTTCTCCTAATAACAAAGTAACTGATCGGCCACCTTGTTCATTAAGTACAACTTGTAATGCTTTACCAATTATACGTTTTCCCGAATTATAATATCCAGTAAGTAATAAAGTGAATCCTTGTTTAGATCTTGGAGGATGAGTATCACGTAAAACTTTTACTACTTCGGGATATGAAAACCATTCGGGAATGTGACCTCCCGTACGTAATCTTCTTCTCAATTCTGTACCAGAAATATTTAATGTGTTGGTTCCTTCGGGAACTTCATCAATTGGCATATATTCATCAGAATCTGGAATGTATGTAACCATTTGGAATGGAACTACTTCTATTTGTAATTCTTCTTTATAATTTGCCACCAATTTCTATTATATAATAATAACAATAATTATTATTATTATTATTATTATTATTATTATTATTATTATTATTTTTATTTTTATTATTTTTAATAACATTTAATTTTAATATTTTATTATTGTTATTCTTACCTGAGCATCATATGGTCCATAAAAATCGTTTCCTTTAGAATTTTTACCAGGTCCAGCGTGATCTCTACCGATGATAAAATGAGTTGATCCGAAATTTTTTCTAATAATCGCATGCCATAATGCTTCTCTTGGTCCACCCATTCTCATAGCCAAAGGTAATAAACTAAGGGCTGCCATACCATTCGGATATTTTGGCATTAAAGCTTGATATACTCTAACTCTGGTGTAATGGTCAATATCTCCCGGTTTGGTTAATCCTACGACCGGATGAATTAATACATTTGCTTGTCTATTACGGGCTGCTCGAACGGTTAATTCCCTATGTGCTCGATGCATCGGATTACGTGTTTGAAACGCTACAACACGTGTCCAATTAAGTTTTTTGAAATATGCTCGAAGTTCTGTTGGAGTATCTGTAATAATAATAATAATAATAATAATAATAATTATTGTTATTATTATATAATAGAAATTGGTGGCAAATTATAAAGAAGAATTACAAATAGAAGTAGTTCCATTCCAAATGGTTACATACATTCCAGATTCTGATGAATATATGCCAATTGATGAAGTTCCCGAAGGAACCAACACATTAAATATTTCTGGTACAGAATTGAGAAGAAGATTACGTACGGGAGGTCACATTCCCGAATGGTTTTCATATCCCGAAGTAGTAAAAGTTTTACGTGATACTCATCCTCCAAGATCTAAACAAGGATTCACTTTATTACTTACTGGATATTATAATTCGGGAAAACGTATAATTGGTAAAGCATTACAAGTTGTACTTAATGAACAAGNTTTCGGATCAACTCATTTTATCATCGGTAGAGATCACGCTGGACCTGGTAAAAATTCTAAAGGAAACGATTTTTATGGACCATATGATGCTCAGGTAAGAATAACAATAATAAAATATTAAAATTAAATGTTATTAAAAATAATAAAAATAAAAATAATAATAATAATAATAATAATAATAATAAATATAATGAATGATAAATTCAATGAATAATAAATTCAATGAATAATAAATATGATGAAAACAATAAATATGATGAAAACAATAAATATGATTACATCGATGTTCAATATAATCATAATGCGTAGGTAAATCAATTGCCTCAATCGTTCCACCAATATAAAATTCTTTAACATCTTCATGCAAATATTTAACACCGGGATGCGCCGAATCATTATCACCAAATACATAAATTGCTTCTTCGATTTTATTGGGATGATAAATATCTTGAATGGTTAAAATTGCCAATGGTTTATCGTCTCTCAAATCTCGTAAAACCAATCGTTTATCAGGTTTCAATTGTAATTTCTTGATTTCCGATCCTGATAAATCAAGTGTAATTGGCATCGAAAATAATATTCCGCTTTTTAGTCGAAGTGTTCGAACAACGCTATAATCATATATATAATAATATGTAATTAATTGTTAATTGAATTAACGATTAATTTTTTATCATTAATTATTAATTACTAATTATTAATTATTAATTAATTCACCTCTGATAATCTGCTTTATTCATAAATCCTTCTAACGGGGAAAATCCTCCGTTCATGATTAATTCCAAATCGCATAATTGACGATCAGTTAAATAAATAAATGGTAAATTTTCAGATTCTTCAAGTAAAGCGCCATGTTTACGTTGATCTCGAAGGATTAAATCTTTAAGAATTTTGCCGTGCGGAGGATTTGCCATCTTTTTTTTTTTTATTAATTTAAAAAAATTTTATCAAAATATTCTCAAACAAAATATTTCTTTTCGTCGAAATTGTATTTTATTTTTAAATATATATGTAATCGAAATTTTTTAATATTTATCAAAAAAAAAGAAAATTGTCGTCGCACCGTATTTATACTTGAGCGAGAAAAAAAAGCACGAACAAAAACAAATAATCGCGACATTTTTGACCAATAGGAAATTTACCTGTTTTCTGGCTTTTTAATAATAAAACTCATATTTTATTATGTTTATTATTTGATTTAAAATGATATTCCATTTTGATAATGACTATTATAAAATTGATTTTCCGTTGTATGTGGAGGATGTTATATTGGATAAGATAACGATCACATGTATATACTCTGGTGGTTTACCATTTCCTAGTTTAATAATTTAATAATTTAATAATTTAAAAAATTTCTAAAATGGTTATTACAATGCTCATGTCGTATAACACGTTGTGTTACACCGAAATTTCATTAAATTTTAACCTAATTCATTTAAACGCTTGCTTACAAATCAAAAAAAAAAAAACGAGGTTTTTGTGTTCAATAAATGAATTGTAAGAAATAAATGATATCAATGATATTTATTATCGATGGATATACATGATATGATGTAATTTTACGATACAAATTGTAAATCAACAAGGTTTCAATGGTTATTACTTTGATTCTAATACTTTCCTAAATTATCGAAAACGTAGCTGTTGATAAATGCATCTTGAATAATTGTAGATTGAATGAAGATAAAATGGGTTAACAATAATTCTAACAGAATTAACGTTATTTGAATACGGAAATCCCGTAATTACACAAACGCTAAAATTATTATCCACGGATATATTAGTAATAAATATTTACAATATTAATTACGTTCGAATATGCTTGAACCTGTTGATTTTCGCACTTATTATAGGGGGAAAAAAAATAGAAAATTATGTCAACAGTGAAATTTCTAACAGTGTCAATAAAAAATCATTTAATCAAAAGACACAGTTACGTAATTAATAAATATACTCATTTAGTAATTTTTGAGGCGTTGAATGCTTTTAGTTAAATTTATGGGGGGACTTGCAAAAAATCGATTGTATTAATAATTAGGAAGAACAGAAAGTTTTAAATAACTTCCACAAAATTGCTTATTAATATTTTTTTATTTTATTAGTATTCACTGTATTCTATTTTAAATTTTCTTTAAAATATATTAAAATTTACCCCCAAGATCCAAAACTTAAAATTAATTCCAGATTATATAGCAAAAACTTTTATTTCTGATTTAGTCAATTAGCAAATGAAATTTAGAAACTTCTTAAAGAAAATCCATATTCATTTGAAGCTGACATCTATAGTTTAAGAATGATTATGTGGGAATTGACAACGGGACATAGACCATTTCATGATCAAGAACATGGTCTAAAAACTAATATTAAATATTTTAGATGAAAAAAGATCGAAAATTGCAGACGATACATAATATGAATAAATTAATGAAAACATGTTGGCATTCTAATCTTTCTAAACGACCAACAATAGATGAAACGAATAGATGAAATTTACCATATATTCTTAGAAAATTATTATTATGATAAATATTCTGGAGATAAAATCCATATGCAGTTTAATAAAGCAGAAATAAAATAATATCTAATGTTTGCAAAAATCCAGGAGACATTATAGATCAACGATAATCTGTTCTCAAAAATAAAGAATACATTTTTTTTATCAAACTCTTCCTAAATAAAAAAAATGGCAAAAAAAATTCCAACAGAAATATAAATAATCTTAGTTATCTTGTTCAATCCAAGATTTACATTCATCATTATTAGTTAATCAAATCTTGTGTAAAGTCATTACACCTAGGCTTTGGATATTACCTTTGGATCAAGAATGTTGTCCTTATGATGAGAAGAACTTGAAAAAGACAGCATTATGTATTCGAATTTATATATCATGTATGGATACTCAAGCTAGAACTTTACTTACTCAAAATGGATTTGATTTATCGTCATCACCACCTCAAGTCACTTTTAATTCACTCATAAATTTATAATTAATAATTTAGTTTATTTTATTTCCATATATTCACGACAAATTATTCCACAACAAATTATTGGTCCAGATCAAAATAATATCAAGAATAATAATAATAACGAAACGAAATTACCATCGCCAAATCGAGGATATTGTTTTGAGATATTCGAATTAATAATAGAATCGTTGTAAATTTGTGATGAATCGTTAACATTAATCGGTGATAATATTTTAAATATGGATTTGTCTTTCAATTCATCTTATCAAGAGCAAAACTGATTAGTGTATCAGTTGGTAATTATTATCAACTTCTTAATTCATCGTTTTCTGAGGCTATCAGTGGTCAAAAAGAAACGTTAAAGAGTTTTCGTTTAACGAAAGTAAATTTCGTGGGAAAATCGGTTTATTTTACTTCAAGTACTTTATGTTAAAGGTTGTTACGGACTGCAAAATCGGATGGTTTATTCTTGACTTCGTTATTTACTTAACTAAGTACTTTTCATTGTTTTCATTCGGTAAATCAAAATAAGTATCCTCAAGAATTTATTATAAAAAATCTCAAAACGACCAATACAAAATTAAGAAATATTTGTCTAGATTTATGTTCATTTGATCCATTTTCAGCAATTTTAAATTATTGTACAAAGATTACAAATTAACTTTAAGAAATTTAAGTCCTGAACAATAATAATTTTAACGAATTAAGAAGTTTTTCATTTGAGGATTTAATGCTAATGAATTATTATGTCAAATGGCCGAAAATGTACCGGAATCACTTGAAACTATTAAAATTAGAATGAATTATGATAAACCATGGATATTTAGTGCTAATGGTTTAAGAAAATTTTTTGAGGTGTGGTGTTGTAAAGGAGGAGGAAATAAGAAACTTAAGAG
>PQFF01000450.1:7601-29504 GCA_003547095.1 Diversispora epigaea | reverse complement strand
GAATGAATTATTATGTCAAATGGACGAAAATGTACCGGAATCACTTGAAACTATTAAAATTAGAATGAATTATGATAAACCATGGATATTTAGTGCTAATGGTTTAAGAAAATTTTTTGAGGTGTGGTGTTGTAAAGGAGGAGGAAATAAGAAACTTAAGAGATTACGTATCGAACATCACGATTCTCATCAGTTATTTTGATGAACTTTTTAAAATTACTGAAGAATATGAAATTCAATTTGATATAGAAGAATATTCCAAATAATTTTTTCAAATAATATTTCCTTTATTTTTTATATTTTTTTGTTATAATTGTTTTCAATTAATAAATATTTACCTATAGTATTATGATTAGGTAATTACACAACACACACTGAATCATATGCACCATTAATTTTTTTCTTAAATTTCTGATTTTCTTCGATATAAAACAAAAATGACAAATAAAATTTCCACAGAAATATTGATTATGATTTTAAACAATGTTCAATCATCTCAAGACTTACATTCATCATTATTAGTTAATCGAATCTGGTGTAGAGCTACTGTACCTATACTTTGGGAATTAACTTTGGATCAAGAATGTTGTTCAGATATTGAGAAGTTGAAAAAGAAAGCATTATGTATTCGAACTTACATATCATGTATGGATACTCAAGCTAGAATTTTACTTATTCGAAATGGATTTGATTTATCATCGTCACCACCTCAAGCCACTTTTGATTATCCATCATTCACTCATAAATTTATAGTTAATAATTTAGTTAATTTAATTTCCATATATTTACCACAAATTAATTCACAACAAATTATTGGATTATATCAAGATAATAACAATAGTGATGATGATGATGATGAGGAAATCGCCATCGCCAAATCGAGAATATTATTTCGTGAGATATGTAAATTAATAATGAATCGTTGTTCATTTTTGGATTCTTTTAAAATAACGAGAGTTCTTTATGAAGATTTTCTAAATAATATTGATTTAATTGTTTCAATTCTTAAGTTACCTGGTGCCCCAAAAGTATTTAAGAAATTAGAAAGTTTTACTTCGATGATAGAAAATTATGAACCGATTTGTCCATTATACGAATCATTAAAATTAGTTTGTAATAATATTTTAAATATGAATTTGAAATTGAATTCAAATTATCAAGTCCAATTATTAGCAAAACTTATTAGTGCTCAAAAACGTTTGGAAAATTTATCAATCATCGGTTGTTATTATCGACTCCCTAATTCATTATTTTTTGAGGCTATCATTAGTCAAAAAGAAACATTAAAGAGTCTTCGTTTAACGAACGTAAATTTCTCTAATTTCAAGGGAAAATCGTTATCAAATGGACAATTTATTTCACTTCAAGAACTTTATATTAAAGATTGTTACGGATTGCATGAATTGGATTGTTTACCTTTGGCTTTATCATTTACTCAATTAAGTAGTTTTCATTATTTTTATTCGAGAGATGAATTTATTAGTTGTAGCTTGTATCCTCCTCGAAAATTTATTGTAAAAATTCTCGAAACAGCCAATGCAAATTTAAAAATATTTGTCTAGATTTATTTCCCCTAGTTTCATTTGATATAATTTCTGCAATTTCAAATCATTGTACAAAAATTACCAAATTAACTTTACATGATTTGTTTCCCAAACATCTAATAGAAGTATTTAATAATAATTTTAATGAATTGAGATTTTCATTTTATTACGGAGGAGAATAATTTGATGCTAATGAGTTATTATGTCAAATGGCCGAGAATGTACCAGAATCACTTGAAACTATTAAAATTAGAATGAATTATGATAAACCATGGATATTTAGTGCTAATGGTTTAAGAAAATTTTTTGAGGTGTGGTGTTGTAAAGGAGGAGGAAATAAGAAACTTAAGAGGTTACGTATCGTACCTATAAGACAAACAGGACAAACATCACAATTCTCACCACTTACATTGAAAATAATAGGTGAACTTTTTAAAGTTGTTGAAGAATATGAAATTCAATTTGATATAGAAGAATAATCCGAATATTCCAAATAATTTTTCCTTTATTTTTTATCTTTTGTTATAATTAATAAATTTCTGTTATAGTATTTGAAAACTGCTAAATATCACCGCAGGTGATTGTCACCACTGGGCAAAATTTAATTTACGTGGGCAAAGTTAGGGTTAGGAATTATGACAATCACCTACGGTGATATTTAGCAATACTCATAGTATTTTGTGTATTTTTGATTATTACTTTGGTAACTATTACATCAGATTCAGAGTAGTTAGTTATGATTTTCTCTTGAAANCAAATGGACGAGAATGTACCAGAATCACTTGAAACTATTAAAATTAGAATGAATTATGATAAACCATGGATATTTAGTGCTAATGGTTTAAGAAAATTTTTTGAGGTGTGGTGTTGTAAAGGAGGAGGAAATAAGAAACTTAAGAGGTTACGTATCGTACCTATAAGACAAACAGGACAAACATCACAATTCTCACCACTTACATTGAAAATAATAGGTGAACTTTTTAAAGTTGTTGAAGAATATGAAATTCAATTTGATATAGAAGAATAATCCGAATATTCCAAATAATTTTTCCTTTATTTTTTATCTTTTGTTATAATTAATAAATTTCTGTTATAGTATTTGAAAACTGCTAAATATCACCGCAGGTGATTGTCACCACTGGGCAAAATTTAATTTACGTGGGCAAAGTTAGGGTTAGGAATTATGACAATCACCTACGGTGATATTTAGCAATACTCATAGTATTTTGTGTATTTTTGATTATTACTTTGGTAACTATTACATCAGATTCAGAGTAGTTAGTTATGATTTTCTCTTGAAATAAAAAAAAAATCTACTAAATTCAAACGAGGGCTCTTTAATGTTTCTTTTTGACGAATGATAGCTTTTGTTAATGTTAATGATTTAAATAGAGAAGCAAAAGATAAATCCATATTTAAATGTTATCACAAATGATTCAAATTATGATCATCATAAAGCAATTTCTTAAATACTTTAGGAGCACCAGATTATTTGAGAATTGAACCAATTAAATCACTATAACGTAGAAAATTGTTTATGGGAACTTCTGTTATTTTAAAAGAATCTACAAATTTACATTTTATTATTAATTTGCATATCTCACGAAATTCTCGATTTTTGTGGACTGATTTGTAGTGAATAATTGGAATAATAAATTTATGAGTAAATAGTTGGTAGCGATGATCTGTACAAAATTTTTGACCCAAAGGTAATATCCAAAGCATGGGTATAGTAGCTCTACATTAGATTCGATTAACTAATAATGATAATGATCTTGAAAAAATAATTGTATCAATTGTATCACATTTATATGATTCAGCGTGGACAATTTATTTCACTTCAGGAACTTTATATTGTTACGGACTGATTGTTTATTCTTGGCTTCATCATTTACTCTTTTAAGTGGTTTTCATTATTTTCGTTCGAACAATTTTTGTACTAAAAATCAACGGTATATAAAATTTATGCAATTTTTAGACGAAGTAAGCTTTATATGGTTTACTATTGTATGTATACCTTAAAATTTTAGATAACGTTAAAATTAATTAAAAATATCATCAGGGAAAAATATTTTAAAGCTCGCCGTGGGAGAACATATGGAATAGCAGTAGATAAAGTTCACGAATGAATAAAAAATTATATATTTAAAATTTGATGTCTCATATTAAGAAAGTGTCGTGTATTCGAATTTATTATTTTATTTCCAAATATTCTTCTAAATTTATGGTCCAGATTAAAATAAAATAATATCACCAAATTGTAAATAATATTTCGTGAGATATGCAAGTTAATAATAATACAACAATGTAAATTTGTGGATTCTTATGAATGAATTCTATCTCAACGAGCAGTTCAGATACCCAATGACGAATATGATGTTACGCGTGATTTATTACATTTATCACAAACGACAGCAGTTACACGGGAAAAACTTGATTTGTCAACAGATACGCTGTAAATTGGTGACACTGTATATTATTAGAATTTCCATTATCAATAATTTTCACGAGATACACAAGTACGATTTCCCTCTTTTGTATGTAATTACACTATTTCTTTATAGGACAATCGTTATGCAGAGGCATCTCAGACACTGCATTATTATTGTTATTATGTATTAAAAGCCAAAATAAAAATTTTATCGTTATATTTTCATGAAAAGAATAAAATAAATATGCATTGTTTTGGGCACTATTAATATTATTAACTTACTAATCGTGCTGCGCGATAACAATAAATGCTTGCATTCATATCTATTTAATTACAATGAATAATTCGATTCTCAATAATCAATTATTCATTGCATTTCATCTCACCAAAAATAAAATAATAATCTGGAAATATTTTTACTGATCCAACATACAGTGTGATTCAAAATTATTTGGATCATTAATTGTTACACAGTAATAACCAAAGTTAGAATGAAATGTGCTACAAAAATTGGACGAATAGGAAAATAGAACTTTTATCTTATTGGAACTGGTGCGTACATTGTATGATTATTGGTAAAGAATTATCGTTATCTTTTGCAACGATAAATAATCATTAATAAATACAAGAGCTAAAACCTCAAGACTATTTCCATCAAATACAAAGTGATACTATTAGTGCTGTAGCAATATCCAAGTAAATTTTTGTTTCTGGAAATGGTAATGGCTGGATTGGTTCATTTTAAAGAAAATCACAAGAATCAAAAAAAAAAATTTTCAGTATTTTGATAATACTATACTTTTAAATGAAAATCTAATGTTCTCGGTGAATACACTTTAGATACAAGGATGATCCCTCTACCTTAGGTTTTGATCATATTTATGTTATAAAGGAGAAAATGCAAATGATAGCAAATTATCATAATTTAGATTTTGATATTTTCCCGGCAGTTTCGAATGATGATATTAAAACGCTTAACAAATATCCTTCACCTATGCCGCCTCGTTATAAAGCATAAAGTTTATGAATCTATTGTAACTCACGGATATAATAGTTCATTGATTTAAGAAGATGATATAGATATTGAAGAAGATATCGAAAGAATTGTAGAGGAAAAGGTTTTACCTTATCTACCAGAAAATTAGGAATTATTATATCTTGGAAGTTGTGCTGCAGGTATACACGATGGTGATGTATCATTAAATGATGGATTATTTGAATTTAAATTATTCATCTCTAAATTCCTATTATGTACTCATGCTCGAAAATTATTAAATTATTTAGTAAATGTGAATTAATAGATTTATTTATTTATTAGGAAGATAATTCAATTACACTAATCCCTTCAACACTAACACGGATAATCTATCAGATGTTTCTCCGGGTGTGGTACAATCTACTACTTCTTTGACCAATTTCACTTTCAATTTTTTTTTTTAAAATAATTTATTTTTCTGTAAAAAAAAAACACCTCCAAATATATACTAGTTCGTGATTGGATAAATTATTGACTAATTATTAGCTAATAATCATAAATACTAAAGCTAAGATAATTAAATGTAACGTATTACAGAACGCGAAACGCGATTGTTTTTAAATAAATATATAGATATTTTCAAAAATACTTTTATCTTCGTCTTCGAATAGTGAATATAACAATGAACAAGAAAATGTTACCAATAAGCTTTGAATTAAAGGAGAATTAACTTATCCCTTAAGTAATAAAATTATTGTTTTCATTGATTAGATTATCTGATTTTTTTGTGCCACACAAAAAATTCGATTTATTATATGCACATATATTTATTTATCTATACTAAGTGAAACAAACAATATTATCTTATTCACATTAAAGTTAACAACATATTCTAAGATGACTACTGATGACTACCGATGAAGTATTGTGTATTTTTTTTTTACAATGTAAACTACTGAGTCAAATTGTTTAAGCGAAAGTTAGGGCGATATCATGAGAACAGGTATCAAAGGATTGAGGTGACACGCATTAATACTACTGCTAACAATGCTTCTTCCTCTTCTTCTAGCGCAGCTATAACTACTGGATTAGTTAGGAATAGGGAGAAAGAAATCGGAACACTCAATATACTGTAACTTTATTAANGCGATTGTTTTTAAATAAATATATAGATATTTTCAAAAATACTTTTATCTTCGTCTTCGAATAGTGAATATAACAATGAACAAGAAAATGTTACCAATAAGCTTTGAATTAAAGGAGAATTAACTTATCCCTTAAGTAATAAAATTATTGTTTTCATTGATTAGATTATCTGATTTTTTTGTGCCACACAAAAAATTCGATTTATTATATGCACATATATTTATTTATCTATACTAAGTGAAACAAACAATATTATCTTATTCACATTAAAGTTAACAACATATTCTAAGATGACTACTGATGACTACCGATGAAGTATTGTGTATTTTTTTTTTACAATGTAAACTACTGAGTCAAATTGTTTAAGCGAAAGTTAGGGCGATATCATGAGAACAGGTATCAAAGGATTGAGGTGACACGCATTAATACTACTGCTAACAATGCTTCTTCCTCTTCTTCTAGCGCAGCTATAACTACTGGATTAGTTAGGAATAGGGAGAAAGAAATCGGAACACTCAATATACTGTAACTTTATTAATCTTTTTTTTTTTCTTATTATTCTTAAACCGATGAATTATATTTTAGTTTCAATTCTGGGATGAGTTATGTTTTTAGGTTAGGTAAGTTTGGTAAGAAACTTTATTGATTTTATTCTTTAATTATGTAACGATGAAAAGGATTTGATAGTTCACTTAGCAGAAACATCATTAACATCTTTTTATTTTTATTTTTTGCTAGGATAATGATACGAATTATTGGCTGTTAGTATTGATGTTAATTTATAATAATTATTTAACGATATTTTTATTATTTATTTTATTATTTATTTTTATTTTTATTATTTATTTTTATCTTTATTATTTATTTTTATTTTGATTATTTATTTTTATTTTGATTATTTATTTTATTTTTTAAAAAAAATTTTAGATGATCGAGAATTTGTAATTGCTGGTCCCGGGCTCACGATTTCAACTCTAAAAAATTTAAATATTAGACACTTATTATTAAACTGGAGATAATTTAAATTATTTTTACTAAATTAAGTGTCTATTAAAATTGTAACAATCAAAAAGTGAAGAAAATGAAGTCTTTTGATTTCGTTTTTAATGGAACTGGTGAATTGTTGTTCAAACTTAAGTCGTGATTTGTGAGAAATGCTATATATTAGTATGTCCAAAATATTATTTCGCCAAGTTGATTGTTTTAATTTAGTGCCGATCTATAACAAAGGATTCGTAAATTACTAATCGCTGTTGATTATCATGTGCTATTTAATAATTACAAATATAAAATTTCACAGTAGAATAATGATTTAATTCTGACATCAAAATTCTCTGATCTGAAATTTATTAACTAATCTCTTTTACAATCTCTTTAAATCCAAGTAAATGTAAAGTAGAATTGTTCAAATAATAATTAAATTTGCTTTTACCCGAAGAAACATCTGATGGATTATCATCAGATTTCCATTGTGTTATTACTGAAGGAAGTATTGTAACCGTTGTAATATTTCCAGCACGCATTACCTTCCTTAAATATAAATCTATTGGATGATCCACATTTACTAAATAATTTAATAATTTTTGAGCACCCGCCAATGAAACTGCATAAGCATGAGTACATGCTGGGAATTTAGAGGTGAAAATTTTATATTCAAATAATTCACCATTTAAAGGTACATCATTATGGAATCTACCTCCCGTAGCACAACTTCCAAGATATAATAAATCCCAATTTTCTGGTAGATAAGGTAAAACATCTTCCTCTACAATTCTTTTGATATCTTCTTCCATATCTACATCATCTTCTAAAATCAATGTACGATTATATCCATGAGCTACAATAGATTCATAAACTTTATAATGACTGACATAACATGCTTTATAACGAGGCGGCAGAGATGAATTATATTTGTCAAGTATTTTACTATTATCATTTGAAACTGCCGGAAAAAAATCAAAATCCAAATTATGATAATTTGCTATCATTTGCATTTTCTCCTTTCGATCAGTTCGAAAATCAAGGTTTATAACATAAATATGATCAAAACCTAAGGTAGAAGGATCCTCCTTTGCGTATAAAAGGTATTCATTGAGAATATTTAGATTTTGATTTATAAGTGTAAATACTATTAATATTATCAAAATATTGAAAAAACGTCTATATCTCGTCAACATATTTTTTAAAAGTGAAAGTTTATTTTTCGTAAGTACGGAAATTTTAAGATTTGCAAAAAAACCATTAAAAATATCAAACAGAGGTGGTTTTATATTTAATATTTAATAAAATCATTGTCTGGAATGTAACGTAGGACTTTATACTCTAAGTGAAAAAATGAATCGTTACACAATTCTTATCTATGAAAATCCCACATATATAAAATTACTATTATTCCGGACTTACAACGGTTGCGTTTCCTATTTTAATTAATGAACTTTAATATTTATAGCTTGATTTAAACTTTCAAATTCGAATAAGCCATTTCTTTAATTATCGTCACTGAGTCATATCTTTTTATTTTACTAAGCCATTAATTTATTCATAAGCCGATATGTTATATTTTATATATATTGATTCATCTGACCAGACTTTTGTCCTGTTTGGCGTATCATAGTGCTGAGCCATTTTTTTTTTTTAAACTAGCTTAGCCTCAATACCAAACGATGCTTGATTAATGATCATTCGATCTAATTGTTGGTGAATTTTAATTTATTTTTAAAGCATATGATTCTTTTAATGAATAGTTACTGGGATGAGGGTAATCGCAGCAAGCATATATTAACGAAATTAAAAATGTTTAGAATTTTTTTTTCATTATATGTAAATGTTATTCTAAATTTGTATATATGATATAAATAGTACAATCGAGATTATTCCTGTTTTGTTCATAGATTTACTACAATGAATTGGTTATAATTATCATATTCCAAAAAGAGAGTGTTTAATGATATGATCATTACAAAAAACAAACAACAAAGAATAAATAAATAATTAATAAATAAAGTTCAAAATATGAAATGGAAAAATGAAAATAGAATCCGTTGTTTGATTACAAATCCAATTTAAAAATAATATAAATTTTCATCATTAGTTGATTTATATAAAGATTTATCTTATCAAGTCTTTAAGAACACAATGCGCGATTTCAAGCTTCAAAATAATAATAATAATACTAATAATAATAACAATAATAAATACGATATATACATTAAAAGTATAAATAAATAAATATATATATATATATATACATATATATATAGATAAATAAAGAATTTAGAATCGACATTTCGGCTTCTTAGTTGAACGAATAATATTTATATTTCTCTATTTATTTAAAACAAACTATTTTCTAAACTTGTTAAACTTTATTGTTGTTGTTGTTGTTGTCGTTGTCCAGAACAATGAATTATTATTATTATTATTATTATTATTATTATTTTGTAATAAAATTAATATTTTTATTATTACAAAAAAATTAAAGAAATGATTTATTTTTATTACACTGCCGATGAGCTATTTTTAAGAAAAATTCACGAAAATCATTTCTTTTTTCTTAAAATATTTCATATTTATTATAATCATTTCAAAAGTTAATTTCTTTCGAAACCAGAGATCACAGAGATCAGGAAAAAAAAAAGAATAAGTTCAGATCTAAAGAAAATTCAAAGCATTTTTAGTAAAGATTAAAGAACAAAGTGGCATATAATTAATTATTTATTTTTATAATTATTAAATAATAGAAATGAAAGACTTTCTTCAAGAAGTTCTTCATAGTAAATGTATAAATTGTATGACGAATAAAGATTTTTTTTAATTAAAAATTAGAATAAATAAATATGTATAATAGAAAATATTGTTAATTTATTGAATAAATTAATTTATACTTTAATAATTAAGCGATAGAGAATATGGAGTTTTTGTTAAAACAATAAATATTAATTGTCAGTTAGAGATCAAGGTAATGAATTGAATTTTAATAATTATTAAATTATATCATACCTCGTTCCGCAGGGGTTAGGGTTAGGGTTTTCAGGGTTGTGTATTTATCACCGTGTGTCACATCCTTCGGATATCAATTTTTATTAGGACAGAATTTTTTACATGCGGAAACCATATTTGTCATATCCACATATCTTGCATGTGAAATAATTTCTAATCACATCTACCCCAGTAGCAAAAGTTTCATTTTTGATAGATCAGGGGTTAATATGTCTATACAGTCAACTCACCATACAACGAAATTAGTGGCTGGCCCAATCAGGATTTCGTTATAAAAAAATTCGTTAATCTTATAACGAAATTCAAAAAAAAATCCGGTATAACGTTTTACGAATATTTTTAAAAATTCGTTGTATATTTTATTAATAAAATCAAAATTATAATTTTATTATTTTGTTATTATTTATTTACTGAATACAATATGTTTAATAACTATCTTCATTAAAATCATTAATAAAACTATCAAGATTACTTTGTCTTGTTGAAAAAAAATTACATCTTATAACTTCTTTTTTTAATTTTTTCACATATTTAATTTCACCTTTTTTTGTATCAAAATTTTCCTCCTGTTGCCCCAAATACAAAATTATTTTATCATATGATTCAATAGCTTTATTATGAGTAATACTTGGTAAGGATTTGAATCTTCTTCTTCCATTTCATTTTCATTATTAGGAAGAACTACCACTGGAATTTCATCATTAGTTCTTATTTCTGTTGTAATTACTGTATTATCATAATGAATAAACTCATTAGCATTAAGAGAATTTCCAAGATTTAATTTATCAATTAATGCTTGAACCTCATTTTCTTCATTTGTATTATTGATTATAATCTCATCTATATTCATCTCAACAGTCGTATTATCTAAATTAATTTCATCTGCCGTATTATCATCTATTTTAGGCAAAATACCTGTCTTTCACCAACAATTTTTAATTGTAGATTCAGTAACATTATTCCATGTACAAGCAACATATTTAATACATTTTTTGATATCAATTTCAACAGGTTCAATACCATATTTATTATATTTATCAAGAGCCTTAACACAATTATTTAAAAATAATTTTCGATACTGCACCTAAAATTATTAAATTAAAATTATTGTAAATTTTAATTAAATAATAATTTATAAATATGAATTTCACTTGCCTTAAAACTATTAATAATTCCTTGATCACAGGGTTGTAAATGTGAAGTGATATTTGGAGGTAAAATTCAATAGTAATATTTGTAACATGTGTAGTTTCATAAAGAGTATGTGTAGGTGCATTGTCAACAAGAAGAATAATATTTCTATTTTGTATTCTCATTCTTGTATCAAGTTTTTTAATGTAATCATTCCAGATTGAAACTTGCATCCAGCTTTTTAAATTCCAGTAATAATTAACTGTAAGAGTATTTTTGTTTATATGTCTAAGTACTCGTGAATTTTCATATTTGTGAATGAATAAGAGTTTGAGTTTCTCAGTTCCTGTTGCATTGCAGGTAAGTAAAACAGTTACACGATTTTTTGATTGCTTTGTTCCTGACATTGGTTGATTAGAAATTGTACGAATAGGTTTCATTTTCCAAAAAAAACCTGTTTCGTCACAATTAAAAATATCTTGAGGATCATAATTTTTTAAAATTTGATTAATATTATTACGCATTTCATCAAGATTTTGAAGTAAAGCACTAGATGCTTCTCCATGTATACAATATTACTTGAAATTATGATGCTTTTTGAAATTATCAATCCATCCAATTGAACCTTTAAACTTATGTTTATTACATAAAAAAGCAAACTCTGATGTTTTTTAGAAAGAATTTCATCTGTATTTTGGCATCCCAAATTCCAAATTATTTGGGATTTGGGCAACACGTATAGAACAAATTTCTTTTTTTTGTGCTGCTGTAAGTGACTTACGTTTTTTGGCATTTCAAAAAAAAAAATACAAAAAAATAAAAAAAAAATATTTTATTTATTTTGATTATAAATTATAGATTGATAAAGATAGCTTCCAAAATTACTGCTAGTTGTAACGATAGGAGTTGTAAATACTTTCTTGATTTTTGTTATAATTATTTGAAATTTTTATTCGAAAATCTTTTATTATACGAAAAAAAATTTGTTATAACAATAAATTTGCTATATCTAATATATATGATCACCAGATAAATTTCGTACTACGTTATAGCATAATTAATTAGATAAATTCGTTATATCAAATTTTTTTTGTTATAGAAAAATTGGAATCCTATCAAATATTCGTTATATCAAAAAATTCGTTACATCAAATTTTGTTGTAAAGTGAGTTGACTGTAATTATTTTTTTATAGCATAGATCTAGAAATTTTTGCACCCCAGTATCACCAACAGATTTTTGCCCACGTGATATTTCTGATTTTACTAAATTTGATTGGATCATAAGTTGGCGGGTGATCAGAAATATTTCACATGTTGTCTTTACAAGTAATGAATGTTGGATGACGCAAAGATTTCGTTTTTGATAGATCTATATAACAAAATAGTTAATTTTTCGATGCAACTATAAATAAACAATTAGTGAATCTTGATATATCAAAAAAATAATCAAAAATAGAACTTTTGCTTGGGTGACGAGTATGTTTTCCATACATAAAAATTGATGTTTGAAGGGTGTGACACATGGTAATAAATACACTACCCTAACCCTAATCCCTATGTGGGATGAAAAATCTGTTGGTGATACATACTGGAGTAGATTTTTTAATCACCTGGTCACTACGTGCCTATTGTCATGTATTTTATACATGTTATCAAAACTAATTTGACCTTGACTCAACTTTTAAAATTTCAATTTTTAATTGCGTCTGACTCAACTAATTGCATCAATCACTAGTAAAAATCAAAATTTGTCTTGACTCAACTCCAATTTTTTTCAATTTTAATTGCGTCTGACTCAATTCAATAGTTTTGACGACATATATAATGTATTTTATTTTTATTGGTTGAAAATCACTAATGTTGAATGAATCAACAATGTTATAACTATTATCGACTAAATATTAAATGTTTAATTAAATTAAATTTATTATAACCTTAATTAACCTTTCTAAAAAAATGTATTGAAAATTATTAGTGAAAACCCCTTTATTTATAATTTCCTTTGTTTAAAAAAATTAAAAAGAATAATTTAAGCAGTTTTTTTTTTTTGAATTAAAGAATTTATCAAACCTTCAAGAATCGTAAATTAGGAAGGTAATTCTTGATTTAATTATTACTGTTAATTATTTCACAAATAAATTTTTTCTACATTCTAAACTAAGAAATGGAAAGTCCGGAGTATTTTGACATGTGATTGTTATTTAAAATCGGACAGATATCCTTGCATAATAATTACGTTTTTGATATTTTGCCTATTGCTGCATCAAAAATGCAACTTTAGTTCAAGTAATCGATTATAATTTTAATACTAGGAAATGGTGAACCATTGTAAGTCCGAAGCAATTTATTTTAATTTTAATAGTTAATTAATAATAGTTAATTAAGTATTAAGTAATAGTTATAGTTAATTAATAATAGTTAATTATTAAATAATAGTTGATTAATAATAGTTAATTACATCAGTAAATTTTTTTAAACGTAAGCCTTCGAAGTTCTTCACTCCGATAACCTTCGAATACCTCCAACATAAACGTAATATTTACGAAGGTTATTGGTACCAAAAACCTTCATTTTTATTAATAAAACGTAATACTCCGGAGGTTATTGATATCGATAACCTTCAATAACCTTTACTTTATTATAATAAACGTAATATTTACGAAGGTTATTGGTACCAAAAACCTTCATTTTTATTAATAAAACGTAATACTCCGGAGGTTATTGATATCGATAACCTTCAATAACCTTCACTTTATCATAATAAACGTAATAATTGTGAAGGTTATTGGTCCGATAACCTTCAATAACCTTTGAAAACGAAATTATTACAATAACCTCCGACATAAAAAATTTCCTGATGTAATAATAGTTAAGTGATAGTTAATTAATAATAATTAATTAAGTAATAGTTATAGTTAATTAATAATAGTTAATTAAGTAATAGTTAAGTGATAGTTAATTAATAATAGTTAATTAAGTGATAATATACATTAAATAAATTAAGTGATAATATATATTAAATAAACAATATATCATACTATTAACTATTAATAAAATTTAATAAATTAACAAAATAAAATATTTATTTCATAAGTTTTTTTTTTAATTTATTGCTTTTCGTTTCAAATTAAAAGAATTAATTACATCTTAAAAAATTTTGTTGTAAATTGTTTTGACTGTTATAAGCCTACTATTTGCTATGTGAATAGACAAGTTTGAATTGACTGCAGATATTATCCTTATGAAATAATTTTTTCTTGACAAAATGTTCAAATTCGGATCGGCGCGGGGAAATAGTTAATGCCTTAATATTATTTGACTGNAATAACCTTTGAAAACGAAATTATTACAATAACCTCCGACATAAAAAATTTCCTGATGTAATAATAGTTAAGTGATAGTTAATTAATAATAATTAATTAAGTAATAGTTATAGTTAATTAATAATAGTTAATTAAGTAATAGTTAAGTGATAGTTAATTAATAATAGTTAATTAAGTGATAATATACATTAAATAAATTAAGTGATAATATATATTAAATAAACAATATATCATACTATTAACTATTAATAAAATTTAATAAATTAACAAAATAAAATATTTATTTCATAAGTTTTTTTTTTAATTTATTGCTTTTCGTTTCAAATTAAAAGAATTAATTACATCTTAAAAAATTTTGTTGTAAATTGTTTTGACTGTTATAAGCCTACTATTTGCTATGTGAATAGACAAGTTTGAATTGACTGCAGATATTATCCTTATGAAATAATTTTTTCTTGACAAAATGTTCAAATTCAGATCGGCACGGGGAAATAGTTAATGCCTTAATATTATTTGACTGACATTACAAATAGTTGACTCAATTTCTCAACTAATCTTTATCTAAGTCAACTAATTATTCAATCTTTACCTAAGTCAACTAATTACCTAGATTTTAAAAAATAGTTAATTAATCAGTAAAGAATGAATTATAAATTTATAAACATTTTTACTTATCTTTAATTTCATATTATAAAATGAAAACCCAAAATGTTTCTCATGATGCACAAAAAAAACGTAAAAGCAAAGAGAACGAAACATCTTACATCAGGAAATTTTTAAGGGCGAATATATCCAGATTTATTCGCTATTAATAAAACTGAATTATATCTGAATATATTCGCAATTTATCTGAATATAATCTGAATATATTCGGTGTAACATATGAATTAATCCGGATAAATGCGGATTAATCTGGATTAATGCGATTTATGCGGATAAACCTGGGGGTGGGCAATTATATCCGGATATATTCGTCTTTAAAAATTTCCTGATGTATCAACGTGAGAAACGGCTTTTTCGTGATCGTGAAAGTAAACGCCAAAAAAGAGCCATGGAGATCACCGAGGAGCGAGTAGTGCGTTGTTATCNCTTTACCTAAGTCAACTAATTACCTAGATTTTAAAAAATAGTTAATTAATCAGTAAAGAATGAATTATAAATTTATAAACATTTTTACTTATCTTTAATTTCATATTATAAAATGAAAACCCAAAATGTTTCTCATGATGCACAAAAAAAACGTAAAAGCAAAGAGAACGAAACATCTTACATCAGGAAATTTTTAAGGGCGAATATATCCAGATTTATTCGCTATTAATAAAACTGAATTATATCTGAATATATTCGCAATTTATCTGAATATAATCTGAATATATTCGGTGTAACATATGAATTAATCCGGATAAATGCGGATTAATCTGGATTAATGCGATTTATGCGGATAAACCTGGGGGTGGGCAATTATATCCGGATATATTCGTCTTTAAAAATTTCCTGATGTATCAACGTGAGAAACGGCTTTTTCGTGATCGTGAAAGTAAACGCCAAAAAAGAGCCATGGAGATCACCGAGGAGCGAGTAGTGCGTTGTTATCTAGGTTAATCACTACGGTTCAATCACGACCAACCTGATACATTTTACAGTTCTTTTAGGAGTTTAACGTGTTATATCCA
Source organism: Diversispora epigaea (assembly GCA_003547095.1). NCBI lineage: Eukaryota > Fungi > Glomeromycota > Glomeromycetes > Diversisporales > Diversisporaceae > Diversispora > Diversispora epigaea. The sequence continues at coordinate 13,280 of PQFF01000450.1, read as the reverse complement.
AAGACACATGACAGTTTGGTTTCTATTTTTACTTATAGAAGGTACCAGTCAGTTTATAGACATAATCGGTTTTTTCGTTGCAGCGATACCCTTTAATATTGTTATAATTAACAAGAGATGTAACTGTCTATACATTCAAATATAATATGTCTGCGTATTAACTCAGACGCAAAAAGTATTCTCTCTTTAAAATATTATTGCGTATTAACTCAAATGCAAAAAGCTATACTCTTAAAATAAATATGCGTTTACTAAAACGCTCAAAGACAATATACGTTTACTCATCAAACGTTCAAAGATAATATGTGTTTACTCATCAAACGCTCAAAGATAATATGTGTTTACTCATCAAACGCTCAAAGATAATATGCGTTTACTCATCAAACGCTCAAAGATAATATATGTTTACTCATCAAACGCTTAAAGATAATTTGCGTTTACTTTATACATGTCGTCAAAACTATTGAATTGAGTCAGACGCAATTAAAATTGAGAAAAATTGGAGTTGAGTCAAGGCAAATTTTAATTTTTACTAGTAATTGACGCAATTAGTTGAGTCAGACACAATTAAAAATTGAAATTTTAAGAGTTGAGTCAAAGCTAAATTAGTTTTGACGACATGTATAGTTTACTTATCAAATGCTCAAAGATAATTACACTCTTTTAACATAAGTCATGACTTCATTAATCCTTTTATAAAAGTTTATATTTAATTTCATTAACTCGAGAATATTAACATTATACAATTATACAATCAAGTATTTAATCCTATAATATTCAATATTCCTTTATTAATTATATAAGTTAGTTTATTAATAATTAAAATACAAAATAAAATAATTTACTATTATTTTTCGATGATTATACTCTCATTGTTCAAGAACTTTAGGGTTAAGAATAAAATTAAAGTATTCTCTTTAATATAATAGGTTTATTATCTTTCGAGGTCCTTTCTTAAAAATTGGATATTTCCATCCTTTTATAAGTTAAAAGGGAAATCTAATCTAAAGTTATTCTGAAGATCATTTCAAATTCTCTGAAAAGTCTGAAAAGTCTAAAAAGGTCTAACTCTGTTAAAAGGTCTGGGAAGGCCTTGTATTTATAACTATTGGGGTTGCACTATTCTTCCTATTTTAGTAATGTAATCTACTATTTTACTGTGCCACAAAGTCAAGTGATTAAAACTATTTATAAATTGATATACATGTAAGAATCTAATGCTAATAGGGTATTTATGCTAAGTATTGATATCTCTGTTATTTATTTAATGAAATTTGACTGTGGTTGGTTAAGTTCACGTGATATTTCACTATATAACAGCGTTTTGCCATAACCGTAATAGTAAACAAAAACGCTGTTACCGTAGTAATATTGTAGTAGTAATATTTTAATTATTATTATATATTATTGACTTATATTATTTATTATTTTATTATTCCAAATTCTTTCCACAACCACTATCCAAAAAAATGTTCATAAATTATTTTATATAATTTTATTAATAAAATTTTATCACTTTCTTTATTCCACCTGTATTTACAGTAATCTTTCCTCATAATCTCATCAACTTCGCTTTACTTAACATGTTATAGAGCTAGTTATATTAAGAACCTTAACTTCAAACGAGAAACTGAACCAAATGGTTCAATGTTTTGAAACGGGTGATCTTTCTTTGCTAATGTGGATATAACATGGTCTCATTTTATTTACTCTTGTGGTATCTCTACTTTGGTTATTATGAACAGGTCAGATATGCATTATTGGGCGGAGGCTTGGTAGACATCTGTTGAGTCGTTGGTTAATTTTATGCTAAAAGCCTTATCGAAAAATATGGTTTCTTTTGCCTAGAGGTGGTCATAAAATCTTCCAGAGGGGTCCAGTCAGTTGTCTGCTAGGCTGAGGTATAATTTAAGGGGTATGTTGTAACACCTGCATAAGTGTTATTCTGAAAAAGGAAAAACATATGCAGGGACCAGTTTAATTTAGACATAACGGGAGTTGTGCGATGGGCTGAATATTTTGTGTAACTAAGTACATCAGTAAATTTTTTTAAACGTAAGCCTTCAAAGTCCTTCACTCCGATAACCTTCGAATACCTCCAACATAAACGTAATATTTACGAAGGTTATTGGTACCGAAAACCTTCATTTTTATTAATAAAATGTAATACTTCGGAGGTTATTGATATCAATAACCTTCAATAACCTTTACTTTATTATAATAAACGTAATATTTACGAAGGTTATTGGTACCGAAAACCTTCATTTTTATTAATAAAATGTAATACTTCGGAGGTTATTGATATCAATAACCTTCAATAACCTTTACTTTATTATAATAAACGTAATATTTACGAAGGTTATTGGTNCTCTTGTGGTATCTCTACTTTGGTTATTATGAACAGGTCAGATATGCATTATTGGGCGGAGGCTTGGTAGACATCTGTTGAGTCGTTGGTTAATTTTATGCTAAAAGCCTTATCGAAAAATATGGTTTCTTTTGCCTAGAGGTGGTCATAAAATCTTCCAGAGGGGTCCAGTCAGTTGTCTGCTAGGCTGAGGTATAATTTAAGGGGTATGTTGTAACACCTGCATAAGTGTTATTCTGAAAAAGGAAAAACATATGCAGGGACCAGTTTAATTTAGACATAACGGGAGTTGTGCGATGGGCTGAATATTTTGTGTAACTAAGTACATCAGTAAATTTTTTTAAACGTAAGCCTTCAAAGTCCTTCACTCCGATAACCTTCGAATACCTCCAACATAAACGTAATATTTACGAAGGTTATTGGTACCGAAAACCTTCATTTTTATTAATAAAATGTAATACTTCGGAGGTTATTGATATCAATAACCTTCAATAACCTTTACTTTATTATAATAAACGTAATATTTACGAAGGTTATTGGTCCGATAACCTTTAATAACCTTTGAAAACGAAATTATTACAATAACCTCCAACATAAAAAATTTCCTGATGTAGGGGTAACATTTACATCGAGTTTGTACTATATAAGGTATAGACATGTGAGGACCTTCAAAATTATGCATATATGGGCATAAAAAACCTGAATCTTGTGATAGCTCTTACGGTGTATATTGTAGAATTAATAACCTGGTCGGTTAACAGATTTAGATATTTTGTGTCACGAGAAACGTTGATCATGATTTTATTCCAGTTTGATGTTTCGATGTGTTGGGAATTAGGAAGGAACCAAGGTGTAGGCGTTGAAAAGTGGTTTGGTCTTGGGAGAGTTAGTTGTTGAGGGGCTTGAATTGGTTGAAGTGTTAGAGGATTAGTTGCTGGTTGGGTAGTTGTTAGTAGTTTTATTTTATATAGTATTTTTATATAGCTTTTGCCTTGTATCGATATCCGGATGAGTTGGGCTGGGATAAAAGGCCTGATATGGGAACACTAGCTATGTTCAGATACTATTTTTGGATTATTTTGCGAGGAAAATAAAAGATTTAAGGAATTTTGAGGTTATTTGAAATTAAAACAAATATTGTGGATACAAGTTATATCAAATAACAGTTTTGCTATATCGATTGGGTACAGTTCCTGGGTTAGGTTTTATGTGAGGTGTTTCATAAAAAGTTCTATCTAATGCCTTATTGATTAATTTAATCTTTAAGTATTAGATGGAACCATGGACATCAGTTGCAGGAATTTAACAATTCAGACAACGATGGGCCGATCCGTGCGATGCATCTTAATTGAATATATTTCTAGATAGTAATAGTAGGCGCAATTTGCATTTCTCTTTTTTTCATAAGTTAGTCTAGTTAAATAAATTAGTGATCTAATTTGTATAGCGTAGCGTTGTGTAAGAGTTTAAAAATTTGTATAATAAAGTTTACTATTGCATGGCTCCGTTGGATTAAAAAAAAAAAAAAAAAATTTATTATTTTATTATTATATTTATATTAGTTAGTATTTATTTATTTATTCATTTATATTCTTATCTGTAATACGAAAGACAAATTGATTTACAAATATATAGTTGTGTAATGTAACTGTGTCCTGTAATAGATTTACCATAGATGGAAGTAAATTAATATGTAGATCATGTATTNGAGGTGTTTCATAAAAAGTTCTATCTAATGCCTTATTGATTAATTTAATCTTTAAGTATTAGATGGAACCATGGACATCAGTTGCAGGAATTTAACAATTCAGACAACGATGGGCCGATCCGTGCGATGCATCTTAATTGAATATATTTCTAGATAGTAATAGTAGGCGCAATTTGCATTTCTCTTTTTTTCATAAGTTAGTCTAGTTAAATAAATTAGTGATCTAATTTGTATAGCGTAGCGTTGTGTAAGAGTTTAAAAATTTGTATAATAAAGTTTACTATTGCATGGCTCCGTTGGATTAAAAAAAAAAAAAAAAAATTTATTATTTTATTATTATATTTATATTAGTTAGTATTTATTTATTTATTCATTTATATTCTTATCTGTAATACGAAAGACAAATTGATTTACAAATATATAGTTGTGTAATGTAACTGTGTCCTGTAATAGATTTACCATAGATGGAAGTAAATTAATATGTAGATCATGTATTACGAGGACCCAAAGGACTTAAAGGACCTAAAGGACTCAAAGGACTTAAAGGACCTAAAGGACCCAAAGGACTTAAAGAACCTAAAGGACCTAAAGGACCTAAAGGACCCAAAAATTAGTTATATAAAGAATAGATTTTGACTTGAATAAAAGTCTGTTCAGTTTAGTTTTTAGTTTGAGTTTGATAGAATTAGGATTCTATCCTTTAGTTAGAAAACCTTTTGTAACTAATTTATTTGTAAATTAGTCTCTTTTGTATTTGTAATTACCATTAATAAAGGTTGTTATTACCTTGAAATTACTAGTATTATTGTTTTATTAATAATAACCAAACCCTTTGTATTGAATCGTCTACTTTATCATTTGGAGCGCTGTCTCGTGATATTAATAGTTAACACTAATCAATACACTTATTAACAGTAGTTATTTAACTTCTAGAATCTACCTATTAGTACATCAGTAATTTTTATATAACGTTCTATAACGTTATATGAACGGAACGTTCGTATTACGTTCTAGAACGACACCTACGTACTAGAACATAACGTTCTAGTACGCTATAAATACGTGCTGTTCGTACTACGTTTATGAATGGTGTATATATAACGTTATATATCGCCGTTTTATAACGTATTACGAACGTTTCGTATTAATAACGTTGTATATCGGCGTTCGTATATCGTTAGTCAGAAGCGTTTAATAACGTTAAAAGTACGAAATGTTCATTTTACACTATAAAACGGCGATATATAATAATATTTAAACATCATTTAATAGCGTTTAGCGTTAAATAACGTTTTTTATATTTAATTTATTTTTATTTTTTCAAAATATTACATTTTTTTTGAATTTAAAATTTGATTTTCAATCTTTATTATTTTCTTTTATTAATTATTATATTACATTTATTATAATTATATATTATTTTATTACATGTATAATAAAGAAATATATTAATAAATATTAATTCGTTACAAATTTTTTTAAAATATTAAAGTAATAAACATACTTAATTTTTTTATTCCATTTCGCTTTCATCGTCCATTTGAAATAAATTTATATCGTTTTCTTCATTAGAGTCAATATAAATTACGCCAACATCTTCGTT
>PQFF01000449.1:0-77523 GCA_003547095.1 Diversispora epigaea | reverse complement strand
TTTATAATAAATAATAATAAATAAAAATAAACGTTTATCGTGAAAATATAAAATTTTGAAAAAATAAAATGAAATGAAACGAAAACAAGCAGATTATTTCGAAAAGCTTCGAAAATATTTTGAAATATCTAAATTACGGAAATTTATTATACCGAAAATTTTCAAAATTTTATTGCACGATAAATTTTCGGAAATTTATATTAACGTCAGTATTCCGTCATATTTTCGAAAATTTCCGTAGGTCCCGTAATATGACGGAAATTTACGCCATGTTAAATTTCCGTAAATTTACGCCTATTAAAATTTCCTGATGAAGGGAAACTAGCACTAATGCATTAAAGGTGCATGCAGTTTTTGGATCTGAATCAAAAAAAAAATTAAAAATTCCTAAAATAATCGACGACTACAACCACCACATGAACGGCGTCGATATCGCAGATTAATTACGTTCATATTACAATACGCAGAAAGTGGCACAGCGAAATTGGATGCCTATTTTTTTTGGCTGTTGGACACTGCAATTATCAATGCATATCAGATCATTCAAACTGCAGGATCAACGAAAGAGCAGAAAGAGTTCCGTTATGAGCTTGTCTGGGATTTTGTTAATTTTGCAAATGATACTGGTGAAATTTAACTGAGGAATAGTTTGGTTAAAGATGCGAAACAGCAGAAAATAACGAAACATTTTGAACTCTCAGATCAACGATTGGTTCCTGGGAACCACCTTGTAGAGTGGAGAGAAAAACGCGAAGCGTGCAGATGGTGCACATGGTTGGCAAATAAAAAAGAAATAGAAATGGATCGCAATTCACCACATCGAAGCCATTTTTGGTGTGCAGCGTGTAATGTGCATCTGTGTTGTAAAAATATCCGGAATTGTTTTTTACAATTCCATACCAATAAATAAACAAGACTTTAATTGTATTTACATGATTTTTGATAACAAATAATTGTGAAAAAAAATTTTTTTCTTTTATTTTTGCGTCGTTGCAATTAAATAACATTTTGTGAAGTTTAATAAAATAATTTTTTTTAATTCAGGCCATTTAACTATGCTTTTGTCATTACACATATTTGCAATAAATTAATAAAATTTAAATAAATAAAATAAAATAATAAATAATTTTATTATCGGAACATTAGTTTTTACGTTGATTTATTAAGTGATAAAAGTCAAAAAAAAAAAGGTTCATAACGTGCATCACTTTAATTTTGATTATGTTCCATGACTTGTGGCTTCTTAGGTAATATCAAATACAACATTGCGGCTGAAAATTATGTTGTGTGACTTAGACTCTACGTTCATAGGTAAATTTGAATCATGTGAAATAACTTATAGTTTCTGTCAATGTAACACTATGGCTGGGAATTATGGCATGTGAATTAGGTTCTAAGAATTACCTTAGCCATAAAAAATGAAGTTTTTAATAAAAAAATTCTTTTCTAAGTCGGATTTAGTTTTAATCATTTTAGCGTCCAAATTTATCCGCTAAAACGGACGGTTTAAGGGATATCATTCGTAATACGTTCTAGAACAGATCATTCTAGAACGTTATTAATACTGATAATTCACAAACCGTACTAGAACGATCCGTTATATAACGTTATTAATACTTATCGTTCGTAAAATGTTGTTGAATGGATTGTTCTAGAACGTAACGTTCACTGGTCGAAAATTTATAAAAACTACACCTATTGGGTACCAGATAGATGTAGTATCCGTGCCTAATATCGTACACATATCAGGTACCCGATAGGTGTGAGAAACTATTTTTCACACTTATCGGGTACGATATTAGGCACGGATACTACACCTATCTGGTACCCGATAGGTGTAGTTTTTATAAATTTTTGACCAGTGGTTCGTAATACATAATAAAATGGCGTATATCGAATGCAATAAATACTTTTCGTACTTATTGCATACTAGAACACCTTTATATAATTCCTGATGGAAGATACACATAACTGGATACTTTTTTTACTTCTATATATAAAATAGATTCTGCATAAATCTTAAAAAGTCAAAATACCTCAAAAATCAAAAATTAATTTTGGGAACATGTATAGTATAATCATGTCTATACTTGCACGCAAAATTATTTTGGAGCCCTGAAATTGCAATTTCAGGGAAAAAAGTCGAAATAGTTTTTCATAGAAGATGAAATTATTTTACTTAAAATCCGAAATTTTTTGACCACCCAAATTTATTCTTTGATTGAAAATACATATAACTAGGTACTTTTTTACTTCCATATATAGAATAGATTCTGCATAAATCTCAAAAAGTCAAAATACCTCAAAAATCCAAAATCAATTTTGGGAACATGTATAATTATGTCATAAAAAAATAATGTAAATAAGAACAAAAAATAATAAAAAATAAATAAATAATTTAATTTTATTCTCGAAATTAAAATAATGTTGACCGGAATTAATATTTTATATTACATGTAAATGATCATGACATTTTAATGTTTAAAATAATCATGTGTATACTCTTAATTTAAACATATGGGTTGATTTGTTTCACTTCGATTATATCACTTAGTATGGTGTATATTCAATTTTGTCACTTGAAAATGATCATTAATTTAACCAATAAAATTATAGATATTTGATTAAAAGTATTCGAACGCGACATGCTTTGTTATTATATTATATTCAAATGACTACATGTACTTTTCCTTGCCTNCTTTGTTCTAAAATTTATGATACGAAGAAAAAACTCCAAAGTCATGAACGTACAAAACACAAAAACAATAAATCCATTCCACACTATCATATACTTGATAAACCTTCTGAAGAAATATTGTCCTTTTATAGAGATGCAATAATAATTCGTCTAAAGAGTAGCCTGGGGTTTAATAGACATTCAATTGGAAAAAAACATATAATAATTGATGCATTTCCAGAGAGTGTATTTTTATCTTTATTTGAAAATGAGAATAGCTTTAAATACATTCCAAGTCAACGAAAGTATCAATGTATTTTGGAAGGTGCCGTAGGTGGAGAAATATTAAAAAGTATATTAAAATATGATCAAGTTATATTTCGTGAAAATAAGAATACTTCAACAAAAGGTTATATTTTACTTGAAGACAACGATGGGCAATATAAATTAACATTTATTTGGAGATAAAAGGAGTGGAAAGAGAATGATAGACTTTTTTTAACTGGGATTTTATCAATTAATTTTATTACCAATTCTGGCGGATTTATTAATGAGTAAGTGTAATTATATATAATATTTTGAATTGTTTTTATTTTATTTTAATTAATTTATTTAATTTAATTATCAATTTATTTATTTAAACGTTTATTTATTTATTGCATTTATTAATTTATTTAATAATTAATTAATTATTTTTTATTTAAATATTTATTTAAATATTTATTTATTAATTTATTTAATTATTAATAGTGAAGAAAATCAAATATTACCATCTGTTCAAGAATCATCATCTAATGGCAATCACATTTTACATACAATTAATAAATATAATGTATCTTCTATTCTTTCTCAATCAAATAACAATAATGTTCAAATTTATAATAAACCACGTTATAGATATATTTTACCTTATTCCCAATTTAAAAATATTTCTTTGAACAATAAATAATTTATTTTTTTATAATTTATAGAATATATAAAAATTATATAACAATAGATGTATTTAATAAAATACAATCATATATTACATTTAAAAATTTAACAAATAAAGTAAATAAAATTGTTTTATTTTTATATTATTGCAAATTGTGTTTACATTATATTATTCACATATATTAATATTTTTATATGTAATTTCGTTTGGAATATCATTAATTAAGTAAAATATTTTTCGATTTTCATAAACTAATATATCATAAACAACTGGTTTGTTTTTTTTACCACCACCCATTGTTGTTCCTCCAAAAAATAATTGTACCTAATGTATAATAACAATATTAGTAAATATAATATTTAATAGAAAAAATAAAATAAAATAAAAATACCTGACAATGATTCTTTTTTTCAATGCTACTTGTTGAAAATAATCTAAATGCTAAATTTTTTTCTTTTAATTGACGCATAAAAAAAGGTATATGCATTGTTAATATATGCATATATGGTGTCACATCTTCCTCTCTATATATTCCAAGAATTACTGTTGCAGTATTTATTTGCCCTCTTGCAGGTTGACTAAATGTTTTTACCCAATTTTTTGCATTATTTTCAAATGTTAATATTTCTTCTTCTGTATAATTTGGCTTTCTCATAAATTCATATAATTGATAAAATTCTTTCCATAAATTTTCAATTATTATTCCACGTACTCCAGAAATAAATTCACTAATAGGAAAATGTTGTAACATTTTTTTTTTGTCTGGTCCCATAAGTGAAGTCCAACTCCAACTACTTCGAGATGAATTATTACGATAGAATTCAAAATGAATATTAAGTTCACTCATTTTTTTTTCAATTTTTTCTTTAATATTTCGTTCAAAATCATTTCTTCTAAATAAATCTTTGAATAAGGATTCCATTAATATATCTGATATGCGTAATAATGTATGAAGCTCATCAGGTATATAATTGAGTAAATCAATAACAGGAAATATTGAAGATTTTTTGTTTCCTAAATAATATATTAGATTAATATATTTAATTTTTTAAATAAAAAAAATAATAATTACTCAACCTTTTTTATTTCCAGTAGGTGGCCATGATAAATTCATATTGTGACGTGATTTAATATCACATTCACAATATAAACAAAAATAGTTTGAATTTGGAGCATTTAAGCCCATAATAATATATAAAAATTTCCAATCACCCGAAAAGAAAAATTCAATTGGCCAATGATTACCATCTTCATCAATTATTCCATTTTGTTTTAAATCCATTAATTGTAATGCAAATATTTTACCAACTCTATCTAAAATTTCATATGTTTCTTTTCCTATATATAAACATATACTAAAAATAAAGTTAATTTATTATTAAATTTATTTTAAATATTAATATTAATTAATTTGTATAAATACCTATATTGTTTATCAGGTTTAAGTACTTCTTCTCCTTCATTTAATAAACAAAAAGTAATCATCACATGGTTTTGCTTTCTTCCTACATTTCTTCCATCTCCTCCAAGTTTAATATAAAGAGTATCTCCAGGAATTATTACTGGATTTTCTCCTTTTTTCCAAATTGGAATTAATATTTTAAGCAAAGTTACCAAAGAACGAAAAGCACCATTTCCTATTTCATTATTATCTACCAAAATATCATTAATAATTTCACTATTATAATTATTAGTATTAGATTGATTAACATCTTGATCTATATTAAAAATTTCCACAGGTATTTGAGCATTTATAAGCTTATTTATTTCATTTCTACGGTCAGCAACTAAATATTCACGAAAAAGACTAGGTACAACAGCTGCCAAATGTCTATAACCATCACGACCTAAAAGTGCTTCATCACATACTCTTACTACAGCATCCAATCTAATTTTTGAATCTAAATTTTTAAATTTGATTTGAATTTGATTTTCTTTATATTCAAACTCAATATAATGTGGAAAAATAATAGATTGTTCTGATGAATCTGTTAACTTGTGCTTTACAATTAATTCATCAACAGTTTTTTTTACATCTTTTCCAAAACTTTTAAGTCTTTTGTGTTGTTGTGAACGTGAGGTAATATCTTCAAATGGTCTAATTTGTTTATTAACTTTTGTTGTAATAATAGAATTTGGATTCATTTGAATACGTATATTATGTAAGGGTTCAATATCAAATCCAAAAACACGAGGTCCAGAAAGTTTAGAGTTTTTCCAATTAATTTTCTAATTATAATAATATAAATAGAATTGATTTATTATATAATTTAGTATTATTAAATTAATTACATGATGAAATTTAAATAAAATTAATATATATAAAATTAATAATATATCCAGTTTGAAATAAAAAATTAATTATACATAATTATATAAAAATAAATTACATGTTGAGTTTAAAAATAAAAATAAAAATAAAAATAATAAAATAAAATAATTATAATCTATAATAAAAAATAAATAATAAGAGTTTATTTTATTAATACAAATTATTAAAAAAATTATACAATTAAATTTTAAATTAACTATACCTTTAAAAATAAATTAACAACTGCCGAAGCTGATTTTGTACTGTTAACACTCCATTCAGCACATCCTTCCTTCCAAGCAACTGTATAATTTACTTTTGAATTGGATACATATTTCGTTTCACATTTAACCCCTCTTTCAGCAATTTCTGTTTCGACTATATAGTTGTCAGGTATTGGATATTGAGGTACATTATTACAGTTTGGTTTTTGAGTTAATTTTGGTGTTATAGGATAAGTTCCTAGTGCAGTAATATTATAATATGAAATATATGTTCGCCCCTTTGATTTATATTGAGCCTCAATTCTCGGATTTTTTGGATAGTCATGTATAAAAACGCGACTAGAGAAAGAACTNAATAAAATAAAATAAAATAAAATAAAATAAAATATTTAAATAAATACCTTCTAAAACTTGATTATCTATATTTGGACCTTCCGCACTCTCATCTCTGTCATTTTCTTTATTAATACTGCTTTCTATATTTCGGTCTTTCGTCATTAAAATATTGGTTTTAACTAGTTTTTATATTTTATAAATAAAAAAAACATATATATATTTATTCTTTTTATATATTTTTAATACAGGTAAGAGACAGCTTGCGTACTGATTTCACAAACGATTCCACTGAAAACGGATTTCCAACGGATTCCCAAGTCGCGATTTCGGTGTAAAAAGTCCTCAGCAATTGGTTTATGCATTTTAACATCACATATTTGTCACGTTTTAGTCATGTGTTAAGATCAAAATTCGGGATAATCCCTAAAATTTAATTAGGGATATGAGACAAATCGGCCCATATGAAATAATCATGTGTATACTATTAACCAATAGAATAGCTTTTTTATCTCTGGCTTTTAGCCAATCAAAACGCCTGTTTATCTCTCTGTGTATGTGTAATACCACTTTGTATTATTATATAGATAATAAATAATAAATAATAATAAATATAAATACATATGATTTTAGGTTCTTAGAACTAGGCAATTTATATAAAATAAAAGTAAAATGAAATATAAATAATAAATAAATAAATATACATGTGATTTTCATAATAATAGATTAATTAGATAATTTTTTTAATCAATTATTACTTTTAAATTAAACATGTTTCCAATATATTTGTACTTGATAATCAATATTAAATAATTATTAAATTAGACAAATAAAATAAATAAAATAAGTAAAAATAAAAAATAATAAAATACAGGGTGTAGACAAAATTATTACATTAAAGTCTACTGGTCGAATGAACAAAAATCAGAATCCTATTGATGATGCAAATATATATAAATCGGATATCTTATTTGTGAAAATTCATAAATCAGAAAAAATCAACTACTTATATTTAATAAATCTTAGCAAATTTAGTCATTAATTGGAATCCTATTTATAACAAAACCATTTTATTTTTTTTATTTGACCAGTAATAATAAAGAAAACAATTACTATTTGAAATTATTTTCAAAAGATAAGTTTTTAGTTTTTTAAGATAATGTATTTTCATAATTTGGATCATAACAGATATGGCTAACAAGTCAAAAGTGCAAATTATATTTTAAAATAAAAAAAAAATCATCTATATTGTTACTGTTGCTGTATAATTTGTTTTTCAATCAAGTTATTAATAAATTAAATTTAATTATTCATTTTATTTTTTTATTTACTGTTTGTTTATATTTTTATTTAACCTGTGTATTGTTTTTTGTTTTTTAATAAATATAAATGTTTAATTAATAGTACAAATATATTGAATACTTAACTATCCAAATATTTATAATAGAATAAGAAAACTTACTTATCCCTTAAACTGTAAACAATTCCGGGCAAATTTGCCCGCAAATTTTTCCTTAAATATGTCACATATAAAAATTAATGGAAATTTCAGTTTATGTGATGAAATTTTTATCATGAATAGCTGATCATTAATAGCATGTGATCAAACTTAAAACTTTCGAACTATCATATAAAAGTCACATGATATTTTCGTTTGAAAATTGACTATTTTTTAATAAAGTACCAATTTTACAAAAATTTACTCTTTATCTTTAAACATCTTCTTGAAAATTGATCGGAGCTGGCTGAAATAATAATAGAAAATATAGAATTAATCATGATAAAAAAAAGTTACTATTATGAGTTTTGGGATTATGAAGTAGAATTTCAACTTTAAATAAGAGCAAAATAAATAATAATTTTTTTTTAAATTTGTAAAATTTGTTTTTACTAATTAACATCAAAAACATTACTAAGCAACTTCAAAGTTGAGAATGAATCACATCTACCACAAAATTCTCACGCCCATTACTTTAAAATTAACCAAATAATAAATTTTTAAAATTTATACAATAATTTTTTGAAATTTTAAAATATAAACAGTTATTATTTAGTTAAATTTAAAGTAATGGGCATGAAAATTTTATGGTGGATGTGATTCATTCTAAACTTTGAGGTTACTTAGTAATCTTTTTAATATTTAATTAGTAAATAATTGACCTATATAGGTAGCAATTATTTTTAAAATTTTTTAAAAAAAAATTCAACAAAAGTATTTTATTTTTAATTTTTTTTTGTACATATGATATTTTTATTAAATTTTAAAAGTTTAAATAAAAATATAAAATCATTGTCTATAAAAATTACAAAAATGATTGGTCAATATTTAAAGAAATTATTAAAGGATTTACATTAATTTTTATAAAATGCGGGCAAATTTGTCCACAAAACAGTTTAAGGGATAAGTAAGTAAGTTTTTTTTATTCTATTAAAGTAGTTTTTCTTATTCTAATACATATAAATTTTTCTTATCTGATAAACGTAAGTTTTTCTTAATTTTTTCTATATTATAAGAAAAGTTCCTTGTTAAAGCAGTTTTTCTTATCTTATTAAAATAAGGTTTTCTTATACTAATATAAGTAAATTTTCTTAACTAATAAATGTATGTTTTTCTTATATTATTATAAGTAAGTTTTTCTTAATTTTTCTTATGTTATAAGAAAAGTTCACTGTTAAAGTAACTTTTCTTATCCTATTAAAGTAAGTTTTTTTTATCCTATAAGTAGTAAGTTTTTCTTATATTAATATTATAAGTAAGTTTTTCTTATACTAATATTCAAGTAAATTTTTCTTAATTAGTATAAGTAGGTTTTCCTTATGCTATGCTAATATAAGTATGTTATTCTAAGTAAGTTTTCTTATGTAAATATAAGTAAGTAGAATATGTTTTATTTTTTAACATTTCATGTCAAGAAGAAGCTAATATATTACTTTCAGAGTGTGAATAATGATTTGAAGATGATTTGTTATTATCTTTAAAGATTGATTTGATCAATTTTTGAAATTTACTAAACTACTATAGAAAAAATGCCAAATTCCAAATTATTTTACCATGCCAAAAATAATTTTGCAATGTATATACTATAATAGAAAAGGTCTCAAATAATTTGTTTTAATAGTAATTTGGGATTTGAGATTTTGAAAAATAATTTGAAAAACATGTATATATCATAGTTGAAGTTATAGAAATAAAAAATCTTTTTGTTGTAATGCTTATGTACTCATTTATTTCTTGTGAAGTTTCCATTTTATTATTTTTTTTGCTAAAGAATCATTATAAATAAGAATTTTTAATAATTTAATTTTTTTAAAAATTGATTTATATATTATGAAATTTATTTGACAAAAAGATTTTAAAGATAGAATCATTTTTAATCAAAATGATATTGTTATAATATTTAAATTAGTGTTAGTGTAAATAATTTGAACTTTTAAGAAAAATTATATTTTTAAGGATAAATATTTGAATTGAATAATATTATGTAATAAAGATCATCTCTTAAAATTCCTTTTAATTAAGATAAAGGAATTATAACAAAATCATAATTCTATTTGCATACAAATTTTTTTAATCATTTCTATGGATAAATATTTACTAGAATTATAAATTGAAGAAAAAACTTTATAAAATTTTCTAAATTTCAAATCATGTGCTAACAATAATACTTCAACATCATTTTTTAATTCTTTCAATAAAAATTGTGTAGCTTCTTTCACGGATTTTCGAGACGCGAAACTACTTATTCCAAAATTTATTTTTTTGAATAGGAAATCATCCTTCTTGCATACGTCAATATCTTTTCTTTTACTTTTATTTTTACTTATTTTATTTTTATTTATTTTATTTCCTTCTCTTTTATTTTCTTTTTTTTTCATCTCTTGTTTAACTTTGATAATAACAAAATTATTATTTTTATTTTCGTGTTTGTGAATAATATTTTCGTGATTATAATAACTTAAATAACTTTCCAACCACTCACGGATATAAGGATCGTAATGATGATGTGATAAAATTTCAATATTTTGAAATTTTCTTTTCCCAACCGAAATAAGTTCGTGAATAATTTTTGGTTTGTGAATTCTTGATTTCGACCAAACTTGAAATTCATGTTGTGTGATGAATCGAACATTTGGAAATAATTTTTTTAATAATTTATTATCATATTCATTTAAATTAATTTCATTTTCTTGCGCTGTTCCATTAATATTATTATTGAAAATAGGATTTGAATGATTCCCGAATTTTCTAATAAGGTCACATGAATAAAATGGGAAAGAAGTATTGTTTCCATTATTAACACTAACATTACTAATATGAGTAATAATATGTGGTAATACTATTATACGATTTAATAATTGTGCTAAATTTATAAAAGTTAAAAATTGGATATGATCATGTTTTGAGTTATTGTAGAAATGTGGTTGATAGGGAAATAAGAATTTACATTTATCTTCATTTGCACAGAATTTAAAGTTCAATTGAGAATCATTTAAAGTTTTGTGGTTTTTGTGATGATGATGATGATGGTGATTGTGACGATGAGAATGTTGTAAAGGATTTTTATGGTGGTGATGATAATGATTTTGAGTATAAGTCGTTGTAGTATAAGGAATAGTTGTTAATTTTCTATCAGAAGGTTTATGTCTCGAAGTCTAAATTAAAGTTATGTTATTAATTAATTAATATAATAAATAATGATGATGATGATGATGATGATGATGATGATGATGATGATGGTAATAATAATAATGATGGTAATAATAATAATAATAACAATAATAGTAATAATAATAATAATAATAATAATAATATAAGAATGTGTTTAAAGTTAAATCGAATCGAAGATATTTGAGATAATTGAAATGTTATAATTATGAAAGCAATGAGATAAAAAAACATACTTCACGACAAATAGCATTTAAGTCATCTTTAATATCATAAAATAATTCGAAAGTAATATAAGTTGCGATTAAGAAGAGTAATAAAAGATATCTTTGATCCCAAAATTTATTAAAATTAACAAAATGTGTTTGTGGTTTTGTTGTACGTATATTGAGTACTTTCATGGTGAACAAAATGAAATTTCGAAGTTGAAGAATAAAAAGAATAAAAAGAAACGAACAAATCAAAGTTATTTAGAATCTAATACATTTAATCATCATCAAGTAGATTTTTTTATTAAATTTCAAAAATTTTTCAAGAAGGAAAACAGATGAAATATCCAAAATATTCAAAATTTCGAAAATATCCAAAATATATAAATTAATGGAAACCAGATGAGGCTTTGTATAGAGATTGAAGATTAAATTTTGATAATTATCATATTGAATCAAATTGGCTTAGCGGTCCGGTCAAAGCCGCTTTAACAAAAATAAGCCCCAATTTTTTTTTAACAATTATAATATTTTCACATTATTCAATAAAATGACGCGAATGACGTATTACTTGAAAATAAAGTTATTTATTTCATCATTTTAATAAGTTATCTGATTATGAACTAAAAGTTTTTCTAGTGTATTTTTTTTTTTTGAATACCGTTCTAACTTTTTTAATTATTTTCTTGACACAAAAAAATGCGGTATGCACAATGGCAATAATAATTGATAAATGAGAATTTATTTCTTCGTTTCTTGGATCATAAATTCCAAAGAAATCACTTCGATACGATATTCTAAGTTCTAAACATTTTTTCAAACATTTTAACCATTCAAATTATTTCAATAATCAATGTGTGTGCATTCGAAATTAATTAAATTAATTATTAACTTGATTAACTCGTTTTATTTTCTTTTTTGTTGCCAAGTATAGAAAAAAATAATAAGAAAGCACATAAAATGGGGAAACTATTACAAAAAAGACAATTCTTTTAAGATTTAAATATGTAATACAAGTAAATCTTTACGAATTATCGAATCGAATATTAGCGAATATTAAAGATATAATCGTCATCTAACGTCTATAAAGATATTATCCGATGCTTTTGATGAAGTAAAGTATTTATATATATTTATACGAGTTCTTTTTTTTTTTCAATATAATCATAAATAATGGTCATACTGTACTGTTTTAGGTTATAAGTAACTGAATATAGGATATGATGTTATGAATAAGTAAAATAAGTTCGATGTTGTTAATCTTTATTACTTTGTTGTTACTCTTGATGTTACTTGTTGTTTGTTGTTACTTTTTTGTCACTTTGAGGATTTTCCTAAAATAGGGTGAATAATATAATATAAATAAGGAGTTTAGAGGGGTGCATAAAAAAACATCATTACGCATAATTATAATTTTATACATACATTTTATACAGAATTTAATACAGTACAGATTACTTTACATATATAATTTATAAGGTATTTTAATTATTTTAATAACGCGTATCTTTAATATTAATATTTTAAATATATATTCAAATATTGTCGCGGGTTTGATGAAATAATTGATAAAACGTATACGTAAAAGATTTAAAGTATAAAATTCGAAAAAGTATTTTTATGTTGGAATAAAAAATAAAATAAAAAAATAACAATTACAATATTTTTATTATCTATAATTTCTAAATACAACCGATCATTGTTACAAATTTCTTGTTCACCGAAAAACAAAAACAATCTTTCTTTTACAGTAGAACAGATAAAATAATTAGAACTTTAAGGGGATTTTTTTTTTTTTTGAGAAAACCGTTGATTTAAATTATTTAAATTATTTAAATCATTTAAATTGAGGTTTTTTCTTCCTGTTCATTTTAATTATAACATTTTTTTAATCTTTTTTATTTTATATAATCCAACTTTATATAATCAAATTCATTTCTGCTCATTTTCGTTCGTTCCATTCATCTCCATTCGTTCGTTCATTTCTAACTCATTTATTCTATTTATTCATTATAATAATTTCGGGTATATAACNTTTATACAGAATTTAATACAGTACAGATTACTTTACATATATAATTTATAAGGTATTTTAATTATTTTAATAACGCGTATCTTTAATATTAATATTTTAAATATATATTCAAATATTGTCGCGGGTTTGATGAAATAATTGATAAAACGTATACGTAAAAGATTTAAAGTATAAAATTCGAAAAAGTATTTTTATGTTGGAATAAAAAATAAAATAAAAAAATAACAATTACAATATTTTTATTATCTATAATTTCTAAATACAACCGATCATTGTTACAAATTTCTTGTTCACCGAAAAACAAAAACAATCTTTCTTTTACAGTAGAACAGATAAAATAATTAGAACTTTAAGGGGATTTTTTTTTTTTTTGAGAAAACCGTTGATTTAAATTATTTAAATTATTTAAATCATTTAAATTGAGGTTTTTTCTTCCTGTTCATTTTAATTATAACATTTTTTTAATCTTTTTTATTTTATATAATCCAACTTTATATAATCAAATTCATTTCTGCTCATTTTCGTTCGTTCCATTCATCTCCATTCGTTCGTTCATTTCTAACTCATTTATTCTATTTATTCATTATAATAATTTCGGGTATATAACTTTAACTCTTTATACTCTTTATACTTTTTATACTCTTTATACTCTTTATACTCTTTATACCTTTTATACTCTTTATATATAATTTCATTCTTTCACTCTTTATAATAATTTCATTTATTCACTCTTTATAATAATTGTATAAAAAGAAAGAATGACAAATCGAGGTTTTAATAAAATTAATAAATATGGAGATCTTGAATTTATGGAACAATATCGACATATTAATGGGCGAAGATATCATAACGTAGAAAATATATATTATTTTTTACCAAATGATAATGAAGAAATCAATAGAATAAGTTTTCAACATTGTCTAATGAAAAATATTTGGAAAGGAAATTTTTCTTCCCCTGTAAAAGAGAAATTAGTTGCTGGAAACAACGTTAATGTTCTTGACATTGGGTAAATATTTTATATTTATTATTTTATAAAATTAATATTATGTAATATATTATATTTATTTATTAATATACTTTATATATTTATACACTTACTAACATTATATACTTTATATATCCTCAATAAATATAATAATAATAATAATAATAATAATAATATAAGAATGTGTTTAAAGTTAAATCGAATCGAAGATATTTGAGATAATTGAAATGTTATAATTATGAAAGCAATGAGATAAAAAAACATACTTCACGACAAATAGCATTTAAGTCATCTTTAATATCATAAAATAATTCGAAAGTAATATAAGTTGCGATTAAGAAGAGTAATAAAAGATATCTTTGATCCCAAAATTTATTAAAATTAACAAAATGTGTTTGTGGTTTTGTTGTACGTATATTGAGTACTTTCATGGTGAACAAAATGAAATTTCGAAGTTGAAGAATAAAAAGAATAAAAAGAAACGAACAAATCAAAGTTATTTAGAATCTAATACATTTAATCATCATCAAGTAGATTTTTTTATTAAATTTCAAAAATTTTTCAAGAAGGAAAACAGATGAAATATCCAAAATATTCAAAATTTCGAAAATATCCAAAATATATAAATTAATGGAAACCAGATGAGGCTTTGTATAGAGATTGAAGATTAAATTTTGATAATTATCATATTGAATCAAATTGGCTTAGCGGTCCGGTCAAAGCCGCTTTAACAAAAATAAGCCCCAATTTTTTTTTAACAATTATAATATTTTCACATTATTCAATAAAATGACGCGAATGACGTATTACTTGAAAATAAAGTTATTTATTTCATCATTTTAATAAGTTATCTGATTATGAACTAAAAGTTTTTCTNTAATAATAATAATAATAATAATAATAATAATAATAATAATAATAAAAATAATAATAATAATAATAATAATAATAATAATAATAATAATAATAATAATAATAATAATAATAATAATAATAATAATAATAATAATAATAATAATAATAATAATAATAATATATAGATGTGGTCCGGGTTCATGGATAATAGATGTTTCAATAGATTACCCATTATCAAATTTTGTTGGAATAGATATTTCTAATTTATGGGAAGCAGATATTAAAGAAAATGCAGCATTATCAAATGTTGGATTCTTAGAATATAATTTACTTGATGGTATTCCATTTCCTGAAAAAGTAATGGATTTTATACATTTTAGATTTATGAGTCTTTGTTTTGATAAAAGTGCTTTGATTAAATTAATTGATGAAATGGTAAGAGTTTGTAAATCTGATGGATGGATTGAAATTATGAATTTTGATTATTCTCTTATTAATATGGGACCAACTACAAAATTATTATTAAATTCTGGTGAGTATAAATTTATTATATCACAAAACAAAATTATATCTATATCACATATCCTTGTTACATGTGTCACTAACTGTATATCACTTTTTAGTGTTGGAATTTCATAAATCAAAAGGATGTAATGTTCCTACTTTAAAAGATTATAAGAAATATTTAAAACAAACCAAGAAAATTACCGATTTTCGAATTGAAAAAATAATTACTCCTCTTGGAAATTGGGGCGAAAAAATAGGTGGTGGTGTAAGTATTTACAAGAATATTCTGGAAAATTCCAAAAAAAATATTAATTATTATTAATTAAATATAATATAATAATATTTTGATTATTTTATTTAAAGACATTATTAGGATTTAATTATTTATTTAAAGCCTTAAAAGGATTTCTCGCTCCCTACATGAAATTAGATGAAAACCAATATCAACAATTACTCCGTGAAAATGATCAACAAGTAAATGAATATAAAACAAGCATTCAAACTTATAGAATTTATGGCAGGAAAATTTAGAGGGGAAAAAAAAGATATTTTATTATATAGAATTTATAGGAGGAAAATTTAGAGGGGAAAAGAATTTATCTTTTATATTTTATTTTTACATTTACATTTACCAGTTATATATACATATATATTTATAAATATATAATATATGTATATATGTACATACAATTTCTACATTCATTCTTTTTAAATATTTTTATTTGAAAGTGAAGATAATTCAGTCATTCATTCTTTTATTATCTTTACAATATATATTGTATTTTTCACTTTATTATATTTTCACTATATAATATTTTTCATTATTATTTTTGTAAATTCTCGTTTAATATATTCCTGTACAAAAAACAAAAAAATAAAAAAAATTGCTTTTATTATATAATCTCAGTAAAGTATTTCTAGTATTTGTGTGAAAAACGTTATCTCGTCTCGTCGTCACGTTAGATATTTTAATATAAATTTATATATATCTAATATATTTGAGAAAATGATTTTCTCTTTTAGTAACAAAACTTGTTAAAATTCAAAAGTATATATGGATATATCAGATCTAAATGTATATCTAAATATTATTTAATTGTTATTTAAAAATGTCATATAGTAATTATTTCTTAATTTATTTCTTAATTTATAATACAAATTGAGTCAAAATCAAAGTCAATCAAAAAAATAAATAAATAAATAAATCAAATGAAGAAACAAATATAATCACAACGTGTTGATACTATTCCACATTCAAATGGCCGCGTCATCATCATCGTCGCAGTAATAATCTTTTATTAACGCAGTATTTGCAACATTACATCATAAATCATCACCACCGCCATTTCACTGAAAAAAATGCTTATAAATACTATAAGTACGCCACTCATTTGACATGAAAAAAAAAATTACTTTGCCGAATTTCTTTTTTTCTCTCATAATTTTTTAAAGAAAATAAATTTATCCAAGTGAAAATTTCTCTTTCTCGAGAATCTCCAGAAAACCGAATAAAATAATCAAAATATTTGAAAACTTGAAAAAACATTTGAAACTATTACAAACTATAACAAATTAAATTATTGCCACAAACTATTAAAAATAATTTATAAAACTTTATATTACTGATTAATATAAACTTTAAATAACCGAAGTTTTTGAATTAGATAATAAAATAAAAAATTAGAATAACATTAAAATAAAATTCCAAATGCAGTGTGTATCATCATCACAACAAGACAAACGTTCTATTAAACAAATAGTGGAAGAAATATATTCAATAATACAACCTACTTTACAACCATTGGATGCTTCAGATCGAGTTATTGTTGCAATCATAAAAGCATTAATTGCTCTAAAGAATGAACCTTCCAATCCAAGAATGTTAGCAACTTATATCCAAAAATATGGTTTTACTACGCTTGGGTAAGTATTTTATTGGTCAATTTTTTTTATTCAGTCATGTGATATCATTATTATAAATTAAATTAAATTATATTATATTATATTATATTATATTATATTTTAAATGTTAATAAATTATAATAATAATTAATTATAATAATAATAGAGGAAGTACACCGTATGCGACAGTTTCAGGACATATCTCAACACATTTTACTCGTGTACGACAAGCAGCAATATCTCGACCAATTCTAGGAAAAATTCATCATCCTACATTAAAAAATAAAATAAATTATTATCTTTTGGATCCTGATAATGTGATACGAGATCTTATATCTCAATATTTCCTTTCAACATCTGATGAATTATCATCACAATCTTCATCTAATAATATAATAACGTCAACTAAGACGACGACGACGTCAAATAAGACAAACAAGACAACCAAGATAAACAATACAAATAATATAAATAATACAAACAATACAAACAATACAAACCATATAAATAACATAATCACGACGACGACGATGCCAAATAAGATTACTACGACGACGACACCAACTAAGATAAATAGGATAAATAAGACAACGACGTCAACCAAAATAAATAATCCACCAATTTCACCACCTGTTTCACCTACACCACTAAAAGATTTAATATTTACAGATAATCAACAAATAATATCAAATGAAAAAAGCCCAATAAATTCATTAATTTCATCAATTTCATCTCCCCCTATACAAGAAAGACATGATAAAATTGATAAAATTTCGGATAAATATCAAATATCCGAAGGAGAAGAAGAAGAAAAAGATATTAAAACTCAAGAGATAACGAATAATATTTATAAAATGGACATTAGTGAACAATTATTAAAAATTGAAGATGATGATAATTCAGTGGTAAATCCATTTAAACCAATAATCATAAATAAAAAGAGAAGATCAACCGAGAATGATGAAAATGATAGAAATGATATTACAATACAAGATTTACCTATATCAACAACTGCATGTCTTTTATTTCCACAATATTTTCCATCACAACAACTTCCTCAATCACAAATACAACAATTGCAACAATTACAGCAACAATTACAACAACAACAACAACAATTACAACAACAGCAATCACCTCGACATCATTGTCAGTCACGGGTACCTTTGACACCTGATATTCATTTGATTAATATGAATGGTTTAGATGTTTTTATCACAAATATTNTTGATAAAATTTCGGATAAATATCAAATATCCGAAGGAGAAGAAGAAGAAAAAGATATTAAAACTCAAGAGATAACGAATAATATTTATAAAATGGACATTAGTGAACAATTATTAAAAATTGAAGATGATGATAATTCAGTGGTAAATCCATTTAAACCAATAATCATAAATAAAAAGAGAAGATCAACCGAGAATGATGAAAATGATAGAAATGATATTACAATACAAGATTTACCTATATCAACAACTGCATGTCTTTTATTTCCACAATATTTTCCATCACAACAACTTCCTCAATCACAAATACAACAATTGCAACAATTACAGCAACAATTACAACAACAACAACAACAATTACAACAACAGCAATCACCTCGACATCATTGTCAGTCACGGGTACCTTTGACACCTGATATTCATTTGATTAATATGAATGGTTTAGATGTTTTTATCACAAATATTAAAGTTGATGATAATGAATTTAGATTAATTCGTCGCGTTGATACAAACTGCGTTGATAAATGGTCATTATTATTGGCCGGAAGATATAAACCAAGGCAAAGTGATCATAAATGGTAAATATTTTATTTTTCTAAAAAACGAAATATTAATTATATGATAAATATTATTATCATTATTAATTATGATAAATCTTAACATTATCATTATTAATTATGATAAATCTTAAAATAATTAATTATAGGATCCCATTGGAAGAAGCTCAAGCATTAGCATCAAAATTAGATCTTGAACTTGGATTATTTCTCGATCAAAGACTTTATGATTATTTTGATACAGATTTGGACTTTCCATTATCACCAGGAAATTGTTGTGGTCCATTGGCTGGTTTCGCACAATGGTTTCAATGTGTGAATCCTAAAAAAGTTTTTCCAGATTAAAATAAATAAATAAATAAAAAAATAAATAAATTATAAAAAATAATAATAATAAAGAATTTAGGAAAATATTTATTTATTTTGTATATGAACATTCTCATTCAATTAATATATATATGTATGTATATATATATATTCATTGATTACCATAATTTTGTATTAATATTTAATTCATTATTTCATTTCATACTCAAACACTCAATAAAGATGAATGATCAATGAATATCTGATATTTATATTTATCCGTGATTCTTAGAACAATTGACATGCGAAAGAAGAATAATGACATTTAATTATATTATTCAAGAGATCCCCAATTTACATAAATAATATAATATAATATTAATATAATAATTTATTTATTATAGATAATATAAACGAATAGTACAGTACACTAGCAAACAATTGTTAAACTGCATGGCCTATCAATATTTGTTTTTGATTGATTTGATTTATTTATTTTATTTTTATTTATTTTATTTAGACCAATTAAAATTGAATAAATCTTAAAGTTGTTAAAGTTCATTATTTATACACCTTAATAAGTTAATAAGTTTTTACTATTTGTGGTTATGACTAATTTGGGTAATTTTTTTTAATTACATCCTGAACGTGACCTGAACATTAATTACATATATATTTTATAATATAGTCAAATTATAATATAGTTTATAATATAACTAATAATAATAGGTTATAAATTATAGTTTAAAGTATATTTTATAAGTAATAATGAATTAAAATTTATTTACTTTTGCTACTTTTGATACTTTTCTATTGTTTTCTACTATTTTTCTACTTTTATTATTAATTATTTCTAATTTATCAATACTTAAAACATTTACAAATAATTAAACAACCACCTTCATTATTATGGTCGCCAAAGTCCGTGAAAATATATTTAAATACATTTTTTTCTTGTTTTTTTTTTTGATGAAATATTATAATGCAATTGTAAAATTATAAAATAATAATAATAACTAACTAACGAACTAACTAACTAACTAACTAAAATATAAAATACTTTTGATTCCCTATAAAATATTAATTGAGGGAAATTATGCTAACGATATATATATATAAATAAATAATAAAAAAAGAAAAAAAAAAAGCGCTTAAAACATTATCAACATGTTTATAAATGCTATTTATAAAAATAAACCAATAATAAAAAATTGATTATGCTTAACTTTATATTACAAAATTTTTTTTTTGCAAACCAGCCGCCTTATAAATTTATATAACAAATAATAATTAAAAAATAATGATATTTGAAAAAAGAATAAAATTAATTGAAAAAAAATAAAGTCGATTTTAATATTTAAAAAAAAAAAAAAAAAATACTTTAAATTTAAATTTAAAAATAAACATAATTTTTTTTTTTTTTTTTTAAAAAAAAAAAAACCAAACCCCTACACTCCTTATTCTTTTCTTCTGACCCATTTCTTACTTGGGTCTCTGGGTGCAGGAGGTTTAGTTTGACGCGTAATACGTCTAGGGACCCTCGGCCTTCGACGACGATTGATAGGGCGAGAACGTCTCACCCTATCATCGTCTTCATCGTCACTGTCCTCATCGGTGTCGACTTGATCTTCGGCCACCCTATTTCTCTGGTCGAATCCACATCCCAAGATTTTTATCTTTTCGATTCTAGCTGAACGTCTCAATTCGGCATTGTAGCATTTTTTCCCATTGCCAACTTCTTCAACTTCTACACTTTCTACCAATGTTTTCTCGCTTGAACCATCGTCGATATTAAATTTATTATGATCATCACAATCGCTCCCATCGTTAAGATCCTTAGATTTAGAAAGCGATTGATTATTATTCAATTTTGAGCAGTCATTATTAAAGTTCTTCGTAATTGTTTCTGTGACCTTGTTATCAGTAAATTCTATATTATTAGAAGAATGATCAAGAATTGTAGACGTATCGTCATGATTAGAAAGAACGTCATGATTGAGAGTTTCGATAGGTGCATCACGATCAAAACTTGCTAGATGTGTAGGATTATCTCTATCAGAATTTTCTAGATGAGTAGGAACTTCACGATCAGAAGTTGCTAAAAGAAGAGGTGCAAGTATATTACGATCAGAAATTGCCGAAAGAGCAAGACGTGATGCTTCATTATCAGAGGATGTCAAATGAGGATAGATAAAAGGTCCATTAAGATCAGTAATTGCCGAAAGAGAAAGAGTAGGTCCATTAAGTTCAGCGATTGCCGAAAGAGAATGAGGAGGTCTATTAATATTAGGGGTTGCCGAAAAAGTATTAATAGGATTTCTATTATGATCAAGGATTGTCGAAAAGGAATGAGTATGAGTTGATCCATTAATATCAGAGGTTCCTGGCCCATTACGATCAGGAATTGGAATTGGAGTAGGAGCTTCACGCGCACGATTCAGAGCTTCACGATTAATAGAGTTTAATGCTAAATATATGACATCTCCACCTTTCTTCTTATTTTGAGAAGAATTAGCACGTCTACGATTGCTAGATGACGATGAGTGTTTCTTAGTATTGGACGTGGAAGAACGAGAATTTTTATGTCTACCACCAACAGTCATCGTAGGAATAGTCGACATTCTTGTTCTTCTTGTATCGAATTCATCTACATCAATGAGGCGACCAGATTGTTGTCTTGCTTGATCATGATTCTCGGAAGAAGTCAATAGATCACCATCATTAAGACATTCATTACTAGGATTTTCCGAATTATTAATAGCATTTACTGAACTTTTAGAACTTTTAGAAACATCACAATCATTTCGAGATGTAGTATGATGTTCAGGAAGTGTTATTGGCGGTAACCATTCTAGTGCAACCGAACTGTTTTGAGCTGGTGGTTGCAATGGATTTACAAATGGTCGTAATGGGGGAAGCATATTAGGACCATAATGTTGATGATCTGGTTGGGAAAGAACAAATCTTGAGGCAACAGCTACTTGAGGAAGTTGGCTTGATTCAACATTTGGTTGTTGTTGTTGTTGATTAGATGAATAATTGGTGTTACTGGTCGTATTTGATACTGTAAGTGGATTTGTTGGACTTGAATTGTTGATATCCAAACGCCTCCAGAAGTTTGATGAATCATGAGTTGACATTATATTGGATGATGATGTATTGTGAAATCTTGATGAATAACGTGACGTAAATGATGATGATGATGATAATGATGAAGGTGAAGATGAAAAACCAGGTAACGATGATGAATTATTAGGTCGCATCGATGAAAATCTAGATCGTAATGATGCAAGTCTCGATCGAAATGATGAATGTCTAGATCTCGACGATGATGAATGTTTGGATCGTCGTCGCGATGATGAATGTCTAGATATCAGTGATGAAATACTAGGTAGTGAAGATATATTATTAGGTAACAATGACGAAATGCTAGGTAGTGAAGATGAATGTGAAGATGGATATGAATTAGGCATAAATGATGAGATACTTGGTAACGACGACGACGATGATGATGGTGATGATGATGATGAAATGTGAGATTGCGATGAAGAAAGGCTAGGCATCAATGATGAAGCGTTAGGTAACGATGATGAATTATTAGGTATCGAAGTAGATGGACCAGCTAGAGAAGAGGGGGGACCAGGTAATGTTGAAGGGGGACCAGGTAATGAAGAAGAAAGACCGGAAATACCAGATAGTGAAGTAGATAAACTAGGAAGTGGTGAAGAAACACCAGGTAATACCGGAGAAAGACTAGGTAATGGAGAAGAAAGACTAGGGGGTGATGAAGGAATATCAGAAGAAAGACTAGGTAACGAAGATAATGATGATGATTTATATAAAGCTGGGTTGGTGAGCTCCTTGAAAGAATTTGATAACCCGCTTTGTGTGTTTGTAGATTTTTTTAGGTGGGCCATCTGACGAGCCTTCATATTTATTGGATAAACTGGAGTTGGACGGAGTAAAAATGTAGGGTGGTGATTACCAACCAACTTTAATTCACCCAATGAGGGGAGCTTATCATGGTCCCCACTGTCTATGAATGCTATAAAAAAAATTGGCATAAGAAAAAAAATTTTTTTTAATATATATATATATATATATATATACAGTTTATAAAAGTATAAAAAGTATAAAAAGTATAGATAGAAATTATATAAACATACTCAAATCCGAATCAGAGGCCCCAATGGAAGACATTATAGTTTCGCTTCCTTTGTTGAAGAAAAGACGATTTCTGACTTCGGGTTCTATTCCTTCGACATTTCGAAGTTGTTCCCGGACATTTGGGTCTATTGCAGCATCATTTATAACACTTTCGATCCTGCTGGTCCTACTTCGTATTATTTCTTGACCAGGAGGAGGACCACGTTTCTTTCCTGGCTTCCCAGGTTTACAGTCTTTCTCTAGTTTTATGCAATAAGAGCAAGGGGTTTCTCCCGAGCATTTAATTTTCCTCTTCTGGCAATTTTGACAAGCCGTCGTAACTTTTAGACGGTAGTTGTTTTTACTTTTAGTCATCTCCTTAGCAAAAACTTAAAAATTTAAGAAAAGAATAGTGTTATTTTATTTGGTTTGAACAATGGTTAGTTTCAAAAGTTTGAAATTACCAGAGGAGAGAACAAAACTCATAAGAAATTTCTTTTTGTCCGAACTTCTCTCATTTAATAAACAAAGAAATTAGTATACACAAATTGTTACACAAGCATGTAAGAAAACAATAAAATAAGAAAAAAAAAGGTAGAAAAAAAAAAAATTATAGAGCGGAAAAATCTCGGACTTGTTCGGATAAACCTTGTTATACTAATATCTTTGGTTTCACTTATAATTCCAGTTGTAGTTAAAAATTCGTGCATAGGATACGCCTTTTTCAATCTTCAAAGTTTGAAAAATGTGAACCAGATTAGCGCATATAACAGACAATTTTCGAAGTAAGTAAAAAGTTGAACACAAATAATGCGAAATTATATAAATTATAAATTACATAAAATTATATAATGAACACCTTTATTAAGAAAGCCAACTTAGGAGTTTACACAAATTATGGAAGTTTGTAATACGGAGAATTTCAAAATAAGGTTTGGTATGGGGTGAAAATTTGGATAAAGTAAGTATGAAAACGCCCTACATGTGAAACTGTAACTATTCATTTACAATTCGTAGTATTTTCTTGACAAATTAAGTAATTTTTTGTATCAAAAATTTACACAGTTGTTTGTTCATCCTTTAGAAATCTTTTAGAAATAAACAAAACTGCCAATTGTTTCACGTATTAAGTACAGTATCAAATTTATTTATTAAATTTATTAATTTAATGATAATTTTGATTAATTTTGATTAATTTAATGATAATTTGATTAATTTATTGAAAATTTTATATCAATTTTTATCAATTTTTATTAATTTTCATCAATTTTTATCAATTTTCATCAATTTTTATCAATTTTTATTAATTTATTAATATGGATAAAAAAAGATGATTTATAAATGATAATAGGTAAGTGATCCATTATGTAAAATAGTCTCAGGAAATAGTAATTCATTATGTTTAACAGTTTTTATTAAACAATTTGTAACACTGTATTTAATATCATTTCCCTTTTATAATTGGTTATTTATTTATTACATAAATAAGTCCAAGATTAATATTATTCAATTTTTTACACAAATCAGGGACATAATTTGATCATTTTATATTTTAAATGCATTGTGTACAACATATATTAGATAATTAAAATCTTTCACTATTTGTTAGAAATTTATACAATTAATTTTTACAGTAAGATGAATTCAATAAAATCAGGTGATCACTGGATAATGAGATATAAAAAATAAAATATCTCAATTAATTAATATTGTCTCAATAAGTTACATTTTACATATGTAACGCGTTTTAAGATAATTTTTAGATGAAATGAGATATAAAAAATAAAATATCTCAATTAATTAATATTACCGTATACTGTGGCTGGATATTTTACAATTTTTGGAAATTTTGCCTGCCGTATACCTGGGATACAATAATTTATAACCACAAAAACTATACATAGACCAGTAGTTATTAAATTATATAATTATATAAAATTGCTATTGTAAAAATTGTAAAAAATATCAATTTATTGAAAAAAAATTTTTTTTTTGATGTCTACAATATATCGTTCAATAATATTTCGTGTCGCGTCCGGGGTTGTTATGGTGTTTAATTCAGTTCAGTCAGCAATATAATATTATATTATTATTCACATATGCTATTCGTTATTAAATTGATGTTTTTTAATAGTAAAAATAAGCCTATTTTTTCAATTTGAATAAAAGAATCAATTTAGAAAAGATCAAATATATATATTTTAAATATTTACTAAATTAATTTATTATAATTTTAGAAGATCAAAAAAATGTGTAACAAGGACTGTTGCACATTTTCTTCAAAAATTATAAATATTACAAGGATGAAAATATTTATATTATTTAAATTATTAAGATTTATAAATTTATAATTATTATGATGATGAAAATATTAAGATGATATACACATTATTTATTTGTACCATTATTAAGATTTATAAATTTTTTATAATTATTATGATGATGAAAATATTAAGGATGATATACACACAACTTTGTTTATTTGTACCAATTAGAAGATTCTTTAGGACTTTGGAGCAACTATCGGCGTTTACAATTTCCGAATTAGTATTCTTGAAGTTATTAAAGTCGGAGTATATCTCTTATTTTTGAGATACAATTCATTATTCAAAAAAATGTCTTTCTCACACAGCAAAAAAGATTCATTTAAAAATGCACTAGAAAATGGATATATTAGATTATTTGATTATAATACATTTGATAATCCCACAAAAATTGCAGAGGGATCATGTGGCACAGTATTTCATGCTAATTCAAAAATTTTAGGAAAAGATGTTTCGCTAAAATCTTTACATGGTGTAAATAAAGGTGATGAATTTTATAAAAAATTTGTGAATGAGGTAAATAAAATAATTTATTTTGATTAAATTAAAATATTTTGAAATGAAAATAACCGTTAAATCCATTTTTTTTAAACCACTAGTTAAAACATATCAATGCAGTTAATCACCATGATAACATTATTAATTTTTACGGAGTCAGTATAGGTAAATAAATTATTATTAATTTGTTATTTATTTGTTATTAATTTGTCATTTCTTGAATTCATGTTATTTAATCAATATTTAATATAATAAAGAATAATCTTAATAATATATTTTATTTCAACTGTTAAATATTTATTTAAGATCATTCAGAGACTCTCTATATGGTGTTACAATATGCTAAAGACGGTGATTTGAGGACTTACTTACAAACCAATTTTGAAAAACTTGATTGGAAAATTAAAATTAATATGGCTAAAGATATTGCAAGAGGTTTATATTGTATTCATGAAGCAAAAATTGTTCATAAAGATTTAGTAAGCATTTTCTTCAAAATTTTATGTTAAGATAATTGAATTGGTCAATGTAATATACCTTCTTTTTATGATATCTTTTCATAAATTATCTTAATTATCTTAAAATATATTACGTATAATTCATTCAAAAAATTCGAAGTTGACAATAAGCAAATTATAATTATATTTCTAAATTTATTTATTCATTTTTTTTAATAGCATTCAAAGAATATTTTGGTTCATGAAGGAAGATTATTGATTGCAGATTTAGGATTATCCAAATCATTAGATACCAATTCAAGTTCACTTTCAGGAGGAATGATTGCGTATACTGATCCTGCGTATTTAAAAAATATGAAAGCATATAAAAGAAATAAAGCTTCAGATATATATAGTTTGGGAATTCTTTTTTGGGAATTATCTAGTGGAAGGTCTCCGTTTCATGCTATTTCATGTTTTGAAATATATAATACGATGATTATTTCCGGTAAAAGGGAAGCAGATATTCATGGAACACCGATAGATTATATCAATATCTATTCAAAAGCATGGAATGATGATCCAAATCAAAGACCAACTATAAAAGATATTTGTTATTCTCTTGAAAATATTCGATTAGAAAATGTTTATAATATTTCCAATTCTAATCAATTAAATCAACCAAACGTTGATCACAATAAACCTATGGAAAAATATAGTAAAGATACCGTATCAATTTTTTCAGATTTGGAAATAACAGGTATTTCTCGTCTTGTATTTCTCTGTTATATTTACTTTTTTGCAAGAAATTATTTGTTATTATTTGATTGACCGTGAAATACGATCTATTAAAACATTCTATTAAAACACTCTATTAAATCACTCTATTAAAACACTCTATTGTATGTGTCGTATATTATTTTCTAAAAAATAAAACCCAGATCAAGAACGGCTCGACAATGTAATAAAAAGTAATCAAATTATCCAATATGGTTATAATTCTTTTGAAAATATTGAATTTATCGGAAGAGGGTTTTTTGGAGGCATTTACAGCGCTACATTGAAGAATGAAAACATGAAAGTGGTTATAAAATCTACTGTTGTTAATCCTAATTCTATAGAATTATTTGTTAATGAGGTAAATAATTTTTTAAATAAATATTCCATACTAAAAGTTTATTATTAATTAATATTTTAAATTTGAATAATTTTAATTGTAATTTTAGCTTAAAAATTTTTCAAATGTCAATTGGCATGAAAATGTTATAAAATTCTTTGGAATTTCACAAAAAGGTAAATATTAAAATTAATTTAATATAATAAATTAATTTAATATAATAAATAAATTAAATTAAATAAATTTTAATACGTTATTATTTGTACCTTTTTATTTTAATGTAGATGTAAATAGCGAAGAATATATATTTGTATTAGAATATGCAAATGGTGGAACATTACGAAACTATCTAAAAACCAATTTTAGAAGACTTGACTGGAGTGATAAGTTAAATTATGCACAACAAATTGCTAAAGCAATCAAACATTTACATTCATATAACATTATTCTTGGAAATCTGGTAATTCTTTAATTTTGAATTTTGAAATAAATTTAATATTTTAAATATTTTAATATAAATTTAATATAATTTTGTTTGTAGAGTTCAAGGAACGTTCTCATCCATAATAATAATATTAAGATTAGTAATTTTGACACAACCAAGTTTACCACTAAACTTACAATTGATTTGTTAAAATCTTTGAGACTAATAGAATACACAGATCCAATGATTTTTAAAATTCAGGGCGAATTTAGCAGAACCAAAGCTTCTGATATGTTTAGTGTTGGAATTTTATTGTGGGAAATCTCAAGTGGAAGAATTCCATATGATTCTTATTTTCAGAATGATCTGGATAAGAAAATTTCTTACATTATTGAAGGAAGACGAGAAAAGCCAATCACTGGAACACCAAAAAGTTATGTTAAACTCTATCAAGGTTTGCTTTTATTTTAAATATAATTCCTTTTATGCGAAAGGTCACGAGAAATTTGGCAAAAAAAAAATTAAAAATAGATTTAATTTATTATTTATATTATTTTATTATTTATATTATTTTATTATTGATTATTTGTTTATTGATTTTTTTTGTTTATTCATTACGTTATTTTAATATCTTTATTATTTAAATGGATTTTGTTTTTTGTCGCATTGGTGATATGTCGTATGGGGTAGGTTTATTGGTCAACCCCAATGTGACGTGTCGCAGTTCGACAAAAAAACAAAACCCTATTTAAATATTTATTTTATATTTTATTATTTCAATAGAATGTTGGGATCAAGATCCAAAACAACGTCCAAACATTGAGAAAATTACACATGATCTTGAATTTATTACAATAATTATTGAATCAATGGAGTGAGTCAATGCTTGGTTTTATAAAGTTTCAAATCTAATTTAATGTCAAATAATACTTCTAATACTTCTCTAATTCTTGTAATTAAATTAATTAATTGCACTTAATACTTTATATTAAAGGACGTAAGTATTTAGATTCTAATCATTAAATCGATATTAAATTAATATTAAATTAATATTAATTAATTAATTAATTATAATATATTGATATTATATTACAGGATGTGAGTATTCAGATTAATGTTAAAAGTTTGTCATTAAATAATACTTTCTAACAATTATTGATCAATTGAATATACATTTTATTGTAGTGAGTGAGTAATCAATTAATAATTATTGAATTCGATGTTTCAAGTTAAATCAACATTAAATAACTCTTTTCTATTCATATTTTATTATATTTATTAAATCTTATTATAGGGAGTGAGTATTTGAGATTACAATTATTGAAATAAGCTAATTCAACATTAGAATAACCATTTCTCTATTCAATTTAATTATAAACAAATTGCATGTTGTATTACAGCAAGTGAGTATTTTGATTCATAATAATTAAGATCGAAAGTTTTTAAGCTTATTAAATATCAAATAACATTTCTTTAATTTTTAATAAATTGCAGGGAGTAAGTATCATGGATTTATATCATTAAAATGAAAGCTTCAAACTAATTAAATGAATATTTCTCTAATCAATTATCAATTAATTGAATTATATTATATTATTTTATATTATATATTACAGGATGTAAGTATTTAATTCCATACCCATAATCATTAAAATCAAAAATTTAATGTCAGATAATATTTTTTTAATCAATTATCAACCATCACGTGCATAATTACAAAAATAATTACAGGCGGTAAGTATATAATCATTATAATTAATTATTAAAATTAAATCAAATTTAATATCGAATTAATTATTAATTATTAATTATTCACATCATAGGGCGTGAGTATTATTATTTGGATTAAAGTTTCCATCTAATTCGACATCAAATAACACATCTCTAATTAATTATCAATCAAATTTATATATTACAGGCAGTAAGTATTTTAATTACTATTAAAGCTTTGAATTAGTTCGGTATTAAATAATATTATAATATTTCTTCAATATTTGCATGCATATTATATTATATTGAATATCTAGTGAGTGAGTATATATTTTATCTATTTCTATTATCATTATAATTAAAGTCAATTCACCTTCAAATATCACTTTACTACCAATTATTAATTCATATTTTATTATTATAGGGTGTAAGTATTTGAATATTAAAACCGAAATTTCAGGATAATTCAATAACTCTTTCGAATCAATTATAAATTAAATAAATTATTTGCACATTTTATCCATTATTACAGGAGGTAAGTATCTAGATTTATAAAATTATTAAGATTGAGTTTATAGCATTTCTTTAACCAATTATAATCAATTATATATGTACATTTTTATTTAGGGTGTAAGTATCTTGTCCATAATCATTGACACCGAAGTTTCAAAAATAATTTAATGTCAAATAACACTTCTCTACTCTAAATTGGCTATACATATATTACATTACAGATCGTAAGTATTTGGGTTTAAAATTATTAAGATCAAAAGTTTCAAGTAATTAAAATTTTTTAAATTTTTTAATAACACTTGTCTAATCAATTATTAATCAATTGTATACTAATAACAATTATAATTAGTATGTAAGTATTTTAGATCCATAATCGTTGAAATGAAAAGTTTTGAATTAGCTCAATCAAGTAATACTTTTTATCAATTATTAATCAATCGACATTTTATTTCATCGTATTGCAGGAGGTTAGTGTTAGATTCGTAATGATTAAGATTTATACGATTAATTAATTATTAATTAATTATTAATTAATTATTAATTAATTATTAATTAATTATTAATTATTAAATAATTATTATATTATATTATATTATATTACAGAGAGTGAGTATTTATATTTATGAGTATTAATATTAAAGTTTCAAGCTAATTAAAATTAATATTTCTCTAATCAATTATCAATTAATTGAATTCATATTATATTATATTATGTTACAGGATGTGAGTATTTATGTTAATAATCATTAAAATTAAAAATTCAATATCAAATAATAATTTTCTAATTCATTATCAATAATCACATGCTTAATTGAAAAAACAGGGAGTAAGTATCTAAATTTATTAATTATTAAATTATTAATTATTAATATTATTAATCAATCACATTCATACTTTAATTATAGGTCGTGAGTATTTAATTTATTAATTATTTAGATTAAGTTCAAATAACAAATCTCTAATTAATTATCAATCAAATTTATATATTATATTACAGGAAGTAAGTATTTTCATTACTATTAAAGTTTTGAATTAATTCAATATTAAATAATATTATAATATTTCTTTTAATAAATTATTACAAAAATTAATTGTAGTAAGTAAGTATCTCATTAAGATTAAAGTTTAATATCAAAATAATACTTTTCTAATTGAATATTAATCAATTATTGGACATCATATTACAGAAAGTAAGTATTTGATTTATAATCATTAAAATTAAAATTTCAAATTTAATTCAATATCAAATAATATTTCTCAAATAATATTTCTCAAATCAATTGTATTATAGGAGGTGAGTATTTAGATTCAAGATCTATTCTATTAATATTTTTGAAATTTAATAAACTTGAAACTGATCAATCAATTGCATTCACGCTTTCAGGAGGTGAGTACATATGTTAAACGTAAGGTTATATTCAAGGTTTAAAGTTAATTTCACCCATTAATTCTTGTTTTTTTTCAAGTAGAAGACCCACGTGTACCTTTTGCTAACATAAAATCCAATCAAATATATCTAATATCTGAATTTGAACAATAGTTGGAAAGTTTGTTAAATTTATTTGAATTTTATTCTGATTTAACCTTTATTTTATGTATTATAAATAATTAATTTTCGCATTCCCATTCATTTAATGTTTTTCACTAAAATTAGTTATAGAGTTTAAAGTGATAATTATATATAATTACTTTACAGCTTGTTCCGTTGTAATTTCTATCTTCAATTTTTCTTGATCACCGAATTTGCATTTATAATTTATTTATATTTATTTCAGAGATTAAACTGTCGTTTTTTTTTCGTTTATTTATACCTTCGCAAAAATTATTTAAATATCAAAGAGAGAAGGATACATCAAGTAAATATCAAATATGAATATATTTATTATTATATATTTAAAATTAATTATGTTCGTAAATCCCGAATATACAGTACATTTTTTATTTATGAAATAGTTAAATATTACACAAGTAATTATTTGTTTTGTGTAAAAAGAAATGATGATCGGTTATACAAAGTTGAAAATTCATATTCACGGTTGATAATTATATATAATTAACGTATTCATCAATTTATCATATTTTATAATATTATATCTATATAATAAATTCATCACATATTATTCATTTCAAACTTTTAATTTAAAAGAATAAATCTATATCTTATAATATTTTATCTATATAATAAATCCATCGCGTTTAATTATAACTTAAAATTTTAAATAATTGATCTCTGAAGGAGGAGATAGCGATGGGCAATACAATCTTGGAAATTGTTCTCACCTTGGAATTGGAACTTTAAAAGATGAATAAAGTTTTTCAGTAGTACTTGAAATCAGCTGAAGGGGGAAATGGTAATGGACAGAATAATAGTGGATATTTTTATGAACATGATACTGGAACAACAAATGATGAAGAGAAAGCTTTCAATGGTACTTGGCTGAAGGAGGAAATGATGGTGGATTGAATAATCTTAATTTCTATTTTTTGTTTTTATTAGACAAGCGAGATCTCCTCTTTATTCATAAATAATAAAAAACAAATTACAAATATAATCTATAGAATGAGGTAGATGTTAAACTTGTAATTGGAACTACAATGGATCAAGAGAAAGTACTGAAGAAGGAAATATTGATGGACAGCAAAGTCTCGGGTTTTGTTATTAATTTGGAATTAGAACTAAAATAGATCAAGGAAAGCTTTCTAATGGTACTTGAAATCTGCAAAAAGGGAAATGATTAAGGACAAAATAGTCTTGGATGTTGCTATCAATTTGGGATTAACCTTGCTAACAGTTATTATAATGGAATTGAAGTTGCAAAAGATAATGAGAAAGCATTTTAATATTTCTTGAAATCAGCTGAAGGAGGAGATCGTGATGGACGGCATAAAGTTGAAGT
Organism: Diversispora epigaea; assembly: GCA_003547095.1. Lineage (NCBI taxonomy): Eukaryota > Fungi > Glomeromycota > Glomeromycetes > Diversisporales > Diversisporaceae > Diversispora > Diversispora epigaea. The sequence goes on along the minus strand of PQFF01000449.1, from coordinate 43,727 downwards.
TTTTTATAAAGATGGAATGAAACTCTGAAAGATGAAGAGAAAGCCTTTCAATGGGCAGGATAATCTTGGAACTTGTTATCATATAGGAATCGATGCTATGATATATGAAGAGAAAGCTTTTCAGTGGTACATACGAAATCAGCTGAAAATAAAAATATATTTATCTCGGAAAATGCTATGATAAAGGAATTGGAGCCATCAAAGACAACGATAAGGCATTTATTGACACTTGAAATTAGCCGAAGGAGAAAATAATAGTAGACAATCTTTTTGGATTTTGTTACCAATATGTAGTGGAAACTTCAATAGATGAAGAGAAGGCATTTCAATGGTACTTGTAATCCGCAGAAGGAGGGAATAATCTTATCAATTTTATTTCAAGGGAATTAGAGTTGCAGAAAAATAAAAAAAAGCATCTCAGTGGTACTTGGAATCGGAAACAGCGATAGACAGAACGATATTGTTACCAATATGGAAATAAATGAAAAGTCATTTCAATGGTACTTAAAATCTGCAGAGAAAGGAAATAACTGTTATTACAAAGAATTGGAACAGAAAAAGATGAAGAAAAAGAATTTCTAAGTTATATGAACTTGGAATTGGAATTGCAAAAGATGAAGAGGGGAAATAGAGATTAGCAAAATAAACTTAGATATCTATGAAAATGGAATTGGAACATTTATGATTGGGTTTTGTACGTTTTTGAGTGATAGATAAGGAGTGACGAATATGGTTTTCACAAGTAACAGAGATTGAGCGAAAACAAAATCCAATAAATATAAATGAAATTCCGTAATTAACTTTATCTTGAATTGGTTAATTTCACGTACCATATTTTTAAATTCTTTCTTTATATCACTTAATTTTCCAATAGGAGTAACTATTTTATATATAAATATATTAGAGTTCGATGATTGTTGTTATTGTTATGATTTATTTATTATAACAGGTATACAAAGAACAATAATTCACCTATTCACGATAACCTTTCTTTTTCTCTTAGTCAAACGATTAGATCGAAGAGAAATGCGGTCATCGATGGGTAAATTATTATTATCATTATTAATTAGTCGTTTTTATTAATTGTATTATAAATTATTATTATAAATTATTATTTTATTATTATTACAAATTATTAATGGTTAATTAATATTGCCTTGCGCGGAAGAAAATTTTTTAGCAGGATCTTTTAGTTCTAATGTTTCTAACAGCATGTTCTACGTTCGGAAATTGATCAATGTACTGTATTTAGAATGATTTCAAAGTCACCTCTTTGGACAAATGAACCATGAAAGATAATTGTATTGGTGCTTTTAATATTAAAAAAAAAATGAAATAAAATTAACATATCAAAGATCGATTTTATCATCTTTCACATATATTTCGTACCTTTCTTATAGAAAAATAATTATTTTGAATAAAAATGCAAACGTGAATTTTACTGTCATTCTTACGACTCTTACTTTTTTAGATTAATTAATATTCTTCTTTCATAATCTAAACTTATGGGAAATGTTTCGAGTTACATTTCATTGTAGGCATTCTTGGCATATTTTATCGGATGACATCTTTTTTGTTCACTTATAGTGTGGGTATAACTTTGTTTTTTAAATGAATTACAATGAAATTACTAATATTATCGTTGTCTCTTGTTACAACGCAATGTTACGTCTAAAATTAATTTATATTTTTACAGATACAAATAACTGATGTAAAAGGAAATTTTCTCGGACTGGAGACAGTATGTTGCGGAAAATGGGTTTTTGCTCCGGAATTGAAAATATGTTTAAATTTTATTATATTATATATGATAACAGAAGTAAAAAATAACAGTTTAGAATATATCTGATGTTCATACACAGATAATCTGAACGATAGATAACATATTCTTTTTTTAGATTATTTGGAACCACTATCTTGATTTAGCATTTATTCATTATTTAATTACTATGTTCCGAATGTGGTGGTGTGGTGAAAAGAAATGATCAAGTTTTATTTTTGGAAAGTGCATCGATATTGCACAAAAACTTAACAAACACAACCTAAAATATCGTAAAGAAATTATTTTTTAGAGATTACTTAGAAACAACTTGGTGTAACAAATTTTTTTCTCATATCCATTACATAAAAGTACCCATAGTTCATTTCCGTCAAAAATAAAAAAAGCTTCACTAAATTTTCGCGGGCTTGAATCCACAAAATTTATCTATTATTTCATCACAATGATACGATCAAGTTTAAATTTAATGGTTTTGCTAATAGCTTGGATAACAATTTTTTCTCTGACGTCTTCGGTATCAGGTCTTGGATCTTTTACGCACAATGAAACGAATCCATATCCAACACCACCACGGATGTGGGAATATCAAAAATATATCGATGGGACAGTGGTTATTCGAATTATTAATAGGGATGTGAATAAAACATCTAATTCTAGTGAAGTATGGGTAAAACAAGTGTTATCTTTACGTATTATTCATCCCAATGGAACCGTCAATGAAGTAGATATAAACAACCTAGAAATTCAAGAATTTAACTGGCGTATTTTTACTGCTGGTAATGAATATCAGGACCCTGTAAGTGTATATGCGCTTCAAAGGGGCTTCTTAATTGTTACATACTTTAATGCTTCAAATACGACCGATATTACAACTTATGAAGAATGGGGACGTATTATTGATTGGAATGGCAAGTTATATGAGTAAATATTTTCAATAATTCCATCATAATCATATCATATTATCTTTAATAACAATTATTACTTTTATTCAAAAATATGATCTAAACTATGAAGTGAAGTAAATTTAGGAGGGGCTTACATCGAAAATGGTATATGGTACCCATCATTAACGACAATAGTGACTAACGTTGATCCATCAAAAGGTTTTATAAGGATAGCTGGGACTGATATATCTTATGTCGAGTGGCAACAATACATGATGTGGGTTTTTTATATTATGACATATGTTTGATATTATAAGATTTTATAATTTTATTTTATTTTTAGAGGTGATTCATTCGATCTTAAAAAGTTATCAGAAGGAAATATTACGCTTCCCCAAAAAAATGGAACTTATGCAATATTTAATACCGTACCTACTGTTGACGAGGGTTATAGCATGATTATGGGAAATTCCACTACCACCAACTCCACTAATTCCGACAATCTTTTGGAAATTTACGCCGCGGTGTATGATTTAAAAATAGGATATAATGAAACACAATTTAGTGCACCAAAACTGCTTTATCAATTACCCTTACCTAATATTAGAATAAATTATCTGTTTTGTGATATTTCAAGTACTGGAATTGGACAAGTTTGCCTACTTGACGTCATACAGAGCGTCGCACAGAATAATGTCACCAGTTCCAAAAATTATTATGTGAAACTTGATTTCTTAATATCTGGCTCTGTAACAAAAATCACCCCATTAAATAACTTACCCTCATTACCCTCAAATTCTACTACAGGATGGCAAGTAGAAGCTATTCCTTATGGTGGTTATTTAATCTATGGTTATTTTCTAAATGGCACCCAAACCAATACTTATGGATACTATTATAACGAAATCGAAAATAAATTTCAGAACTGGGAATTTCCAGAACCATCAGTTTTAAATTTGCGAGGAATTTTGTTAACTCTACCTAATAATACTCTGTTAGTATCACAAATAGAAAGTAATAATACGTGGAGTTTTCTTACCACTGATATGCCTAACTACTCAGGAAATTGGGATCATGGTTATTCAAATCTTCTAATAAATTCTACAAGTCCCTCAATAAATGATACTATTTTCAATCCTTCAAATTTAACGAATATTACGATAACATATAATCAACCAGTAGAACTTTCTGATGGAAATATTTGGATCTATCGAATTGATAACAGCGTTGCTCAAAACATTACTCGACAATTTGTTAATGCTAATAATTATGACTTTTGTTTCATCTCTGAAGATGGATTAACTGTAACTATAAAAGTTATCAGAAGTACCTTTAGTTATCCTAATAGCCAATTTTATGTTAAAATTGATAATAATTTTGTAAGAAGCAAAGTATACGGTGAACCCTTAAAGGGTATAAATGATAATATTTGGAATTTCAATACAGGTATGTAAATGATATTATTTTATTATATGTTATTAATTTAAATACTAAATATTTTTTCTCACTTTATATCCTGACGGTTTTTAGCTCCAATTAAGGATGAAACTTATGCAGGTAAATTTCAGTGCAACTGTTATTATGTATGTTTAATATAAAATCACTCAAAATGTATTGAAAATTTCTACAATAGGCACAGCATCTGGAGTGCTGCGTTTAACTATAGAAGGCACCCAATACTACGAAAAACTTAATTCAACTGGACAAGATGATTTCTTTTTCGATCTAATTGATGAATTGTCTAAAATTCTTTCTATTGATTCTAAGCGACTAAATTCAAACAAGAAAACCCAAGTTGATGACACTATTGGTCGTGATCCTCAAATATTCATTTGCATTGAAATTCGATCATCCAAAGATGAAAGAGGTGTACAATATATTATAGATGATTTAAAAGTTATGATTAAATATAAACATATAACTTCCATTAGTTTATTTAATACCACAAATTATTTAGATGAAGATTTTGGATTTGAACCAAGACGTAAGTATATATTGAATTTTAAATTTATTTAACATATTATCATTACTAATCACTCTTTCTTTTTTATTAGAAAACTTATGGGAAAAATACAAGTTGAGATTTATGGGTGTTATATTAGCACTTGGAGTTTTAGTGCTTCTTTTCTTTTTAGCACATAAAAAAGAAAGCAAGGTAAAAAAGACATCTTATTTGTTTAGAATGTTATAGAAAATAGTATTGACATTATTTATATTTTCATAAAGGGTCGTAGCATGGCTGTTTTACAACTTGGATTAATTATTTTTGATTTTGTAATGGATTCCCTTTTCGTCAGTTTCAATGGTAAAAATGTTAAAGTATTATATATTCCAAGGTAAATTTATCAATTAATATATACATTTGCATATTTACATATTTATATTATATTTACTTATTCATTTATTTATTATTAAAAACTTATATAAATATATAAATAGTATCGTATTCTTGATTGTTCCAATTGTTGTCAACACTATTTGGGCATTTTATATTATCTTCGAAGAAAACAAATCTAAACCTTTCATGAAATGGTTCACTCAATATGGGAAAGTGGTATCATTATTTACAGTTTTATCAGGTGCTGACATTGAAGCATTAAGTATTCTCTATTCAAATGTGGCTGGGTTTGAATTTTTCAAGGCTCCATTTTCAATTGAAGGAAAAGGTAGAATCTTTGGGGGTTCTTGTTTAAACATTTTTCTTGAAGATATACCGCAAATGATCATTCAGGTCAGTCTTCAAATTCTTTTTATTTATATAAAAAAATATAATTATTTTATTCTGTTTTCTAATTATAAAAATTCTCAATATTTTAGATATTATACCTAAATAGTGTGGTTACATATGATATAATCCCTCTTCTTGCACTCGTCTCTTCATGTCTTAACTTATTAATAAACATTGTTGGCAGATTATTTCAAACAATAAATCTTTGTCGATTTGGAACAAAGATATGGGAACCGGATCAAGAAAAATTTGGAGGTATTCGCGATAATGTAAATTTAGATGGATCAACGTCGCATCCAAATGATGTAATCAAAGAAGAAAAAGGAAAAAAATAGTGAAAAAATAATTGACAAAAAAGTTCAAAAGAAAGATTTCAAAAAGTAATACCTTGATAAAATATATTGAGGTAGTACATTATGCACATTTGTGGGGTGGGGGAGAAATAAAATATGTTAATATTTTATTGGCGAATTCATATTTTAGATTTTAGGTTCGAAAAATTGTAATATTAAAATCTTATATTATTTACTTATTCATTAACATTGATATTTTTGATTTTCAAAAAATAGTATATTTTGTATTTATTGTAATTATTAGGAAATATCTATATTCAAAGTATAAATAAACTTTGACCTCTGGTCTGTTAAAATAATTATTCTTCGTATTTATGGAGGTTATATATGATATATATCATGATATATCAGAGATATATGAAGTGTCTATATAACGATAACATCAAGTCATATCTTCGAATAAATGATTTAATGGTAGACAAAAAGGCATTGACTCGATTTTTTATGACAGGACAGTGTGATCCCAGCAATTGATGTATATGTTGGATGGGTTGAAAGAAATGACAGTTGAAGCAATTCCTTCCCTAAAAACCATAGAGAATTGGATTACAAGATTTTCGAGTCTGGGTCAATCAAAAAAAATAAAATAAAATGTGGAGCAATTTCTAGGATAAAGAAAGATGCATCAAAAAAAATTCATATAAAAATATAAAAATAAAAATAAATAAAAAATTCTATTATTTAGTATAATTGTTTAATGGAATCGAAAAATAAAGTAATGAACATATAAAACAATATTTGAGTATAAGGCAAAGCAATCGGAAAAACTATTTAAATTGATTATTGAACTATGAAGCTCAACAAACGAATTCGTATCATCTTGATCTACCTTTTTTCAAAGAATTACTATTTCTGCTACTTCATCTACCAATTCTACTGCTAGTTCTAAGTAAAGAATTCTTGAGTAAGAAAATTATTCAGTAGATTAAGAAGTATAAAAATATAATCATTCATTTTCACTTTAACACATTTTAATTATTATTACTTTACTTAACTCATCTAATAATAGTAGATAGTAATTTGTGATAAGCATTAACTACATTGGGACTCTTAAAATTTCAATTTTTAATTGCATCCGAGTCAATTAATTGTGTCAATTACTTAATTTTAATTGTTTGTGTCTGACTAAATCTATTAAATAAAATTTAAATTGCTATAATAAAAATTATTGCAAGAAGTAAAAAGATAAAATTTAATTGGGTATTAATATTTATTTCTTGCACATATGTTAAAATCCGAAAATTTTATTGGCTAAATTTCATCGTGGTGCAATTCTCTTAATTGAAAAATCATCAATAAATTTTATTATGAAAATTTCATTTGCGGAGTGTGCACATAAAATTCTAAATTATGTGATGATTTAAAATTTGAATTTCAAACACTGCATATTTCATTATACGTATTATAAAATGTAATTTATTTAGTTTAGTGAGTCCCGAGAAATTTTGATTCAATTTTTTCAACCTTAAAAAAACAAGAATGAAAATTGGAAATTTGCAATACAGATAATGATTATCATTTTCTTTCCAATTTAAAATATTTATTTTGATTTAATACTTAAACGAGTTAGTATTAGGAGTTGTTTTTAAGAGTTGTTTTTAATTACAAATAATAAATTAATTTAATCAATTTAAGAAAAAAGAGTATTTTTAAATAAATTTGAGTTATTTGTACGAGTGCGATTAAAACATTTCTGTATGCACATATAACATAAATAAACTATTGAACACAGTATGGTGCTAAAAACTCAAATATATATATGTTCTCATTTGATGTGAACACGATTCGTCCAACAATCCAATCTAAGATGTTTGGATGAATTGTAATAAATATAATACAGGCTTATTTAATTTTTTATTCTCTCTAGCATCATCATGGTAAAGGTAAAAGAATGATTCTTGATAATTTACTTGATGTAGCTTTAAATACCTACATAAAAATTATCCTTTTATTTTTTTTGAATAAAATTTCTAACTATATATTCAAGAACGTAATTATTTTCGGTACATTTTTATGTTGACTCCGTGGCGTTTATTTTGATTATGATATGAACGAATGTTATTGTTTATCGCTTTATAGTAAAATTATCGTATGATTCGAGCACTGATGCACAAGTTAATTGAGGAAATTTCATTCAAAGTAATGTTGAATTTAATTTAATTGAGCTCGGTTGAAAACTGAACTTTGTCCGGGTGAAAACATCTAACCATCAAATGTCTAAAAAGAAAGATAACTTCTTATCAAATGTCTAAAAAGAAAGATAACTTCTTTTGTATATGTTAAAAATAGTTTTTTTTGAACAATGTTAACATTAATATGATAATTATTTGTTACCATCGCAAAGTACTATTTTTCAAATTTACGCAAATACTTGAACCTTCAAAAGAACACAAGGATTCGTTAAGAATATATAAAGAGGTGCATTTTTTCTTTCTCCAATCCGTTTTCCACAGCGAAAAACTTCTTTTCTTAACGAAAAAAAAAAATTCGCTTTTCGACTTTTTTTTAATTCATGTTTTTTCTTTTATAACTATTTATTTAAATAATAAAAATGAACACAAAATTTACTTTTGCTTTATGTTTCACTATTCTCTTCTCTGTCATCTTATCGGTATATGCACACGACGATGTTTCTAAATACAGGAAACGTTCACCTGGACTCTTTAAACGAAGTCATGAAAAAAATGATACTTGTCCTTGTACTGTTGCAACATCTGTATTTACCAAAAATGTTGTTATTGGTGAAGTGGTCTTTGCCCAGGACCCCTGTGGTAAAACCCTTGTGACCGGTCTCTTCAGTGACGGCCTACCCGACCCTGAAAAGAATTGTTATGATTACCTTATTGTCAAATGCGACAAAGTTCTCTATAATTTGACATCAGCTATAGATCCCAAATATCGAAAAAACGGGACATACCCCTTTTCAACAAGACTTAATGACCTTAACCTCGATTGTGACTCCAACGGAATACTTGTTTCTCCTTGCGTAAGTTGTAATGATACTTATCATAAACGACAAGCAACTCCAGATCCAACGTTAAACATTTATGCAAAAGGTGATGGTAATAGACTAGTAGATTTATCTACTATTGGATAATTATTATAATTATTATTATTATTACAAATATTAGTTATTATTAGTTATTGCAATACTCTTTTCCAAATATGAAGCTATTATCATAATTAATAATCATAATAATAATTAATTAACTAAATATCAAGAAACCGTGTATTTATATGTTGTGTATATATTTATTCGATTTATTTATTATGTATATTAAGTAAAATTATCAATATGTATATACATAAATATAATTAAATAATAAAGATTGTGCTTTCTTATATAATTTATATAATTTATTTGTATAATGGAATATGGGTATTAACACGTTCTGTTGCGAATTGTGATTTTTTTAAAGATCTCAATCGAAACATAAAATTATGTCGTGATTCTATTTTCATATTTGTAATATCAAGTACTTACTAGATATTGGGCTTTCTTTTATTCCCGTTTCGTATCATATACACAGCTGAAAGAACAATTCATGTATTGTAAATGTTATGCATGAAATACTTTTCCTTTCCAACGGAATAAAAATTCCATATTCAATTAACACCTTTCTTTGAGTAATACAAATGCCATTGTTATCTATGTACAATTAATTTGATTACGACACAATGACTGCATTGTATTGTTTACTATAGCCGAAGATATTTGTACCTGATTTTTCATGAAATGCTTTGATTCTTTTTAATGCATCCTTTGGATTCTATTTACTTGTTAGGATTTTTAAGAACCAAGAACAGTTTTCTTTATCTAATCCTGAATTCTCTGTATTTTTACTTGCATTTTCCCTAACATTATTTATATTTTCATCTTTCTTTTCTTCTTCATTTCTGTTATTCAAATAATCCTCAAAATATTTATTATTGTACATCACTATTTTTATTACTTTCATTGATTTTTCCATATAATTGTATATCCAAACGTTAATGTTGTTGATTGATTAACTGTGGTTAAAAATGGAACGCTTGATTCCGGAATAATTGATATAATTTCATCAATTTGGTAGCTACTGAGAAATGGTTTGTTGCTAAGATCTTTATTTTTGTAATACCAATATAAAGGAATAAGTCTTGGATGGAATTTTCTATGAAAATATGAAGTATAATTTGAAAATAATGTTTCTGTTAATCAATAATAAACAAGAACAGTGATGTTGATCGATTAGATAATAAAATAATAAAATGCTCACATAATTTGTATCAACATTGTCTTCTAGATAAAAAATTAATAATAAAGATACCTGTGCATTAATGTAACACTTTTATTTTTATTCAAGATAAAAAATAAAAAAATAAAAAAAATAAGTAAAAGATCCTTTATTTATTTAATAAATCATAGATGGCCAAAATAACAATAAAAATACAGTCCTGATATATATATTTATTCTTCTTAATTTAATAATTTATAAGTTTTATTTATTTACTATAAAAACATTATATATATATCAAGTTGCCGATGAAACCCTGGTAGGAAAGAAGTAACTTATTATAAATAAATTTTTAATATTAATTAAAATAAAATAAGTTTTCTTATAATTAATTTAATTAATTGATTCTGGATTACTCGAATCACCATTCGCCTAGAATTTAATATACAACATCAAATTTTAGAGGTTCATATTATCTGGTTTACATTTAAATCTGGGTGAAATCGAGTGAAAGGTCATAATCTATAATCACCTAGATATCCGATTTTGAAGGAATTCAGATATCCGGTTTGCTTTTTAAAGCCGGTTCCAATCCTTACATCAAAATCAAATACTAAAAAAACATGATTGGTATGTTTTATAATTTCAAAATTAAATACTTATTTAACTATTTAATATTTACATTTTTAAATTAGGTTAGGAAATAATAATGAATATAATCTGGTTCCTTCTGAGTTTTTAAATAAATTAAATAAGCAAACCAAAATTTTATGATCAAACAAGAAGTTAGATGAAATTGTAAAAATTTTATATAAAGTATAATGTGACGTGAGATAGCTTATTTTTGTGACACGTGATAAATTTTTTAAACTAAAAATATTTAAATTAAAAATTTTTACATTTGAATTATTTGAATAGAAAATAGAAATACAAAGGAAATTCAAAAAATTTCTTTTTATATGTGAAATTATTTATTTTATTTTTATTTATTTAATTACCAAATAACATTTTTTAAGGACCTTATTACTATCATCATCATCGTCATTGTCACTATCATCACCAGCAAGCAACAGCAATTGACATTGGTGTAGATTAAACTTCATCTTCCGTTTTTTTATGTGGGCTACGTGATAATTATCGATATTTTAAATAATAATCGTTATTACTACTTTAAATATTACCTGTAGCTTTATTACTAAACCATTATTACTTGTAGTATATATTATTATTAATGGTGGGGTTTATAGAAGTTCTCTAAAGTATTAAGTGGATCTTGAATACTATAAATTTGATAATAATAGTATCATTATTTATTTGTTGCGGTAGTTGAAGAATCTATAATTTCACTATTAGTCTTTTTTTTCATATATCTATTATACTGTATATGTATATATGATTCAAATATAAAATATGGGTTAAAATGATTACATAATCGCCACTAAAAATAATAATAAATTAAATTAATAAAATTACGCGGCGTAACATATTACCAGATAGTGTAGTGCAACAATATATCTCTCATCAGAGAATTCACAATAGAGCTTGAATATATTGCTGCTTTCAAATCAAGCAAAAAATCCTGCTTCTCCTGAAATCACTAATTCTAGTTTTACAAGTGAAGGATAGAAAGAATTCTTTGGTAGGAAATTTATTCAAATAATAAGTTTTTAAAAATACAATTCATTTTAATTCATTCATTTTTATCATTTATAACTTAGATATTCAGAACAGTAGTAGACATTTTATAATCATTCATTGGTCCAATTGCACATGGTATATGATAATAAATCAATATTTCGTTTAAACGAACGAACAGAATCACAAATTAATACAATTAATATAACTATAAAACTTTATTTAATAAAATTAATATCTATATAGCACTGTATTTTTATAATAGCTTATATTGTATATTGTTTTAATTTATCCATATCTGTTTATAAATCTATCTAAAGCCTATAGTAAAGAAGTAATAATTAATAAATTAATTATTTTAACAGTTATAATTTGAATAATTCAATATTTACAAAAATTTTTTTTTACACGACATTGTTTATTTGATTTTAGGGAAACTCTATTTGTTACATTTATTTATTATGCTACGGGATACGAAATTGTTACAAAATCGGCGATATTTAGATTTTGTATATTTGTGGGAATATATTTGATGTCATAAGCCTTTTTCTAAAAATAGATCATGACCTGACCAATTATAAAGATTTTGTATTGTATTTTAATTTAATTTTATAGTATTTTATACTTAGTAAAATAATAATTTGGAGTCTATAGTTTAATTTTTGCCAATATATTAACGAAGCAAAGGTTTAATTTTGGTAATACAATATGATATATTTATAGTAGTTTATTATAATAATTATATTTGAAGCCATCTAATGAAATATAAACGAATGTTTAAGACATTGGTTATCCATAATAATATTCCTGGCAACAAAAATAATTTAATCCAAGTGGTTTGATTAGTTTAATTGATATATAATTTAAAGTCAAGGTGGGGTAATTATTTTATTCCAAACGAATATACTTATTATAATGAGTACACAAAGAACAATAATTCACCTATTCACCTTTTTTTTCTTTTTCCCTTAGTGAAGCAACGATTGGTTGTTCAGCTAGATTATTATTATTGTCCGGAGCGTAGCGCAGGACCTTTTACTATTATTAGAAGTGAAAATTTGTCTTGTCCCGCCGCGTTACGTTGCATTACACAAAAAAAATTTTTTTTAAAAAAATAAAAAAACAAGAATAAACAAGAAAATAAACGAGAAATAAATTTATTTTTAAACCTTTATCATTAAACTTTATTGACAATTATTATTATAATTATTTTTTTATTAAAAAATATTACATTACTATAATTATTTTATAAAAAATATTACAATAAATTATTTTATAAAAAATATTACAATAAATTATTTTATACAATAAATTATTTTAATAAAAATAAAGGTTTTTATCAAATAGACTTTTTAATTGGTTAAATTCTGCTCCGGACTCACAACGGTTTCCGTTTCCTAGTTATTATAATGATCACCGTTATTAAATGTATTATCTAATCTAGACTAGAATTGATTTGAAAAACAATCATAATAATAGTTATTTATTTTTTTCACACCTTTATAACTCATGTCATACAAACAATTATTGTTTTGTAGAGTTGGTGCTGAAATTTAAAAAAAGAAATATTACAATAGGATTGATTGTTAATATTTCCTTTTTTGAATTTCGGCACCCAACTATTTTGATGAAAAATGCAAACGTGAATTTTATTGTATTACTCTTACTTTATCTACTTTTTTTTTTTATTTACTTTATTAGATTAATTAATATTCTTTTTCACCGTAGGAAATAATGGAGTCTCATTTCCACTTGTCCATTATCAAAATCATTTTTGCATTGTGGCATTCTTGGCATATTTTATCTGATGGCATTTTTTTGTTTACTGAAATATTAATTTATATTTTTACAGACACAAATGCGGACCCCGGAGATAACATGTTTAAAATTTATTACCATTGTATACAATAACAGAAGTAAAAAATAAAGAATTAATATGTAGAGTATACCGGATACCCACACAGAAAATCCGAACGATAGATAGCAGTTTTATGCATATTCTTTTTTTAGATTACAGTACCATCTTGTAATTTAAACTATTAATGCTAAAAGAATTTATATATTTGTGGTGTGCCGGGCCGGTCGAAGAAGATTAAGTAATATAATAATAATAATTTTTTTTATCATTACTATGTTCAGAATGTGATGAAAAGAAAGGATATCGGGTTATTATTTTTGGAAAGTGCATATTTTTTTGTATCGATAATGTACACATATACAATATTAAGAAACCCATTTTTTTATTTATTTAATATCTAAAGTATCGTAAAGAATTTTTTTAGAGATAACTTAGAAATAACAAAATTTTTTCTCATAAAAGTACCCATAGTTCATTTCCATCAAAAATAAAAAATCTTGAAACTAAGTTTTCGCGGGCTGAATCCAAAAAAAAATTTATCTTTTTTTAAAAATAAATTAAAATTTCTATATCTATCATTTCATCATGATTATACGATCACATTTAAATCTGATAGTTTTGCTAATAGCATGGATAATAATTTTTTCTCTGACGTCTTCGGTATCAGGTCTTGGAACTTTTACACATATTGAAACGAATTCATCGTCGCCAAAGCCAATGATGTGGCAATACGGAAATTATATCGATGGGACAGTGGTTCTTCGAATTATTAATGTGGAGAATATTTCTGATACTGGAGATGTAGTTTTGATAAGACAGATGTTATCTTTACGCATTATTTATCCCAATGGAACAGTTAGTGAAATAGACAAAGGCCTAGAAATTCAAGAATTTAACTGGCAAATTACTACAACTTCTGATGGTATTAACCAGGACCCTATAAGTATATTTGCGCTTCAAAGGGACAACTTACTTGTTAGATACTTTAAAGCTTCAAATACGAGCGATATTACAACTTATGAAGAATGGGGACGTATTATTGATTGGTATGGCAATTTATATAGGTAAATATTTTCAATAATTCTATCTTAATCATATCATATTACATCATATTATATTTAATAACAATGACAATTATTATTACTTTAATTCAAAAATATAATCTAAACTACGNCGTCGCCAAAGCCAATGATGTGGCAATACGGAAATTATATCGATGGGACAGTGGTTCTTCGAATTATTAATGTGGAGAATATTTCTGATACTGGAGATGTAGTTTTGATAAGACAGATGTTATCTTTACGCATTATTTATCCCAATGGAACAGTTAGTGAAATAGACAAAGGCCTAGAAATTCAAGAATTTAACTGGCAAATTACTACAACTTCTGATGGTATTAACCAGGACCCTATAAGTATATTTGCGCTTCAAAGGGACAACTTACTTGTTAGATACTTTAAAGCTTCAAATACGAGCGATATTACAACTTATGAAGAATGGGGACGTATTATTGATTGGTATGGCAATTTATATAGGTAAATATTTTCAATAATTCTATCTTAATCATATCATATTACATCATATTATATTTAATAACAATGACAATTATTATTACTTTAATTCAAAAATATAATCTAAACTACGAAGTGAAGTAAATTTAGGAGGAGCTTACATCCAAGATGGTGAATGGTTCCCATCAGTAACGACAATAGTGACCAACGTTGATCCATCAAAAGGTTTTATAAGGATAGCTGGGTCGAATGAAACTTATATCGAGTGGCAACAATATATGATGTGAGTTTTTTATATTATGACATATGTTTGATATTATAAAGATTTTATAATTTATCAATTTAAATTTTAATTTTAATTTATTTTTTAGAGATAATTCATTCAATCTTATAAAGTTGTCAGAAGGAAGTATTACACTTCCCCAAAATGAAGCTTATGCAGTACTTAATACCATAGCTACTGTTGACGAGGGTTATAGCATAATTATGGGAAATACTGCCAACTCCAGTAATTCTAATTCCAACTATCCTTTGGAAATTTACGCCACGGTGTATGATTTAAAAATAGGATATAATGAAACACAATTTAGTGCGCCAAAACTGCTTTATCAATCAACCCTACCTAATATTACATTATATGATATAGTTTGTGGTATTTCAAGTTCTGGAATTGGACAAGTTTGTGCACTCACCATCGTGCAGGATGTCACACAGGGCAATGTTACTAGTTCCACTAATTATTATGTGAAAATTGATTTCTTAATATCTGGCTCTGTAACAAAAGTCACTCCATTAAACAACTTACCCAAATTACCATCAAATACTACTTCAGCATGGACACTAAAAAGTATTCCTTATGGCGGTTATTTAATCTATGGCTATTTTCAGAATGGATCCGATCAGACTGTTTATGGATACTATTTTAACGAAACCGAAAATAAATATGTTAATTGGGATTTTTCTCAACCATCAGTTTTAAATCCGAAAGGAATTTTGTTAATTCTGCCTAATAATACATTGTTAATATCGCAAAAAGAAAGTAATAATACGTGGAGTTTTCTTACCACTGATATTCCTAACTACTCAGGAAATATAGATAATGGTTATTCGAATCTTCTAGTAAATTCTACAAATCCCTCAATAAATTCTAGTATTTCCAATCCTTCGCCTTCGGATATGGGTAACATTACAATCACATATTATGATCCAGTAGAACTTTCTGATGGAAATATTTGGATCTATCGAATTGATAACAGCGTTGCTCAAAACATTACTCGACAATTTGTTAATGCTAATAATTATGACTTTTGTTTCATCTCTGAAGATGGATTAACTGTAACTATAAAAGTTATCAGAAGTACCTTTAGTTATCCTAATAGCCAATTTTATGTTAAAGTTGATAATAACTTTGTAAGAAGCAAAGTATACGGTGAACCCTTAAAGGGTATAAATGATAATATCTGGAATTTCAATACAAGTATGTAAATGATATGATATTATTTTATTATATGTTATTAAATTAAATACTAAATATTTTTCTCTCTTTATATCCTGACGGTTTTTAGTTCCAATTAAAGAAGATTTTGCAAGTAAATTTCAGTGCAATTGTTATTATGTGTGTTTAATATAAAATCACTCAAAATATATTGAAAATTTCTACAATAGGCACAGCATCTGGAGTGATGCGTTTGACTAAAGAAGGCACCCAATACTACGAAACACTTAATTCAACTGGACAAGATGATTTCTTTTTCGATCTAATAGATGAATTATCTAAAATTCTTTCTATTGATTCCAAGCGACTAAGTTCAAACAAGAGAACCGAAGTTGATGACAATATTAGACCTAATCGTCAAATATTCATTTGCATTAATATTAAATCATCCAGAAGTGAAAAAAGTGTAAAATCTATTGTAGATGATTTATATTATATGATTAAATATAAAAGTATAACTTCCATTAGTTTATTGCCCACCACAAAGTATTTAGATGAAGAGTTCGGATTTAAACCAAGACGTGAGTATATATTGAATTTTTAACTTATTAAACATGTTATCATTACTAATCACTCTTTCTTTTTCATTAGAAAACTTATGGGAAGAATACAGGTGGAGATTTGTGGGTGTTATATTCGCATTTGGAATTTTAATGCTTCTTTTCTTTTTAGCACATAAAAAAGAAAGCCAGGTAAAAAAAAAAGACATCTCATTTGTTTAGAATATTATAGAAAATGGAAATTTGTGTGTATTGACATAATTTAAATTCTCATAAAGGGTCGTAGTATGGCTGTTTTACAACTTGGATTAATTATTTTTGATTTTGTAATGGATTCCCTTTTCGTCAGTTTCAATGGTAAAAACGTTGAAGTATTATATATTCCAAGGTAATTTATCAATTAATATATATACTTGCATATTTACATTTTTATATCGTATTTACCTATTCATTTATTTATTATTAAAAACTTATATAAATATATAAATAGNTCTTTCTATTGATTCCAAGCGACTAAGTTCAAACAAGAGAACCGAAGTTGATGACAATATTAGACCTAATCGTCAAATATTCATTTGCATTAATATTAAATCATCCAGAAGTGAAAAAAGTGTAAAATCTATTGTAGATGATTTATATTATATGATTAAATATAAAAGTATAACTTCCATTAGTTTATTGCCCACCACAAAGTATTTAGATGAAGAGTTCGGATTTAAACCAAGACGTGAGTATATATTGAATTTTTAACTTATTAAACATGTTATCATTACTAATCACTCTTTCTTTTTCATTAGAAAACTTATGGGAAGAATACAGGTGGAGATTTGTGGGTGTTATATTCGCATTTGGAATTTTAATGCTTCTTTTCTTTTTAGCACATAAAAAAGAAAGCCAGGTAAAAAAAAAAGACATCTCATTTGTTTAGAATATTATAGAAAATGGAAATTTGTGTGTATTGACATAATTTAAATTCTCATAAAGGGTCGTAGTATGGCTGTTTTACAACTTGGATTAATTATTTTTGATTTTGTAATGGATTCCCTTTTCGTCAGTTTCAATGGTAAAAACGTTGAAGTATTATATATTCCAAGGTAATTTATCAATTAATATATATACTTGCATATTTACATTTTTATATCGTATTTACCTATTCATTTATTTATTATTAAAAACTTATATAAATATATAAATAGTATCGTATTCTTGATTGTTCCAATCGTCATCAACACTATTTGGGCATTTTATATTATCTTTGAAGAAAACAAATCTAAACTTTTCATGAAATGGTTCACTCAATATGGAAAAGTGGTATCATTATTTACAGTTTTATCAGGTGCTGACATTGAAGCATTAAGTATTCTCTATTCAAATGTGGCCGGATTGAAATTTTTCAAGGCTCCATTTTCACCTGAAGGAAAAGGTAGAATCTTTTGGGGTTCTTGTTTAAACATTTTTCTTGAAGATATCCCGCAAATGATCATTCAGGTCAGTCTTCAAATTCTTTTTATTTATATAAAAAAAATTATTATTTTATTTTTGTTTTCTAATTACAAAATTTTTCAACATTTCAGATATTATACCTAAATAGGGTGGTTACATATGATATAATCCCTCTTCTTGCGCTCGTCTCTTCATGTCTTAACTTATTAATAAATATTGTTGGCAGATTATTTCAAACAATAAATCTTTGTCGATTTGGAAAAAAGATATGGGAACAGAATCAAGAAGAATTTGGAGGTATTCACGGTGATGTAGATTTAGATGGATCAACGTCACATCCAAATGACGTAGTCAAAGAAGAAAAAGGAAAAAATAGTGAAAAAAAATAATTGACAAAAAAGTTACTAATATTGAGATAGTACATTATGCACATTTCTGGGGGAGAAATAAAATATGTTAATATTTTTATTGGCGAATTCATTATTTGTATTTTTAGGTTCGAGAAATTGTAATATTAAAATCTTACATTATTTACTTATTCATTAACATTGATAATTTTGATTTTTCAAAAAATAGTATATTTTGTATTTGTTATAATTATTAGGAAATATCTATAAATAAACGAGTTGATATTTGATCCTTGGTCTATCTAAAAAAATCAATCATCTGTTAAATAATTATTCATAATTTTAATGGATAAATTGGTAATAAAATATGATCCGAATAAATGATCTAATGATAAAAAAGGTAGTGGAAAAGGGTTAACAAAAAAAAAAGTAGCAGCATGATCCCAGCAATTGATATTTTATATTGAATGGGTTTGAAGGAAATGATGGAAAATAATGAAGCAATTCCTTTCTTAAAAACCATAGAGAAGATTTTTGAGTCAATCAAAAAAAAGAACATGCGAATAGGGTTCCGCAAAGTCGGATCGGATCGGATTTTATCTAAAAATCCGAATCCACAAAAATATCCGAATATTTTTCGAATATTTTTTTCTCTCCCTAGAATTCTTCTATCTCACTTTTTCTCAAATTATTTTTTAAAAAATATAAATAATATAAAATTTTATTATAAAAATCTATCTTCATAAAGTTTTTATATCTATTTATGGACTAATTAAGAGTAGGGACATTGGGACAACTAAAAAATGCTGGGGACATGAAAAATGACAACACTGCCCCCCCCCCCCAGAATTCTTTTTTGATCCGTGATTCGAAACCTTAAGATCCGATCCGTGGATTCTAATATTTTTGCGGAACCCCATTAAGATTTATAGTTAAAACCAATAAGATGTATCAAAGAAAATTCTTACGGCATATTATTAGTAAATTTTTTAATCTTGAATAAATTTATCTATTGTTTCAGTCCATTTATCAAAATTATCGAAATCATTAGATAGTGCAAAGTTAGGTGGTTTAGATAATCATACATTTCAATTTTTACATATATAATTATTTCATTCGTAAATGAACACCAATTGATAATATTAATGTTCCTCTCATCGAGGATATATATCTAGTAAAATTAATGTTAATGCAATACCATTTCGATTATATGATTGAATACTACGAATATTCTCCAATGGCTTGGAAACCTATTATAAAATAAATTTTCCTAGGCCAAGTGCTGCATATACAGCCAATATTTTCAAAACAGGATTATTGTTTGTATTTGCAAAATGCAAAAAAAAAATTACACCTAAACATAAACAAAGTAAGCAAATTAAATATAGATTAGTAAATGAATATTAATATATAATTCATAATTATTTCAAATATATTAAACCCTTTGATACGAAAATATATGAAATTAATTTATAAAATATTATTTACTTTTATTCTAAGAATGCTGAAGGTATACTTCTGTGTTAAATATGTAATCTTTCAACAATTATAATCAAGTTTTTTATCATTTATAATCACAAAGATGTTTTAATTTCAGAATTGTTATTTGCTGCTAGCTATTTCAAGAATATTTTTCTTAATTTAAGAAAAATAAAAATTCAGTAGAAATCTAGACTATTACACCTATTCTTATCCAAAGCCCAATTGCTAAAGCTTTTGATGACTTTTTGTGAAAGTAGGAGTAGTAGTAATAATATTTGAACTAGAAAGTAATAATTATTCCATTATCAAGTGGTATAGCGATTATATAATAAAAACACACTTCTAACTCCATGTCACATTTATCTCATTGTCATTGATTATGTTTGACACTGTTGAATATTAAATTTATTTTGGAATTTTAAATTACGAAGCCTTTATTATTGATTCAATTTTATGTTGTGTTATTAAACAGAAATGAATACAGTCAGACCATATAGTCACACCTTTAGGGGTACAAAAAACTGTGACTATTGATACTGTTAAAAAATTCTGAAAATTAGACATCTACGTAATTATTAGAATTGTTATTAACAATGAAATATTTTGATCTATTTCGCAATGATTTATTCTTAATTAACAAGAGATCTAGGTTAGAGGCTCTTTGTGATCATGATATTTAATTTAAATACCATTTCTTCTGATATACTTCTTTTGAAATATTATGTTTTGTTTAAAGAAATTTTCGATACTTATTAAAAGTAATTTTATATATGTTCAGAATATAACTCATTGAATGTCTACAAAATTATAAACCAGATGGAAGGCTAGTTAATATGCAAATTTCATAATTAATTTGTGTATATATGTAAATTCTTTTCAGATGATATTTATATAAATGGGAGATAAATAATTTAAAATCATTTATTAATTATAAACTTTGAAACCATCTAATATTTATATAAAATATTTTCTAATACACAATACCATATCTAGATCTTTTTGAGGAAAAAATAAAAAAAAATAAATCATTCACATTTTAAATTTATACATTATACTACAAATTACCTGATAAGTAATTAATTAATCAAGTTCTATCATTGATTCATTTAATTTATTATTACGCACCAATAAATTTGATAATTGATAGATTTATTATTTCGATATGTGCATGTACATTAACTTTTTCTTTGGAAAGAAGTTCGTTGTCTTGAAGTTACATTTTAAAATAAAAGTTTTACAAGTTCATCGTTTTTTATTTTTCATTTTCAATATAGAAAAATACCACAATTTTTATACCAATTACAATGAACTATTTATTTTAAATCATGATTTACCAAAAAAAAATTCCATCAAGATCATTTCCTTTTTTCCAAAACTATTTTAACGGAATGCAGCATTTGGTCCGGAAGCAACTTTTACTTTCGCTTCAGGAGTCCGCTTATGATAAGTATTGTTATTACTTGTACAATCAGCAAAAAGTACTCCATTGGAGTCACAATCGAGGTTAAGGTCATGAAGTTTTACTAAGAATGGCCATGTTCCGCATTTTCGATATTTGACATTTAAAGCTGGTGTCAAATCATAGAGAATGTTGTCGCAAGCATCGACAATATAATAATAATAACAATTCTTTTTAGGGTCGAAGCCATCACTGAAGAGACCAGTCACTAGTGTTGAGCCACAGGGGTCTTGAGAAAAGACCATTTCACCGACGACATTGGATAGGAATGTGGCTGTAGCATCAGTACAAGGACAAGTGTCGTTTTTTTCATGCTCATGTCGTTGAAAGAGTTCAGTAGAACGCTTGTAATGTTTACAAGTATCAGCAACAGGTACTATTGTTGCATAAGCTACAGCAGTTGTTGAAGCGAATGGTTTTGTTTTACAAGTAGTTGTTGTTTCAACAGCTAATGTTGTTTCAACAGCTAATGTCGTTTCAGCAGCTAATGTTGATGGTTTTGCAGTTGTTGTAGAACATGATGGTTTTTCAGTTGGTGCTGCCGCTACCGATAAAATTATAGAGAGAATAACGATGCTTAAAGCAAAAAATGTAAATTTTATATTCATTTTTATTACTGTAATGTAGTTATAAGCGAAAAAAAGGTGCTTATATTAAAGTGTTCGTAAGAAAAGTCGAAAAGCGAATTATTATTTTTTTTTATATTAAAAAAAGATTTTTTTCACTGTAGAGAAACGGATTGGAGAAAAAATGCACTTCTTTTATATTAATGAATTCTTGCGTTCTTTTTCAGATTCAACCGTTTTCAAAAATTTAATAATGAAACTAACAAATAAGGTTCTACAGTACCATGCAATATAAAAAAAATAAAAATCATATTTTTATTAAAATTAGATGTATTCATCTAGACAAAGTTTGGGTTTCAATTCAGTTCAGATCAACATTACTTTGAATGAAATTTCCTCAATTACTTGTGCATGAATCATACGACACGAAACGAAACATATAACATCGAAAGGAGTCATATAAAAAATCGACCGAAAATAACTACGTCCTAAAAAAAAAATTCCTGCTTTTATAATTACATTGTTTGAAAATATAATTATTCAAAAAGAAAAAGGAAATCGAAATGAACGCCACGGAGTCACATAAAAATCGGCCGAAATAACTATCTCCTAAAAAAAAAATCCTGTTTTTATAATTACATGGTTTGAATATATAATTAAGAATTTTATTCAAAAAAAAAAGGATATATTAAATTGTAATTCATCTTTAGATTGGATTATTGGTTGAGATTACAAGATTACACCCATTATATGTTCTATTTTATACTTGTGCATGCAGAAATGGTTTAATCGTGCAAATCAGGTGTCAAAATAAAGAAAAAATTTATCTAAAATAAGATTATGCAAGGAAATTCTTATTGTCTTCACAAATTTATCAAATTTATTTATCGTAATTAAAAATCCTTTGTTCTATGGTGTGTTGCACAATAAATTCATGTAATTTTAGACTATTCATAATAAAATAATCTAGATCCGCATTCATTGTTAATATTTCCTTTTTTGAATTTGGCCCATATCAGCGCATTCGCATGAAATTTTCAGGATATAACCTGTCTGCTTTTGACCACGCAGACAGGATAACCTTTCCACGCAGAAACGGAAAAAATGACGGCTAACAAAATAATAATTGTCGATCTGCGTGGTGCAAAGCAGACAGGTTATATCCTGAAAACTCATGCGAATGTGGTGAACTATATATAGATCCAAAGCTTAATTTTATCGATTTACTTTTTATTTTTATAAAAAAAATTATTTTATACCGATAAACAAAGATTTTTGAAAAAATATGTAATAATGAATGATAATGAATGGGATGAATAAGTTGTGATAAAAGAAAACTCTGTTTTTAAACAAATAAAGATATTACAATAAGATTTGCAAGGATGTAATAAATGAAATAAATAAAATAAATAATTCTAATGAATAATAGCTATAAAAATCACATGACTAAGAACCATGAAATTTCGGAAATTGGTGCAAAATAAATATTTTAAATCGGAAAGAATGAAATTTATTTAATGTCTTGTTGATTATAATTACATGAACCTTAAAACAATAACTAATTTATCAAAATTGAATCAAATCTTTCGGTCAAATAAATTACATTTAATGAAATATGACTATATGAATGAAATTTTCATATAACTTGCTAACAAATTTTAAGAGAGATGATGCAAATCAGAATATTCATGTTTATTGTATTTTGTATTTTGAATTAATAATTAGTTTCTTTGTACTATACATTAAAGATTTCTAGCAAACGGACGTTATCAAAGCGTACCAATGAAATTTATCCAATAAATCGTCAGATCTTAATCAATAGATCACAAAAAATCCAAACCAACTTCATTTTTAAAAAAAATGCTTGTAACTTTCAATTTTGATTATGAAATCACCTTTCGAGTCATAACAAAAATGTTCCTTGCAAAATTTTATACACAAATCCTAACTTTAACCCTAACCTTAACTAATATCGATCATTATGGTTTGGCACCATAGTGCGTTTAAAATTTTCAATAATTAATACTAATATTACAATATTAAAATATTTATCTGAATCAATATCTAAATAAAACTATAGTATCGGATAAATTCAGAAAATCCGGAAGATTCAAGATAATTGTGGCTCGATAATTTTCTTAAGTGGGTAAGCAAGTTAAATCCAAATAATCCTGCAAAGAAGAATATTTTTGGTGTACCATAAATTGTTTCTGAAATATTATTTACAAAAGCTTCTGATGTATATTCATATGAAATAATAGATTATGAAATTGTTACAGGCTTTCCTCCATATTCTGATATACCACATAATAAAGATTTAGCCCTGAAAATATGTAACGGATTACGACCAATAATTCCATTTCGCATTCAAAAATTAATTACAGGAATAATTATGTGATGTTAGAATTTTCGAGTTACTCATATACCCATTTTTGGAGAATTTTATAAAGTATTGGTGAAATATTTTTAGTGATTGTTTTGAATTTTATAGAAATTCTGAAATTGTAATTCAAATTAAAAAAATTGAAAAATTTTCAGCCAACCAAAAATCAATCAATACAACAACGAAACTCCTCTTAACTATCAAACACATCCACAAGCTATTTATACTAGTTGACTTTTAAATTTTTCAAGTCTTCCAAAACCTAAAATGAAGAAAATTTTGAAAAAGAACTTGAAGAATTAACTAAATCTATGCCTGGTGCTAGTAAGTATCAATACAATATTTTTATATAGTAAATTATTAAAAAAAATTTTTTGCCGTTTATTTCATTTATTTAAATAAAATAAAATAAAATCTTATATTTATATGAATATTAAACCAATAGAAGTTATGCGAATTACTATTATAATATTTGGATTTCGAGAATCTACAAAGTTATAAAAACCTTTATCTTTTTACGTGTTGTATGTGCATACTTGACTTGTTATTTTCCGATGGTATTGAAGATTAAATGCATGTAGCATATTTATTAGCTAAAATCCAATCCAATTATGAATTAGAATATAATTAAATAATTTTACTACTACTCTCCTTATAACATCACATTAACATAAACAAAAGCATACAGTATAACATATAATTATAACACATTTATATACTAGCGACACTCCCATACACAACGACACAGTCATAGTTGTCATAGACAAAAATGAACAATTGAATTAATCAATTCGATTTAGAAAATTTCCTGATAACATAAAAATTTAAAATATTTCCAAATATCGTTACAATAAACGATATTGATACAGACCAAATATCAGATTTCGTTCTCATCTTTTCATCAGATGAATTTTTATATTATCACTCACTTTAACTAACTGCGTTGTTAATCAACTGGAATTTTATTAACCTTATTTTTAATTTTTCCGATTTCTCCTCATTCTCCTATATAATATATTTAAAAATAATAAGTAACTCTATTATTTATTTTCTTTTTGCATGCGTAACAACTGTTTGAGATCACATATCTTATATAAATAAAGAATAATACTATCTCCGAAGTCCTTTTACATCATATGTATATTAGGTTGCAATAAATTCACCGAAACGTGAATTCATATAAAAATAAACTTCTACCTTACATACCCATACTATAAAGTGAATAAAAATGTCGTCTAATGAAATATGTCCAATATACAATCAAGAATATACTTCAAATTTTTGGTGCAAGCAGCAACTCAACACATTTCAAAAATGATTTTGATAAATGGATAAGTGGAAATGATGCAATAGTTAAATTTATTCACGATGCCCAATTAAATGCTTATTGTTTTAAAAAAGTAATAGAATGGATACCTTATGATAGATTTTAAGGTATTAACAAAATAGCAAAAGGTGGTTTTGGAACAATTTGGAAAATCAACAATGGAAAAGAGAGAATCAACAAGAAGTCTGACGAAGAAGTGAGTAAAACTATTGAGTAATATAAATAAATATATTACTAGTTATATATATTTTAAAGGACTATGATAATACATAAAATGCTAATTCCGAAACCTCTACCTGGCAAAAGTCAATATGCAAATTTTGCATTTAAAATTAAATTTACAAAAAAATATATATATATACAATGACTTGAGCAATGAAAATACTTTTATAATTAAAAATGATTATATAAACGCAAATTAGAAAAGATAACACAAATATCTTTTTTGGATTCCAACAATGTGTGCATTTAATAAAAACCAGATACAGTCAAGTCTCTTTATAATCACATCATCGGGACCAATAAAAAAAAAGTGATTATAAACAATTGTGATTATCTAGAGACTTTTTTAAATAGTATTAATATGTATAGGTTCTTATAGCATGTGACTAATGTGATTATAAAAAATTCAGTGATTATATAAAATTTTTTTTGGATAATCCCCGAGGTTAAGGATTTTATCCTATGTTTTCACATGATATTACCTTAATGCATGGGATAGGGTTAGGGTTTATCAGGGGTAGGTTTATTTATCACCATGTGTCACACCTTTCGAATATCGATTTTATTAAATATCCATTTTGTATTAATAAATATATAATTAATTTTAGGGTGGTATCAAAAAAATAACCATAGATGTATCAAAAACGCAAAAGTTTCATTTTTGATAGATCAGGGGTTATTTTTTTGATATATTAAATTTTCATGTGACAAAATAGTTATCTTTTTGATGCATCCATAAATAAACAATTATAGGCATATCAAAAAAATAACCACTTTTTTTCACGCGTATCTTGATATATCAAAAAAATAACCATAAGTCTATCAAAAATGAACCTTTTGCATCAAAAACGATACCTTTGCCACGTGAAATATTTTCGATCACCTGCCCTTATACGTCAAATATTTCTGATCACCTGCTAAACTATGGACCAATAAAATTTGAAATTCTTGGGTCTAGGATAAGGACACTCAATTTTTTTTACATTGCATTAATAGGTATTGGTTCTTCTGTTTGGCGTGCCATACGTTCTTACTAACTGTGAATTTATGATGTAATAATATGTCAAAAAAGGTCATCTGATAAGATATGCCAAGAATGACACAGTACAAGATTTTGTGTAAGGTATACCTTAAATGAGATTACTAAGTATGTTTAAATTTTATTGAATATAATAACAGAGTAAAAAAAACAACTAGTCAGCATAAAGAAAGATTTTTATTCAGAAATAATATGTAGAGTATAATTGACAAAGATATTATTAATTTAATGTTAAAAGAATTTATATATTTGTGGTGCCAGTGCCTGTTAGCCGAAGGAGAGTAAGTAATAGTAATATTAATAATAATATTTTTAATATTTTTTAGATCGATCAAAAAGATTTTGGTTCAATTACTATGTTCAGAATGTGCATATTTTTGCATCGTACAAATATTTAGACAACCATTTACTTATTTAATATAAAGTATGTACACATTGTTCATTTCCGTCAAAATAAAAAAGCTCGACACAAAATTTTCGCGGGCCTGAATCCAAAAAAATTAAAAATTCTATATCTATTATTTCATCATAATGATACGATCAAGTTTAAATTTGATGGTTTTGTTAATAACATGGATAACAATTTTTTCTCTGACGTCTTCTGTATCAGTTTATGGATCTTTTACACATATTGAAACGAAATCATACGAAACGTCGCCAAAGCCAATGATGTGGCAATACGGAAAATATATCGATGGGACAGTGGTTCTTCGAATTATTAATGTGGAGAATATTTCTGATACTGGAGATGTAGTTTTGATAAGACAGATGTTATCTTTACGCATTATTTATCCCAATGGAACAGTTAGTGAAATAGACAAAGGCCTAGAAATTCAAGAATTTAACTGGCAAATTACTACAACTTCTGATGGTATTAACCAGGACCCTATAAGTATATTTGCGCTTCAAAGGGACAACTTACTTGTTAGATACTTTAAAGCTTCAAATACGAGCGATATTACAACTTATGAAGAATGGGGACGTATTATTGATTGGAATGGCAATTTATATGAGTAAATATTTTCAATAATTATATCATAATCTTATAATATTACATCATATTATATTTAATAACAATGACAATTATTATTACTTATATTCAAAAATATAATCTAAACTATAAAGTGAAGTAAATTTAGGAAGGGCTTACATCCAAGATGGTGAATGGTTCCCATCAGTAACGACAATAGTGACCAACGTTGATCCAGCCAAAGGTTTTATAAGGATAGCTGGGTTGAATGAAACTTATATCGAGTGGCAACAATATATGATGTGAGTTTTTTATATTATGACATATGTTTGATATTATAAAGATTTTATAATTTATCAATTTAAATTTTAATTTTAATTTATTTTTTAGAGATAATTCATTCAATCTTATAAAGTTGTCGGAAGGAAATATTACACTTTCCCCAAATGAAGCTTATGGAGTAATTAGTACCATAGCTACTGTTGACGAGGGTTATAGCATAATTATGGGAAATACCACCTCCGGTAATTCTAATTTCAATAATCCTTTAGAAATTTACGCCACGGTGTATGAATTAAAAATAGGATATAATGAAACACAATTTAGTGCACCAAAACTGCTTTATCAATCATCCTTACCCAATATTACATTATATAATATATTTTGTGGTATTTCAAGTACTGGAATTGGACAAGTTTGTATACTCACCATCTTACAGGATGTCACACAGGGAAATGTTACTAGTTCCACTGATTATTATGTGAAATTTGATTTCTTATCATCTGGCTCTGTAATAAAAATCACCCCATTAAACAACTTACCCAAATTACCAACAAATCTTACTTCAGCATGGACAATAGAAAGTAATCCTTTAGAAAGTATTCCTTATGGTGGTTATTTTCTCTATAGTTATTTTCTGAATGGATCCGACCAGAATTTTTATGGATACTATTTTAACGAAATCAAAAATGAATATGATAAATGGGAATTTCCGGAACCATCAGTTTTAAATCCGAAAGGAATTTTTATAATTTTGCCTAAGAATACATTGTTAATATCACAAAAAGAAAGTAATAATACGTGGGGTTTTCTTACCACTAATATACCTAACTACTCAGGAATTTCGGATAATGGTTATTCAAATCTTCTAATAAATTTTACAAATCCCTCAATAAATGCTAGTATTCCTAATATTTCAAATTTAACGGATATGGGTAATATTACAATCACATATTATGATCTAGTAGAACTTTCTGACGGAAATCTTTGGATCTATCGAATTGATAACAGCGTTACTCAAAACGTTACTCGACAATTTGTTAATGGCAACAATAATGAATTTTGTTCCATTTCTGAAAATGGATTAACTGTAACTGTAAAAGTTATCAGAAGTACCTTTAGTTATCCTAGTAGCCAATTTTATGTTAAAGTTGGGAATAATTTTGTAAAAAACAAAGCATACGGTGAACCCATAAAGGGTATAAATGATAATATTTGGAAATTCAATACAAGTATGTATGATATTATTTTATTATATGTTATTAATTTAAATACTTAATAATTTTCTCTCTTTATATCCTGACGGTTTTTAGATCCAATTGAAGAAGAATCTTTTAAATCAGGTAAATTTCAATACAATTATTATTATGTGTGCGTTTAATATGAAATCACTCAAAATATATTGAAAATTTCTACAATAGGCTCAGTATCTGGATCATTGCGTTTAACTATAGAAGGCACTGAACATTACGAAAATCTTAATACAACTGGGAAAGATGATTTCTTTTTCGATCTAAAAGATA
Organism: Diversispora epigaea; assembly: GCA_003547095.1. Taxonomy (NCBI): domain Eukaryota; kingdom Fungi; phylum Glomeromycota; class Glomeromycetes; order Diversisporales; family Diversisporaceae; genus Diversispora; species Diversispora epigaea. Next base: position 13,729 of record PQFF01000449.1, on the reverse strand, counting down.
AATTATCTAAAATTCTTTCCATTGATTCTAAACTTCTAAGTTCAAATATGAGAACCCAAATTGATAACACTCTTTCCAATCGACAAATACTCATTTCACTTAATATTCAATCATCCAAAAAAGAAAGAAGAGTAAAATCCATTATAGATGATTTAAATGATATGATTAAATATAAAAGTATAACTGCTATTAGTTTATTCCCTAGCACGAATTATTTAGATGAAGATTTTGGATTTGTACCAAATCGTGAGTATATATTGAATTTTTAACTTATTTAACATAACATATTATCATTATTTATCACTCTTTCTTTTTCATTAGAAAACTTATGGGAAAAATACAGGTTGGAATTTGTGGTTTTTATATTAGCACTTGGAATTTTAGTTTTTCTTTTCTTATTAGCACATAAAAAAGAAAGAAAGGTAAAAAAAAGACATCTTATTTGTTTAGAACATTATAGAAAATGGAAATTTTCGTGTATTGACATTATTTAAATTCTCTTAAAGGGTCGTAACGTGATTGTTTTACAACTTGGATTAATTATTTTTGATTTTGTAATGGATATCCTTTTCGTCAGTTTCAATGGTGATGCTGTTAAAGTATTATATATTCCAAGGTAAATTTATCAATTAATATATATTATCATGTTTATATTTACATATTTATTTATTAAAAACTTATATAAATATATAAATAGCGTTGTATTCTTGACTGTTCCAGTCACTGTCAACACTATTTGGGCATTTTATATTATCTTTAATGAAAGCAGATCTAAAAATTTCTTGGATTGGTTCACTCAACATGAAAAGGTGGCATCAATATTTGCAGTTTTATCAGGTGCTGACATTACAGCATTAAGTATTCTCCATTCAAATCTGGCCGGGTTTGAATTTTTCAATGCTCCATTTTCGACTAAAGGAAAAAATAGAATCTTTTTTGCTTCTTGTTTAAACATTTTTATTGAAGGTATACCACAAGTGATCATTCAGGTCAGTCTTCAAATCCTGTTTTTTCATATGAAAAAAATGAATTAATTTGGTTTGTTTTCTAATTATAAAATTTTTTAGATATTATACTTACTAAGTGTGGTTACATATGATATAATTCCTCTTTTTGCACTCATCTCTTCATGTCTCAACTTATTAATAAATATTGTTGGCAGATTATTTCAAACAATAAATATTTGTCGACATAGATCTTTGGAAGCACCAGCTACCGAAAGAAATTTCACTTCAGATGAATTAATGTCACATTCAATTCACGTCAAAGATGAAAATGATAGTAAAAAAAATAGTTTGACAAAAAGAAGTTCAAAAGGTAGTTTTCAAGAAGTAATATCTTGATAAAAATATATTATTATTTATTTTACCAATGTTGAGGTACATTATGCACATAAATAAAATAGGTTAATATTTTAATTGGCGAATTTATGTAGAATTTAGATTTTAAGTTAGGTTAGAAAAATTGTAATATTAAATCTTACATTATTTGCTTATTCATTAACATTGATAATTTAAATTTTCAAAAATAGTATATTTTGTTTTTAATTATTTATATTCAAAGTATAAATAAATGAGTTGATATTTGACTGTTTAAAAAATTATTCATCTTATTTATGGAAGTTCTGATATATCAGAGATATATTGGATTGGTGATTATGATATATCAATATCAGGATTGGGAAATTTGTATGTACTAGATAAAATTAATGTTGTACTTGTACTAAATTTTATATTAGTTATTATAGTGTACAAACTGTACTAACTGTTGTACTAACCTATTTTTCCCAACCCTGATCAAGGTTATAGATCAAAGATAAATGTGATCACAATAAATCAATTTATCTAACAATTTATGGTAAAAAAAGTAGCGGACAAAGTCAGATCGGAACAGATTTTATCAATATTCGGATCTGATCCGATATCCTAATTCTTAATCAGGATTCGGATTCGTCATATACGGATTCAACTTTTTATATTTGAAAAAATATTTGAATCCATTAAAAAATATTCGAATCTATTGAAAAATATTCGAATCTATAAAAACATTTAAATATTTTTTTGATGAATAAAAGATTTTTTTATCTCACTTTTCTCCCTCCCCTAGAATTCTTCTATCTCACTTTTCTCCTCACCCCTATAGAATCCTATCGATTCGAAACCTTAAGATCCGATCCAGATCCGATCCGTGGATTCAAATATTTTTGCGAAACCCTAGTAATAACAGCATCGACTCAATTTTTTATGACAGAACAATTTGCAAAAATGATCTATGAACTAATGGAATCTTTACTTGCTATAAATTACATGTTTTTTTTTCATTTGATGGGTGTCAAGTTAAATATTGTAATAAATATAAACATATTTTATTTTATTCTTAAACGGTAGTAATGTCACTATCACAAGCTAGCAAATTTGCCTGCAATTCACATGATTTACCATTTAAGAGATAATATTGATATAGAATATAATTTAAAAACAAATCTGTATATTTGAAATTAATAAATATTTTACCTCATTTAAGAAGTTTTCATTTAAATTTGCAAATTATTATCAAACTTTTTTAATGCTACATTCTGTGTTCCAAGTTCACATCCTTCAATACCATCATAAGGCACCCATTCTGTTACTCTAAACTTCTCAAATGCATTTATTTGAGTATATTGAATAAGTTTATCTATTGTGTCATTTCCACTTGTTCATTTATCAAAATCATTTTGGAAATGTTTCGAGATACATGGTTTGCACTACCCACCACATTCTTGATTGCATTCTGGGCATATTCAAAAGGTAGATAAAGTCTGCTTCTTAAAAAAACAGTAGTTGGAACTACTTTAATGCAAAAAATCATATTTGATACTTAATTGTTTATTTATAATATACCCATTATAGCCAATAGAATTGAGTAACATTATAATTCCCGAACCTCAGTGATATTATTTTCCATGTATGTATTTATATCAGATATAATATACTTTACATAAATACTTATAAATTATATATTGTATTATTATCTTGTATTCTATTGTTCTTATCCAAAGTTATGGAAATAAGCTTCGCCAAAAGAGGTTGTTATTAATTGAAAGATACTCGTTTTTAGAAGTCATATTTATCGATTGGAACTGGCTTTAAAAAGCAAACCGGATGATTTTAGATTATGACCTTTCACCCAATTTCACCTGGTTTCACCTAGATTGAAATGTAAACCGGATGAAAAGGTTTAGCTGTGTTCACGGAGCAATTTTTATAAATGATAATTCCGGCTGGCATTAAGGATCAGATGATTTAACCTATTTCAAGATCATCTGATCTTAATGTCAGCTAGAATTATAAAATTGCTACGGGTGAAATTAGCTAAACCTATTTCCTTTGTTTTTTCTTTCAATCCAATCAACAATTTACAATAACTGGAAATAAATTTTTGGTTATTTCCTAAAATGAAAAGTGAGCTTTCTATATAGAAAAATAACTAAAAAATTTATGATAAGAAATTATTTTTTTGCTAATTGTTTTAGATTTAATTTTTCTAGTTTCAAATAATTTTTTTTGTGATAACTTTTCTCTTTTTGGAGCGCAAATGGTATGATGCTATTATATAAAAATATGAACCCTAATAATGAAAGGAATAACATATAAATTTCAATATTATTGATATTTTTGATTGTAATTCTTTGCTCGAAACAATCATTACATAAAATTTGTACGAAAGTATGTAAAATATTTAAAGAAATAAATGTTACAATAGTTTTAGACGATAATTGTTGAGTTGTGTGATCACATGTATGAACCCCAATAACCTGAATATGTTTATTAATGCCAATACTTTCATTTAATAATTGATGATTTCAAAAAAAAAGTGTATTTATGCCTCAAATTTTTTTTTGATTAAGAATAATGATAATGAATGACTAAGTAATGTTACAATTGTCTCATTGACTATATTTAAATTTGAACTTTATTTTTTTTTTAAAAAATAAATATAAAAAGATCACTATTAGAAAAGTTTCTTGTTTTTTTTTTGCTAGTCTCGAAGTGGCAGTTGTGAATTCGCGACAGAGGATTCGTAGTAATGATAATGAATTCTTTTTTTTTCAATATGATATTTTCGGTGGTATATTTAAATAAATTTATATAATAATTTTTACATCTACAAATTTGTTGATTTTTAATTAGTTAATTAAAAATTTATTATTTTATCGTTCTGAAATTTAATTTCATATTAATATTGTATTATTATTACAAACAAAATAAATCAACTCAAGAAATTATACAAATAAAAAATTTGCTAATAGAGAAATGTAGAAATCAAAAGTTAAAACATTTTCGAACGATATTAAAACAAAGAAATTAAAAGTATACTGGTATGTTTTATATTTAATATTAATTCGTGATACGTGAGTTAAATGAAGATCGACATTAAGATTATCTGGTGATAATAATTACTATTCTTTTTATTTTATTTGAGAATCTGGCGCTTCCTAAGTAACCCATGTTCAATTTCTAATACAAATTTCATTTATATATAAATAATGAGTAGAAGAAAAGAGTTTCAAGTTTCATTAGTTTCTCTTGGTTTTTTAAATGCGGATTTACATTTTGGATCATTTTCTCAAAATTGGTGGGAAAGCCGACAAGATAATATAACTGATAATGGAACTTCAAGCTTATATCCGATTCGTATAAATATGAAAACATTAGTTTTTCTTCAAAATACACCATTTATCATTACTGTTGTTCAAGATCATGATCGTTTTTTGCAACGACCAGGATATATTTGTGAAGCAAAAGATAAAAAAAGCGAAATTTTAGATAATCCTTCAGCTGCCATAACAACACTTTATCAACAAATTTTTCAAAGTAAAACTAGGTTTTCTGGTCCTCTTATTATGGGTCATGATAATATAGAAATTAGTAAGCAACTTTTAACTGGGGTTACTTTTCGTCCATTTTATTTTTTAAATGGAAAATTATGGTTATTTATATTTGGAATTGGTATTTCCGATGAAGAACAATTCCATTATACTGGTACTGGTTTTAAATCATCCTTTATTTCTACAACTGGAGCTGAAAAAAAAAGAACTTTATTTGTACAAGAAATAAATAAAAAAAAATTTATTATAAAAATATATCAAAATTTTGAATTAATATCAACACATATTGATAATAGTCCCGATAGTGTTTGGCAAAAAGTTGGAATGTTACAAGGGTATAAGGGTACTGATTTATTTGGAATTAGCCATCCCAAGTTTCAATCTGTAATTCAAAAATTACGTACACCAAAATGTCAACCTGAAGAATGGCATATAATGGATAAAATGGAAATTTTATGGAATTATCACCTGCGAAAATTTACATTAGCTTCTATTCAATGGCATGAATTTTTTCTTGAATGGCATAGTGAACAAAAAACTATAATTGAATTTACTACTATAAAAAAATTATATCCACAAAATTATACATTCAAAGATCGAGAAATGCGTGCATGGAGAGCAATGTTATCTCATGCTGGATGTACTGATATTACTCCCTATACAAAGGATATATCTAGTGTAAGTTATAACTATATTTAAATTATTATTTTTTTTGAAATTCAATGGAATACCAATAAATTATTATACTTATATTATATATATTACAGTATGAATTTTGGACACCATCTAATGATCCAACATGTGATAGTAAAAATATACTTTTTTTATATGAATCAGGATTTTTTCTTAATAATAACATTGATATTTTTTGGAACTCGTTTTATCAAGCACTAAATGCTAATAAAAAAGGATATGATGGAAAAAGAAGAATTCTATCTATTATTGCAGAAAAATTCTCCTATAATATTTTGATGGAAAAATTAAAAGTAAGTGCAAATAAAATAAAATAATAAAAATAAAATAATAAAAATAAAATAATAAAAATAAAAAAATAAAAATAAAAAAGAAAATAATAAAAATAGTAAAATAATAAAATAAAAATAATAAAAATAAAAATAATAAAAATAAAAATAAAAATAATAAAATAAAAAAATAATAATAAAAATAAAATAAACATATCATTTTTATAATTTTTTATAGATTGCGCAAAATACAATTTATGAAGCAAGAAAATATGCTCGAATTAATGGTCCTGGTTGTATGGCTATGGAAAAGCCTATTAGAAAAATAAAAAGAATTACTCCAGAACAAGAACATCAATTTAATAACTTTTTTCAAGATAAAGCACATGTTATTATGAGTTCTTATAAAACTGATGCTAAAACAGGTCAACCAGTATTTTATTTAAAAAATACAAAAAATATATTATAAGAAAAATTCAAAGAATCTTTTTCGAATGGATTAAAACGTACAACTTTTTACACTAAATTGATGGGTCATCAATATGTTTATTGAGAAGATCTTGGAGGATTATGTGCTACATGCAGTACATATGGATACGAGACATTTGAAGATATTATAAATTTAATAAAAGAAAAGATAAGCAATATAGAATTACAGGTATGAGATTAGAGTTTATAATAAATTTTTTGATACTTATTATAAATACTAATAATAAATAAAAAATTTATAGAATACTTTTTCTCAACGTTGTAACTTTTTAAAACGATATTTAAAAAAAGAATACGAGGAACACTTAATTGTAACAGATCAGGGTATGACATATCACAACTCATGTATAAATCACTGTCTTTTATATGCATTTGGTGAATGCAATGCAATTCATACTCATACTTGTATTGAATGTCAAGAATTATTTCTGTTTTTTCAAGATTTAAAAATCAATTTAAATATATCTTATTATGATAAAATTTCAGAATATCAAAATAGGATACTTTATTATCTTGCTCACCAAACCCGAAAAGTTTATTTGAATGCACAATTCAATGCAGCTCTTTTAGCTTTAGATGAAAATGGTGCTATCTTAGTTGTTGATTACAAAATGAAAATCTTGTCAAAAACTGCACGAGAAACTAAACAAGAATTTTTTGGAAAAAAAGGATGGGCGTTATATACAATTTTGGTATATACCAAGTCTAACGGAGATTCTGAAATTAATATTCAAGCTATAGACCATTGGTCTACAGATATGCATGGTTTTCTGCATCTTCATTACATTCTGTGATTGAGAATTTAGAAAAAAAACCAAAATGGGTCAATATTATTTCAGACAATGGTCCTCACTATCATAATTCTGAACTTATGATTATATTAAGTAAATGGTTTGAATGGTATGGAATTCAAGTTAAAAAATGGATTTTTCTAGAAGCAGGCGAGGCAAAAATGACTGTAGATTTACATCATGCTCAGGTTTATAATATAAATTTTATTATTTTCAATATTGTAATACAAATAATAATAATAATAAAATAAAAAAATAAAATAAAAAAATAAAAAAAAATAAAATAAAAAATAAATAAAATAAAATAATTATAAATTGACAGATATCACTTTCAATAAAAAGATATATTCGAATTGGTGGAGAAATTCAAGAGGGTAATGATATTACTTCGGCTATTAAGGATATTGCTGATATATTGGTTGCAAATATAGAATCAAATTGTTGTAAAGGTAAAGTCTAAATACTAAAATTATAAATTACAATTATAAAAGAAATTAGTAATTAATAATAAATTATTTTAGATAATAATAAAGGAAAGACAATACCTGGTATATCAAATTGGTCAGAATGGTCCTGGCCATCTGATGGTGAACATTCCGGTTATATAAAAGCAAGAGCAGTACCAAACATTGGAAATTGGATATTATTTTCTCCTACTCAAATTCAAAATTTTGCAAAAGGTGAAATTAATCAACCATTGCCACAATTATCCGAATTGACGAAACCCAAATCTTCATGGAAAATACCAATTCCGCATGCATCAGGAATTTGTTCAAAAAGATTGCCATTACAAGAATTAACAAACGAGTTACAAAACAGAGGAATTGATTATGGAAATCAAAATAAAAGACAAAAATTAGTAGAAATACTTGATAACGAATTGATAAAAGAAACGTTGAAAAATAAAGAAAATAAAGGTAATATAATAATAGTATTTTTACTTACTTTGCAATTAACAGTTTACTATTTGTATTTTAGGTTTGCGTTTGATGAATCTAAGTATGTCAAATAAAGCATACAATATCAGGTAAAATAATAATAATAATTTAGAATTAGAAAAAAAATAGGTATTGATAGTTTTTTTTATTTTTGTAGACCTTTGAATAACGACGAATTTCCATTATCAAGTGGCTGGGCTTCAAAAGAAGTTCAAAAATATGGAAAAAAGGGTGGAGGAAAACGAATAAAAAAAAGAATTTCAGCTATTTTAGAACAGTATTTTTTAATAGGAAATGTTGATAAGAGTAACCGAATGACAGCTCAAGATATGTGGGATTTACTGATGTCAAAAGCACAAGTGGGAGAAATTGAAAGCTCGGAAATACCAAAAGTAACAACTATACAAGGTTGGATAACCCGTTATGCAGCACAGTTACGTGAAAAAAGTGCTCAAACTGTGCTCAACGAAATTTGAATTTATAATCTAGTATAGTTATTTAGGTGGGAATCTGGCAGTGCGTAAAGTAAAAGTTGAAAAATTTATTATAAAATTATATTAAAAAATAAATTTTTGAAAAATACAGGTTTTGTTTTATGTATATATGTGTATTTATTGTGTATACATTGTAATAAAAATAGTTGCCGAAAGAGTGAAAACCACCTGCTGCTAAAAAATCATTAGTGATCGACGGAAATCTGCATCAAAATTACATATGACTTTTTGCAGTTGAGTCACGTATCACGAATTAAATTATTTAATAATAGAGAATAGAAGATATAATAAATGGTCGAGTAAATAAATGTCGAATTGATGAAAAATCCATTCCTATACAAGTTTCATAATTATAATGATCAAAAACAAATTCAGAAGGTTTTCTTTATTTATTACTTACTTTATATCAACTCTCAATTAATAATTTATTTAATTTACATGGTTATTTTTTTGAAACATAAATATTAGTAATGATTATAATAATAATCTGCAACAACAAGAAAATGAAACGATAATGAAACTGGGATGGAGAAATCAAAGAAATGATCGATGAAAGGCATCTGAAACTGAAATTCAATTCAAAATTTCGAAGGGTATTTTAATAATCAAAAGGAACAAATTCAAAGTTTATCATCACTTAAAAATCTCTGTTGAATGAAAGATAGATTTTGAGATTTTATTTTATTTTTATTTTATTTTATTTTTTATTTTATTTTTTATTTTATTTTATTTTTTTTGTTTTATTTCTTATTTTATTATTTATTTATTATTCAAAATAGAAAAACTCAAGGAAACGCGAATGATGCTTAAAATACTGTTTTCAAATTCAATCAATTTCTTTATCAAATGTTAATAATACCAATAATTCAATAATATTACGCACCATTATTGAATTTAAAATATTACTTTACCTCATTTAGGAAAATCTCCATCAATATTTCAAACACTTCAAGTTAACTGTCTCTTTCTCATTGTTAATTTTTAACATTCAAATTTTCAATATATACATCGATTCACTCACCTTTAAATCTATTATAAGGTATCTATTCTATTACTTTCCATGAACATTTTTAAAATGTGGTGAGATACATAGTTAGCACCATTTCCAGACAGTATGTTCTTGAATGTATATTTCATAGATTTCATTTTTATTCACTTCACTTTATTGTATTTAAGGTACAAGTTTATTATTTTTTAAAAAAAAATATTAAAGAAAATATTTTATTTGAAACCACATTTTGATGAGTAATTTATTTAGATTTGATATTTAAGGAAATTTTTCAGATTTTTCCCAAACCAACTATGAATTATATAAATAGAGGGTGTATAATATAATATTGCTAGAAGAAGATTATAAAGAAAAGTTTTACAAACCTTGATGCATTGATGGCAATCGTTTATTTGACTGAACTTCGTAAAGTATTGTTAGAATTTCATTACTTAAACCCGCTTTTAGAAGCCTTTACTGGTGATAATGATATTATATTTGCTTTAGAGGCACTTCGAAAAGAAAGAAACTAATTGATATAGTAGCATTTAATGCTGACCTTCATATGCTGTTAAAACTTATAAAGCAGCTGCAGCTGAAAGTTTAAGGTCAATCCAAATGCACAACATCAAGAACTAGGTGAACAATTCTGGAAAGAAATGAAAGAAAAAAACATAAGGTCAACAATCAAATCTTATGGTTGTATTATATTATTAGTTTGCGATTATGAAGATACTTTCATTAAATATTCCTTATGGTGGTTATGTATTCTATGGTGATTTTCATAATACAAGTGAAACTCAGGCTTATAGATACTATTATAACAAAATTGAAAACGAATTTAATGACTGGAAATTTCCAGAACTATCAGTTTTAAATGATCAAGGAATTTTGATAATTCTGCCTAATAATACTCTATTAGTAAGTAATAATATGTGAAGTTTTGATACCACTGATATTCTTAGCTACTCAGGAATTTCGGGTCATGGTTATTCAAATCTTCTAATAGATTCTATAAGTCCCTCAATTAATGCTAATATTCCAATTTTAAAGGATACGAGTTATATTACAATCACAAATAATCAACCAGTAAAACTTTCTGATGGTAATATTTAGATCTATCGAATTGATAACGACGTTATTCAAAACATTACTCAAAACATTACTTGACAATTTATTAATACTAATAATTATAAATTTTGTTCCATCGCTGGAGATGGATTAACTGTAACTGTAAAAATTATCAAAAATACCTTTAGTTATCCTGATAGCAAATTTTATATTAAAGTTGATAATAACTTTGTTAGAAGCATATAATAAACACATAATGGGTATAAATAATAAAATTTAAAATTCAATATAAGTATGTATAATATTATTTTATTATATGTATTAATTTAAATACTAAATCCATCAGGAAGTTTTATTAGACGTAAATCTCCGTAATTATTACAAAACGTAAAATTTTCCATAATTATACGAATATTCTTTCGAAATATTACGTATATTTACGGAATATTTCGATGCACAATAATTTCGAAAAAATATCTACTGTAAAATTACGGATTTTTAGAAACCTCTATACATGTTCCCAAAATTGATTTTGGATTTTTGAGGTATTTCGTCTTTTTAAGATTTATGCAGAATCTATTCTATATATGGAAGTAAAAAAAGTACCTAGTTATATATATCTTTAATTAAGGAATTTATCTGGGTGGTCAAAAAATTTCGGGTTTTAAGTAAAATAATTTCGTCTTCTATGAAAAATTATTTTGACTTTTTTCTCCAAAATTGTAATTTCAGGGCCCCAAAATAATTTTGCGTGCAAGTATAGACACCTCGAAAAAATTCTGCAAAAATATTCGTAATTTTATACGTATTATTATGAAATATAAAATTTGCGTAAATTTTTATGTAAATTTTTGTGTAAATTTTTGTTGTGTAAATTTTTGTAAATTTTTGCGTAAATTTTTGTATAATTTTTTGTGTAAATTTTTACGTAAGTTTTTGCGTAAATTTTTGCATAAATTTTTGCTAGGGCTTGGAACTGTATCCCAATAAGTCATCCGGATATCCGAATGACCTTAAAATCGGATATCCGGATGAACCCGGATGATTTTCTAAAAATTTTTTTTCACCTGATTTCACCTGGTTTCATCCGGTTTGGGGTATAAACTGTAATAAGCAAACTTAAAGATGAGAATGATGTGCATGTTCAGTACAAAGGACAAACTTATATCATTAAAATTAAGAGAATAATTAGTAGTTAAAGTTCAAATGAATAAAAAAATCCGTTCAAACTTTAATTGCTAATTATTCTCTTAATTTTAATGATATAAGTTTGTCTTTTCTACTGAATATGCACATCATTCTCATCTTTAAGTTTGCTTATTACAGTTTTTAATATTTACTTATAGATTAAAAAGTTTTATATGTAGCAATGATCGATAATTATTTCTGATTTTATAATTACATTATGACATTTATTTTTTTTAATATCTTCCTTTATTTATTATATATATTTATTATATTTATTAAAAAAATATTATATTAAACATTAAAAATTATTAAAATATTATTAATAAAGTTGAATAAATTTGAAATATTATTAATAAAGTTAAATAAGTTTAATAAAGTTGAATAAATTTGGAATTTCTTTTCATAAACATCATTTTACTGGCTAATTTTGAATCAAGACTTGTTCTTTTGGCAGTAATTTGATTTCCTGCATCAGAAAATAAACGTTCACTAGGTACAGATGATGCAGGAATTGATAAATATTTCCTTGCTAATATAATTAAGTTTGGAAATTGTATTTTTCTTTCAACTTACTATTTAAATAGATCTATATTATAATTTGCAATAGGTGTATGTATAGAATCTAAATAAAATTCTAATTCACTTGTTGGATTAACTATATTAGAAGTATTTGTTCCAAATATTGAAATATGTAAGCGGCCATGTTGAAAATCAGATGTTGTTGTATTAGAATTTGAGATTAAAGTTGTTCCTTGTATATTAATTAAATTTAATAATTGAGATTTTAATTCTTTTTTCACTTTTTTTTGAATATCATCATCAAAATTAGAAAGAGATTTTAGTCGTGGATCTAAAATTGTAGCAAGAAGACTAATTATTGATGGTTGATCCCAATAATAAAAAAGTAAATCATATATAGTTTTTTTCATTAATTCTATTGTTTGATGATTATTTCTTTCTGAAATAGTTTTTTTTAATTGAAGCAAATTTTCAGGAGTATCAAGATCACTATCTGAATTATCATTTTCATCACTATCACTATCATCATTTGATGATTTTTCATGTATAAAATTTGATATATCTATAAAATAATATTAAAATTAATTAAAATAATAAATAAAATAAAATAAAATAATATAAAAATATAATTACATTATTTATTATCATTTTTATCTTCATTGTTATTATTTTCATTATCATTATTATCATTATTATTATTTTCATTTGATAATATATAAATATAATTATATTTAAGTGTTTGTATTACAGAAAATATTATTGATAATGTTGCATATAATGTTCCACTGAAATATGTAGTAGCTATACATGTTCCTAAAATTGATTTTGGATTTTTGAGGTATTTCGACTTTTTGAGATTTATGCAGAATCTATTCTATATATGGAAGTAAAAAAAGTACCCAATTATGTGTATCTTCAATCAAAGAATAAATCTGGGTGGTCAAAAAATTTCGGGTTTTAAGTAAAATAATTTTGTCTTCTATGAAAAACTATTTTGACTTTTTTCCCCAAAATTGCAATTTCGGGACCCCAAAATAATTTTGTGTGCAAGTATAGTAGTAGCATCATTAAAAGGTTCCAATAAATCTAAAATTTGTTTTAACAAATTCCATTTATAAGGTTTTAATAATAAATTTTTAAGTTTGTAACCATCTGTACGATTATTTGAATTATTAGATAATGGTAAAGTTGCACCTAACCACTCAATAGCTTTACGTAATTTAAAAAGTCATTGTTATGAATAATATTTTGTGTTCCATCGAGTTTTAACATCTACTATATTTCGTAAAACAGGTTAGGGTTAGGGTTAGGGTTAGGGTTAGGGTTTTACAGTTTGATGCTTTTAATGTAATAAGATATCAATCAGCGCCGAGCTCGAAGCAGATTGAATACTTTAAATGAATAAAATAAACGAAATAC
>PQFF01000049.1:561966-611099 GCA_003547095.1 Diversispora epigaea | reverse complement strand
TTACGAAATATTGCGTACAAGAGTACGTTGAGTTAGTACGAAAGGGGTGTGACGAGAGTTCGATTTAGTGGGACTGATTGACGTAACTTTACTCCTTGTTCTGGGCAGACCGCCACAATATCACGCATGCATAACATAATTATCACGAAAGAGGAAATAATTACATATTTCGGTATGTTTGACAAAAACTATTTCTTTATAAAGAATGATCAATAAAAAGTACAGAGATTATTGTCGAAGTTTTAAGATAATTAAAAATGTCTTTTAAATTTTTTGATAAATTATCTCAAGATTTTTCGGAACTTCTTAATGACAAAAAAGATTATAATGTTGTCATCAAAGTTGGTAAAGAAGGAAATAGAAAATCTTTTACTGCACACTCGGTTGTTTTACGTTATCGTTCATCCTACTTTGATAGAGAATTAGAGAACGCTACTATGAATATAATAAATCACGTCAAAACTATTATTAAACCAAATATTTCTGCTCAAATATTCGAAATTATTCTTAAGTAAGTTAAAAAATTATTTTTTACTTTAAATTAAGTTTATTGTGACTCGGTATTAATAAAATAAAATACATTGAATAGATATATCTATGGTGGAATTGTCGATGTGAAAAATTCAGATACCAAAACCATTTATAAATTAATGTTCTTAGCTAAGGAATTGGAACTTAAAGAACTATCAGTTAAATTAGAAAGTTATCTTATCGAATCTAAAGCTTCTTGGTTAAAAACTCATGTCTCCTTTGTTTATCATTCAATCTTTGATAATAGCGAATTTAAAGGGTTGAAAAAATTTTATAGTGATATGATTGAAAAACATCCAAATTTGATTTTTGAATCCGAAGATTTCACTTCACTCCAAGAATCAGCATTGGTTTCTATTTTACAAAGAGATGACTTGAAAGTCGAAGAAATAAAAATTTGGGATTACGCTATCAAATGGGGAATTGCACAAAATCCTACTTTACCTACTAATTTGGAAGAATGGTCTAATGAAAATTTCAAGGCTTTGAAAATAACACTACAACGATGTTTACCACTTATTCGATATTTTCATATTTCTAGTGAAAATATTTGGGGGAAAGTGAAACCCTACGAAAAAATTCTTGAAAAACAGCTTTGGGATGACATGATCCAACGTCAAATGTTCCCAAATAAACCGGTTAAATCTCTTGTCTTGCCAGCAAGAATCATTTCCAATCCTGAATTACCTACAAGAATCTTTTCAACCACTGAATCGCCATTCTCAACTATAATCAACAACGGACATATGGCGGAACTTTCATCATGGATTGATCGAAAATCAACTACTTATTCTTCAGAAAGTATACCACCTTATGAATTTAAATTAATTCTTCGAGGAAGTCGAGATGGTTTTCGTCCCAAAACATTTTGGGAGATGTGTCATGGTCACTCTTGCACAATTGTTGTTGCAAAAGTTGCTGGAACTGATGAAATAGTTGGTGGTTATAATCCCTTAGCTTGGGACAATTCAACTGGAGATGCTCGTATACAAACAAATGATAGTTTCATTTTTTCGTTAAAAAATGGGAATCTTCAAAATTCAATTCTCAGCCGAGTTGTAAATAATATCAAAGCTTTAGTCTATCATCATTCCGATGATCAGAATACTGATGGTCCATGGTTTGGTAATTGTGAATTTATATTGAAATCGGATGTTTCTGATTTTACTCAAGATCAATTATGTTGGTGTTTTCATGATCCTGGATATAGTAATTATTATGAAAAACCTATTAGAACGATCAAAGAAAAATTTTCTATTGTTGATTATGAAGTATTTGAGATTATTAAACAAATTCCAAACTGTGCAATTAGATAATATTTAAATGTTTTTATTTTGATGATAATAAATCTATTTATAAAATAAATTAAAACGTCATCATATTTATTTGAAATTGAAAAATATATTTTATAATAAAAAAAAAACAAAATAGTAAAAATAAAATCACATGTAATTTTTACCTTTTGCTTCTTTATTAATAAATGGTCTTTTAGAAAAATAAAATTTGAAATCATGTACAGGCCCTTGATGACCCTCTGTATCAGGTGGTACTGGAATAATTAATGCATCAGAATTTCCATCAACACCTCCTTGATCATTTTTTGCAAAACATTAAATATAAAAGTAAATTGTTTGATTGAAATTTTATAGTGCTCTCCACCATGGTGTTGAAATAAAAGACAACACCACATAAAAATTCTATATAATAATCCTTGTGGAGTATTAATTGAAACCTTTTCATGTTGAAATATCTTTTTTAGTTCATCATCTGTCAAATGATCATGATATCATGAAACAATTCCTTTTTTTTTAGTTGTTTCATTTTTCCATTTAATGCTTCCCACAGTTGTGCAAATTCTTGTCGATTTCCAAAATTGAACTTCATTGTTCCTTGAGGATGCTTTAAAATATACACACTCAGTAATCTAATACAGTTCATCAATGACGATGGGGAATATTCCTGTCGTGCATGAATTGTATAAATTTCAAGAATAAATTCTATCATTACATGTTCCAGCTGATCTTTGTCTGTAATAGATTCAACACTATAATTGTAACCAACATCAGATCGCCAAGCCTCTAAAATTCCAATCCACTTTTCTGTTGCTTTTCAGGTATTTGCAGGGATTGTACCATTAATAATTTCATTTATTTCATCACTTGTTGGTCTGCAATATTTAGTTTTACTGATTTTTGTCATATTTTTTTTTAATTTCTTATTCGAAGACAAGTTTATTTAATAAGTGAAAAAAGATCAAGCATAGAAAAAAGTTTATTATATATTATTGTTTCTTTTTTTTAAAAAAATTTATTTAATAAGTACTGAGTGTTTCCGATTGTCATATAAGCTGCAGCTGAGCTGATACTTTCCATTATTTGTCGATGTAACAATAATATCTTGTATCACAGATCAAATAACTATACATTATTTCACAGTTCTCCTGCAACTTTTGCGACCACAACATCTCCCAAAAAGTTTCGGGACGAAACTATCTCGAAGAATTAATTTAAATTTATAGAGTACATTTGATAGTAATAAGTAGTCGATTTTCGATCAACCCATGATGAAAGTCCTGCGATATGCTCTTCACTGTTGATTATGGCAATAATAAAAATATATTATGGAAACTGATATGAAAATTAAAATGGAAAATGATTCTGATGATAACAATTTTGAAATTCAATGGAATAATAAAACAGAAAATAATCCATCAAGAGAAATCATAATCATATATATAATAATTATTATAATCATAAAATAATCGAAATAATAATTATCTTAACAATGATGATGACGATGAATCATTTGTAATTCAAAAAGGTTGTTTTTTATATTTTATATAAAATAAATACAATTTCATTATTCATTAAATAATAAATAATTCAATGAAAAACAAAGCTTAACGTACAAATACTATAACTAATATACTTCCGATTTGATATTCTACACATTGACCCAAGGTTTAGGACAGGTGTATATGTAAATCCTTTTTTTATATAAGAATAGATTTAAAGATTCAAATCATTTCCTGAAAAATAAAGTTCCATTATTTGGATATGGTGCGTCAGTGTTATTTATTGAGTTATATTCCATCTAGATGTACTGAAATTTCAATTGTCAGTAAAGCTTTAACATTTCAAAGTGTCATTAATCAATAAAAGAAGAAAAATTGCTGTTAGTTGGAACAATCGTCATTTTTTATTCTCGTAATATTATGTATAAACTAGCACTCATAAACAATTACGCATCATGGTATGTAACATCATAAAAAAAATATTATTGTTATAACAGTTGATAAAATCCAATTAGTAATTTTATCATTGTTGTTGTTATTAATCATTCTTGTATTTTCAATACAATATGCTTATAAGCGTTAAAAGCTTATTTTAACTTGATATCTTCGATAATTAAAATATTTAATATGTTTGTATCGATGCTTTTTTAATTTGATATTTTCAAAACTGAGCTAAACATATTATTTTACAAAAATAAAAATATATATTAGAAGATATTGTAAATTTGAATTACATTGTATTCATTATGTTTATAAAAAAAAGCCTTCTTTTCTAAAAGATAAGGTTAAAGAACTGTCAAAATATTCTAATTTACAATACAAATTTGTATAATACAATAATTAAAGGTTTGTTATAAAAAACTTTTTAAAATTAAAAAATGTTAAATAGAAAAATATAACACCTATATACTATTTATACTAGATATTAAATTAAGACTTCAACAAAAATATTCTTTTTTTGATGTTATTTTTTTTATAAATTTTCGTTAAAAAAATATAAAATAAAACTAAATGACAAATTGGTCGGGTATTTACATTTTAATGTCTATCTTTCTCGTGATTCTCATTATTCTCATGATAATTATCCTAAATACGGAAACTTTCATGTTTTAATTACAAGATACCATTTTTATTTGTGCTAAATGTTTTTATCCATTTTTGATAATTTATATAAATTCAAAAAAACTGTCCTAATGATTTTCTTTTCATATAAGAAATAATAATAATAATAATAATAATAAATGATAAATAAATTTATAATTATTATAATTATTATTTACTCACCATGTCAACAAAGATGACTTGCTCCGGTTTTTTTTGCTGGTGATTTTTTGATGTTTAATTTAACTAATAATTAATTTTAAATACTAATTAAGTTTAATTCACTTATTAATTAATAATCAATTTACAACCTTAATATTCAGTTGTGTTATAAATTAATAATGACTGTTATAAACTAGAATATTTTGACATTTCCTTAATATTATCTTTTGGAAAAGAAACTTTTTTCAAAAACAATATGAATAATTTTTTACCTCTTAACCTTGCTTCTTGTTAAAAAAATGCATTTTAAATATCATTTCCTCTAAGAAACTTAAATAATATAAAATGAAAAGTATAAATTAATAAAATTGTAAATTAAGAAGAATATAAATGTTTTAATATTTATCACGCTGCCCTAATACAAAATGATCTATATTTGACTTATTGCTCTCACTTTTTACTTTGATCCATGTTTTCTAATTCTTAAAGAATTTCTCTCAGAGATCACTGAGATCATTAAATCAACTAAATTTGTAAATATCTTTAATTTAAATAATTTAAATAATTTTCTATCTATTAACAAATAAATAAATTATGAGATAAAAAAATTATTTTATCAACCAATCTTCTTAAATTCTATTACAGATAGAATGTAACCTTATGAATTTACATGCGATTTCAAGTGTCAAAATTATGCATATAATATGTTGTTTAAAAATGATTTAATTCTTGAATAATTGATTCTATAATACTTTGAAATATAAATAAATAAATTGATAATTCAAATTCCTAATTTTATGAATTTCACCTATTTAACTTCCAGCAAGCACTATAAATTTGCTTTGTTTTGTTTAATAAAAGACAATCAATTTATCAATAATTGCATGCCATCTTTGTAGATATTATTATGAAATTTATAAATGATAATAATGTAATTTTATTTTTCAATTATAAAAAATCATTAATTTTTGTTCTAAAAAATACTTGTGTATTTATTAAATTTTAATTTTTATCAATAGCAATAAATATATTGTTTTTGACAGAAAATAATAGATATATAAGTTTTATGCATACTTAAGATATAATAAAAAGTATTTGATTTTCAATTAGTTTCCTTGTTCATTATAAAAGTTAAAAAGAAAAGTTGACTCATATGGTTTTTCAGTTTCCCTTTATAATATTTATAAACTGCATAAACACAAATAATAAATAATTTCAGATATTTAGATTTTTTGAAATATCAAAACAATAATGCTTTATTTTAATGATTGCATACTGGTCTGCTTTAATTTAAATAAAAGCTATTCCAGTGATCAAATAAAATAATAAAAATATAAAATATAATAAATGAATAAGGATTAAATAAAATATAACATATTTAAAACTAAAAGATATATTTAATTCTAATTCAATTATTCAATTAATTCCCAGTGAATTGAATTTCATTCCATTTCTTGAGTTTCTTGAGTTTCATCATCTTCAACTATACAGATTTAAATATAGTTAATAAACTAAATATATCAGAAAAAATAATCAAAGAAATAAATTTACCAATTATATTATCAGGAATTGAAAGAAAGTTCTGTCTTGAATCTAAATAAATAATTAATATAAAATTTTTTCTAAAAAAAAAAAAAATTATTTATACTTACTAAATGTATCATATGCAGGAATTGTAGTTTTAGGTATGAGTCTGCTTGTATATATTGCTTCAGGGTGTCTCTCATTTGGATCATATTGAATAAAACTCTTGTTTGATTTATTTGTTGCTTTAACTTGTCTTCTTATTTCACCATCATAAGAATAGCTATTAAGTTGATAATCCAATTCTTTGGCAGTTGGACGATTGGGAGGTTCAAAATTCCAGCATTTTTCCATTATTTCTTTGAAAAATCGAGGAATTTCACACTTAATTTCAGGTTTACGACCTTTGCAAATGTCCATTACAAGATTTATATTATGTGGAACATTATAATATGGTGGATAACTAGTTAGAACTTCTAACATGATCATACCAAAAGAATAAATGTCAGATGCTTGAGTGTATTCTCCTCTACTCAATGTTTCAGGTGCCATGTATGGAATCACACCATAAATTTTTTCTGGATCATTTTTNAAAAAAAAAAAAAATTATTTATACTTACTAAATGTATCATATGCAGGAATTGTAGTTTTAGGTATGAGTCTGCTTGTATATATTGCTTCAGGGTGTCTCTCATTTGGATCATATTGAATAAAACTCTTGTTTGATTTATTTGTTGCTTTAACTTGTCTTCTTATTTCACCATCATAAGAATAGCTATTAAGTTGATAATCCAATTCTTTGGCAGTTGGACGATTGGGAGGTTCAAAATTCCAGCATTTTTCCATTATTTCTTTGAAAAATCGAGGAATTTCACACTTAATTTCAGGTTTACGACCTTTGCAAATGTCCATTACAAGATTTATATTATGTGGAACATTATAATATGGTGGATAACTAGTTAGAACTTCTAACATGATCATACCAAAAGAATAAATGTCAGATGCTTGAGTGTATTCTCCTCTACTCAATGTTTCAGGTGCCATGTATGGAATCACACCATAAATTTTTTCTGGATCATTTTTTTTAGTAACTGGTTTGCATAGTCCAAAATCAGTAATATAACTTATAACTAAATTAAAATTAACTATGTTACCAGGATGAAAATCTTTATGCATTAAGCCCATTTGATGAATATTTTTAAGTCCCGTTGTAATATCTGATAAAATATAAGATTTTCTCAGCCAAGATAATTTTTCAAACTTGTTATTCAACAGTTTTCGAAGACTACCATATTTTGCATAATTCATAACCATCATATATTCTGTTGGATTTTTAGTGATGCCATATATTGCAATTGAATTTTTACCTCGAAACTTAAGTTGATTTTTAATCTAAAATATTTATTAGCATAAAATAAAATAATTATATATTTAAAATAATGAAATTAAATAACATGAAATATTTACCTCTTGCAAAAAATCATTTTTATTTGTAGGATTATCTAGACTTTTTAAGCAAACATCTTGTTCACCACTCCTATGCCAATCAACTTCAACAGAGAATTTAATATATCCTTCAAGCCAATCAGCTTTATATACTGTGCCAAAACCCCCTTTGGCAAGGTATGTTACATTCTCAAGTTTGCCAAATGGAATCCATTCAATAATTTCTTGATATTTATTCGCACTAAGTTGTATTTGTTGAATAAATTTATCAATTTCTCTATCTCCACTTGTCCATTTATCAAATTCATTTTGAAATTGTTTGGCATTACATAGATGACACCAATTGAATCCAGTATTGTCTTCATTACATTTACAACATGTTCCGAAATTACTAAAAATATTATGAATAATTGATTAGGAATTGATATATAATATTTAAACGATAATTATAAAATTAAATACTCACAGACTGTAATATAATTTATATTGATTAGTTTATTATTGATTAGAGAATTGAATTGTTATAAAATATTTAAACGATAATTATAAAATTAAATACTCACTAGCTGTAATTAATTTATATTGATTAGTTTATTATTGATTAGAGAATTGAATTGTTGTATAATATTAAAACGATAATTATAAAATTAAATACTCACTCGCTGTAATTAATTTATATTGATTAGTTTATTATTGATTAGAGAATTGAATTGTTATATAATATTTAAACGATAATTATAAAATTAAATACTCACGGACTGTAATATAATTGATATTGATTAGTTTATTATTGATTAGAGAATTGAATTATTATATAATATTTAAACGATAATTATAAAATTAAATACTCACAGACTGTAATATAATTTATATTGATTAGTGTATTATTGATTAGAGAATTGAATTGTTATATAATAATTAAACGATAATTATAAAATTAAATACTCACGGACTGTAATATAATTGATATTGATTAGTTTATTATTGATTAGAGAATTGAATTATTATATAATATTTAAACGATAATTATAAAATTAAATACTCACAGACTGTAATATAATTTATATTGATTAGTGTATTATTGATTAGAGAATTGAATTGTTATATAATAATTAAACGATAATTATAAAATTAAATACTCACGGACTGTAATATAATTGATATTGATTAGTTTATTATTGATTAGAGAATTGAATTATTATATAATATTTAAACGATAATTATAAAATTAAATACTCACAGACTGTAATATAATTTATATTGATTAGTGTATTATTGATTAGAGAATTGAATTGTTATATAATAATTAAACGATAATTATAAAATTAAATACTCACGGACTGTAATATAATTGATATTGATTAGTTTATTATTGATTAGAGAATTGAATTATTATATAATATTTAAACGATAATTATAAAATTAAATACTCACAGACTGTAATATAATTTATATTGATTAGTGTATTATTGATTAGAGAATTGAATTGTTATATAATAATTAAACGATAATTATAAAATTAAATACTCACGGACTGTAATATAATTGATATTGATTAGTTTATTATTGATTAGAGAATTGAATTATTATATAATATTTAAACGATAATTATAAAATTAAATACTCACAGACTGTAATATAATTTATATTGATTAGTGTATTATTGATTAGAGAATTGAATTGTTATATAATAATTAAACGATAATTATAAAATTAAATACTCACGGACTGTAATATAATTGATATTGATTAGTTTATTATTGATTAGAGAATTGAATTATTATATAATATTTAAACGATAATTATAAAATTAAATACTCACTAGCTGTAATTAATTTATATCGATTAGTTTATTATTGATTAGAGAATTGAATTGTTATATAATATTTAAACGATAATTATAAAATTAAATACTCACTCGCTGTAATATAATTTATATTGATTAGTTTATTATTGATTAGAGAATTTAATTATTATATAATATTAAAACGATAATTATAAAATTAAATACTCACAGACTGTAATATAATTTATATTGATTAGTTTATTATTGATTAGACAATTGAATTGTTATATAATATTAAAACGATAATCATAAAATTAAATACTCACGCGCTGTAATATAATTTATATTGATTAGTTTATTATTGATTAGAGAATTTAATTGTTATATAATATTAAAACGATAATTATAAAATTAAATACTCACACGCTGTAATTAATTTATATTGATTAGTTTATTATTGATTAGAGAATTGAATTGTTATATAATATTAAAACGATAATTATAAAATTAAATACTCACTAGCTGTAATTAATTTATATTGATTAGTTTATTATTGATTAGAGAATTTAATTGTTATATAATATTTAAACGATAATTATAAAATTAAATACTCACTCGCTGTAACTAATTTATATTGATTAGTTTATTATTGATTAGAGAATTGAATTGTTATATAATATTAAAACGATAATTATAAAATTAAATACTCACTAGCTGTAATTAATTTATATTGATTAGTTTATTATTGATTAGAGAATTGAATTGTTATATAATATTAAAACGATAATTATAAAATTAAATACTCACTCGCTGTAATTAATTTATATTGATTAGTTTATTATTGATTAGAGAATTGAATTGTTATATAATATTAAAGTGATAATTATAAAATTAAATACTCACTTGCTGTAATTAATTTGTATTGATTAGTTTATTATTGATTAGAGAATTGAATTGTTATATAATATTTAAACGATAATTATAAAATTAAATACTCACTCGCTGTAATTAATTTATATTGATTAGTTTATTATTGATTAGAGAATTGAATTGTTATATAATATTAAAACGATAATTATAAAATTAAAATTAAATACTCACCGACTGTAATATAATTTATATTGATTAGTTTATTATTGATTAGAGAATTGAATTGTTATATAATATTTAAACGATAATTATAAAATTAAATACTCACTCGCTGTAATATAATTTATATTGATTAGTTTATTATTGATTAGAGAATTGAATTGTTATATAATATTTAAATGATAATTATAAAATTAAATACTCACGAACTATATTGATTAGAAATATTAATATATGAAATTTATTAGCAATAATGATTTTAAAAATAACGTTTAATGTAACAAAATGCCTACTATTCCGATTCATCCGATTTCAATTCTTCTGGTTCTCCTATTTCTTCCATTTCTTCCGTTTTTCTTTTTTCTTTCATTTCTTCAAATTCTTTAATTTCTTTATCTTCTTTCATTCCTTCTCTTCAATTTCTTTAAAATTGAAAAAAATACATTATCGGATTAAATAAATTCCATTTTCATTTTGTACAACGATTGAATGTACAACTCAACTATTGTAGATCTTTAAAAGAAATTTCCATAGCACAAATAATCCAAATACTCTCTTTGAAGTTCACGAACAATTGAGATTTTTGAATTCAAAATGACCAACGCAAAAAAAAATCTAAATGTCTCTCTTTGAAGTCAGCAAACCAACCTTCAAGATACAATCCATAATACAATACCAAATATTAGTTAAGTGCTTTAAAAGTATTTCTTTAATATTATTATTAATGAATAATTTATTGTCAGAAAAAAAAATCAAAGGAAACAAACAAATCTCTCAATGATAATATGACAGCATTTATGAATTGATTGATCAAAAAAGAGTTCGTTAAAAAATTTAAAATTTATTTATAAGTTGAAATTATCAAATATCAGTATCATTAATCTTTTAGCATTATTAATTTTAGCATTTTAATAAATATTGAATCACTTTCATCAATATAAAATTATTTTTATCATTGAAGAATAATAACTATTGTTGTTGCTGTTATTATTAGAATTAATTTACAATATGTGTATCCAGTTAAAATAAGCTTTTATACTTCAATAAAATATTTTAATGTTAAAATCTTCAAAACTCGTACTAAACATATTGAGGGTGCACGAATTCCACATGGAATGTGCACGAGATTCCGAAATGTTGCGAAGGTCACGGGAGATGACAGTGAGATGACGGTGTAACCGGATGAGTGTGTTACCATCTAGATGACAGATTATTCATCTTCGTACGAAGTATTTCATCCTTGTGTGTCATCTTTAAAAATAGAAAAGAACGTGTTTAGACGCGACAACACAGGATGAAGGAAAACAAGTGCGAAAGTGTATAAAATAGACTGGTAATTTAGGATGTGAAAAGGATCAGCTCATTTTTACAATTTTTATAATTTTTAATTTTCTTTTGGTACATTTCGAATAATTACGAAAATCTTTCACCTAATTTGTAATAAAATAATAAATAATCTTTTGGTACGCATTTTTATAATAAAAATAAATAATAAAGATAGAAACATATTGTTTTGATTTAGCAGCAGAGATAAGACACGCCAAAGCAGTGATATATTTTTGTTGTTACATCTTTGCAATAAGTTTAAAAGTTTCGATATACACCGTAATAATTTGATACGTTTTAATATTTTTATTTTGTGATAACGGTAATATTGGTGAGAAACGGTTAACAGCCCGTAATACCTCTATTACTAATTTTGTAATTTCTTGAATAAAGTTACTGAATAAAGTCTGAAGCTAAGATTCGGAAGTTTGCGTAGTGAGCTGTAAAAAGATACTTTTACTCCACTTACTCACGTACCTTCAGATCGCACCTGTGTGTACTGTGTTAAGAGTTTATTTTATATATCTATTCGTTGCGAGTAGGCAAGTGACTGCTTGATCCTACTGGCGAATAGTGGGCGTTACGAAATATTGCGTACAAGAGTACGTTGAGTTAGTACGAAAAGGGGTGTACGAGAGTTCGATTTAGTGGGACTGATTGACGTAACTTTACTCCTTGTTCTGGGCAGACCGCCACAATATTATTTATTAAAATGAAAATATCTATTAGATAATATTGTAAATTTCAATTATTATTATTGTTATGATAAAATTCATAAAAATAGAAAATAGAAAAAATCCCTACGCCTACATGATATCTGAGATTTCAATGAAGATATATTTCTTTTGATGTTATTCTTTCTATAAATTTTCATTAAAAAATAAATTAATTAAATGAAAAAAGTATAAAATAAAACTAAATAGCAAATTGAGTCGAGTATTTAATATTTTATCATTTATCTTTCTCAAGATTCTCATTATTCTCATGATGAGAATGTTTTTAAATTGAAAATTTTTAGAAGCTGGTTTATACATTTTCCTTTAATTGTATTAATTTACTCATTATCATTTTTTCATAAAAAATTTATTGCACCAGTATAAATAATTAATTGGAATTACCTTATCACTTTTCGATGATGGATCCACATATATTTTTTAATTAGCCGATTCGACAAAAATAATTAAAAAAAAAATAAATAATCTTGATCTTTCAATTTTTTTGTTTGTTTCATACCACCGCAATCCATAAAGAAGAACTGGAATATTTGCATTTATCTTATCTTACTTATTCTTCCTTCTAACCTATTCATCCTTCTTAAAAAAAAGATCATAATTATTATTTTTAAAAGAATATTATTTGCATTGATCAATTGAATTGTGATGCAAATTTTCATGATGTTAAAAGATATGAAATCTTGAAATTATTTCAAAGAGATTAATCAGATCAGAAAGAAAAGATTGATGATTTTTTGAATTAACCTTACCAAAAGATTTTATTTCAAATATTTTATTATTGTACAATATGTAAATTGAATAAAGTAAGTAAATTGTGTATTAATGGAGTATAATTATTATTATTGCTTACAATTTTTATGTGATAATAAGAGAGTGATGTTAGAAGTGATAATAGAAAGATTGATGCTAGAAGTGAAGTTAAGTTTAAAAGTCTTTATATTGATTTTTAACTTACTATCATAATCTTCTAAATAATCCTAAATCAGCTTGTTCCAATAACTGCCTTAAACAAATTTTGAGCAGAATACCGAAAAGAACAATGTTTCTCATCATCGACACTCCTCTAAGCATTTTTCTTTAGTATTGATATAATATCATCATCGTCAATGTTATCAAGTAAATTAAATTAAAATAATCCACACCAAGATCCTATTACATCTGAAAAAAATAATTCTTTTGTTGTTATTGTTGATCAAATACACCATCAGCTTCTCTTCTTTAACCATATTTGGATCTATAAAATCAGTGATAAATAATGAGCATGGAATTTATAGTCTCAAATTTTTCATATAAAATTGCAAATTGAAATAATCCTATTAATGATCTTCATTGCAACCCTATTTCCACAAACGATACTTAATAAGGTATATAAAAGATGTGATAATACTTTTATATCATTTCTTTCTTCAGATGAGAGTAAATTTAAAAAATAAAGAATTAGATAAAAATAAAAATAAATAATAAATAAATAATAAATAATCATTACCATCAGGAAATTATTTTATTCACTATATTTGCATAAATCATGTTAAATTGCACAAAATATATTGATATTATTTAAATTTACTACACTATTATAAATAATATGCGAATATGCATATATTTTTACAGATAATATATATGCAGAGTGGTATAAACCGCATATAAATTATATATATATTGCATATAATATTTGCTAATTTTTCATGATGCACCTGCATTACTGCATCAATAACTAAAGAGCTTTCTTCTTAGCTTCATTTGAATTACGATTTAAAAGTGAAATTAATTACAAATTTTAATCCATCACCTTTAAATAATTTCATATAATCAAGTTCATAATATAAGATTATTGTGACAGTGGTTGGATTAATTGAGAAACATAATTATAGAGTATGTGAAATATGATTATTTTTTTTATATTGTTGTGGTGATGATGATTGTGGTTACTTTTGAATAATTATAATTCCTATACTTCTATTCCTATATCTATCCCTATTCTCATTATTAATATTATAATCAAGATTCAATGTATAATGTAATGAATCTTTTAATTAATTCTCTAATGAATCTTGTTATAATTCTTGTTGACGTATGTAGTAACTTTCATCATTATCCTCAAATGATAATCAATCACTGGGATTCAAAAATCACCAGTTGAATGAACAAAAATCGGAATCTTATTGATGGCGCAAATATGCATAAATCAGACATCCTATTTGTGAAAATTCATAAATCAGAAATTCCTATTCATAAATCAGAAAAAATCGACTGCCTATACTTAATAAATCTTAGCAAATTTAGCCATTAATCAGAATCCTATTTATGATAAAACCATCCTATTTTTATTCATTTGACCAGTGAATATAATATGTGAATACGTGAATATGTGAGAATAATTGATCAAAATAATTTACGAGAGAAAATGTTGTTGTACCTCGAGGTATTTTTCAATTATCGACTTTTACTCCTCTAATTAGAAATACATCATCATCTACCTCTTCTTCATCAGATGAAAGTAACACCACCAACAAAAATATCATCTCAAAAGGAAATAATCATAATATAAAAGGAATTATTCTTGAAAGTAATAAAAAAACACATGGTAGTGGTATCAGTAGAGTAATATTGATGATAGTAGATTTTAATATTAATTCATTGATTTAAAAATAAAGTTACAAATAAGATTAACTATTATTAATGTTCTTCTACTCTACAGAATCGTTCAGCATTTTCGTAAGAATTTTGCCACCTCACCCTTACCTCCTTTAGATCTATTTATCATCATTAGTACTATTCATCACATCATTAACCTTCAAGATCTCGGCTTTTCATCCTTCATATCCTCTACCTTCTTCACTACCTTCTCATGATCCTTTTATTGATTTTCTTAGTACGAACATATTTGTTGATTATTGCCACAGTTTGATTTCTAATCACATTCTCTATTACACCAAATCCTGTTTTAACTTTGGAACATTGGAATTTCGAGAGGGAACTATAGATCATAACGAGATAAGTTGATTGTATTCAATTTTAGAATGATTAATTGTTATTATTAATAATGATTATAATTATAATGAATTATTATACGATAATTGTTACTTTTCTATTTTTACTTACGATAGTTATTATTCAATGTAATAATTATTTATTTAATAAATTTTTGCTAAATTTATCTCTCACCATCTTTACCGTTATGTTTTTTTATTTTTTATACTCAAGATGACAAAAAACTGAAAATTTTCATTTGCAATACCTTTGTTCTTCCTTCTTTCAAAAAAGATCATAATTATTATTTTTAAAAGATATTATTTGAATTATATTATGCAAATTTTCACGTACGTTAGAATATTTAATCTTGAATAAATTAAATTAATATTATTGTTTATGATTAATATGTAATGATAAAAGGATTATAAAGAATGATAATTGAAGTAATCGATTTTTAACTTAAGAGTAAAACGATCGTAATCTTCTAAATTATTTATTTTTTACTGATTCAGCTTGTTCCTACAATTATGCCTTAAACTTATTTTAAAGAAGAGACTAAAGAAGATAATATTTCCTTATAATTGATATTCCTCTAAATATTTATTAAATCTAATTCTTGTAATACTATAATCATCAATATTGAGGGTGCACGAATTCCACATGGGATGTGCACAGGATTTCAAAATGTTGCGAAGGTCACAGGAGATGACATTGAGATGACAGTGTAACCAGATGAGCGTGTTACCATCTAGATGACAGATTATTCATCTTTGTACGAAGTATTTCATCCTTGTGTGTCATCTTTAAAAATAGAAAAGAATGTGTTTAGACGTGACAACACAGGATGAAGGAAAACAAGTTCAAAAGTGTATAAAATAGACTGGTAATTTAGGATGTAAAAAGGATTGGCTCATTTTTACAATTCTTATAATTTTTAATTTTCTTTTGGTACATTTCGAATGATTACAAAAATCTTTCACCTAATTTGTAATAAAATAATAAATAATCTTTTGGTTCACATTTTATAATAAAAATAAATGATAAAGATAGAAACATATTGTTTCGATTTAGCAGCAGAGATAAGACACGCCAAAGCAGTGATATATTTTTGTTGTTACATCTTTGCAATAAGTTTAAAAGTTTCGATATACACCGTAATAATTTGATACGTTTTTAATATTTTTATTTTGTGATAACGGTAATATTGGTGAGAAACGGTTAACAGCCTGTAATACCTCTATTACTAATTTTGTAATTTCTCAAATAAAGTTACTGAATAAAGTCTGAAGCTAAGATTCGGAAGTTTACGTAGTGAGCTGTAAAAATATACTTTTACTCCACTTACTCACGTACCTTCAGATCACACCTGTGTGTACTGTGTTAAGAGTTTATTTTATATATCTATTCGTTGCGAGTAGGCAAGTGACTGCTTGATCCTACTGGCGGATAGTAGGCNAGATGACAGTGTAACCAGATGAGCGTGTTACCATCTAGATGACAGATTATTCATCTTTGTACGAAGTATTTCATCCTTGTGTGTCATCTTTAAAAATAGAAAAGAATGTGTTTAGACGTGACAACACAGGATGAAGGAAAACAAGTTCAAAAGTGTATAAAATAGACTGGTAATTTAGGATGTAAAAAGGATTGGCTCATTTTTACAATTCTTATAATTTTTAATTTTCTTTTGGTACATTTCGAATGATTACAAAAATCTTTCACCTAATTTGTAATAAAATAATAAATAATCTTTTGGTTCACATTTTATAATAAAAATAAATGATAAAGATAGAAACATATTGTTTCGATTTAGCAGCAGAGATAAGACACGCCAAAGCAGTGATATATTTTTGTTGTTACATCTTTGCAATAAGTTTAAAAGTTTCGATATACACCGTAATAATTTGATACGTTTTTAATATTTTTATTTTGTGATAACGGTAATATTGGTGAGAAACGGTTAACAGCCTGTAATACCTCTATTACTAATTTTGTAATTTCTCAAATAAAGTTACTGAATAAAGTCTGAAGCTAAGATTCGGAAGTTTACGTAGTGAGCTGTAAAAATATACTTTTACTCCACTTACTCACGTACCTTCAGATCACACCTGTGTGTACTGTGTTAAGAGTTTATTTTATATATCTATTCGTTGCGAGTAGGCAAGTGACTGCTTGATCCTACTGGCGGATAGTAGGCGTTACGAAATATTGTGTATAAGAGTACGTTGAGTTAGTACAAAAAGGGGTGTAACGAAAGTTCGATTTAGTGGGACTGATTGACGTAACTTTACTCCTTGTTCTGGGCAGACCGCTACAATATCACCAAATAAATTAATTTGCACCAAGATCCTATTGCATCTGAAAATAATAATGAATTCTCTTGTAGCCATTGACCCCATATTTGGGTCTAAAAATCTGTGAACAAATAATTCAAATTTTACTTGACTCGAAATTTATTATCCTCTCAAACGATTTTCGTTGCTATCCTATTTTCACCACCACGAACTATAATTAATAAGTTATTCATCGGATGAGAGTGAATTGAAAAGATGAGAAATTCATTCTTATAGTTTTGAGCTAATGGATTATTTTAAATAAAATAAATAATAAAGTATAATTCAAATAATAATAAATAAAATGAATATAATATTTGATTATTACCTGCACTGCTGTACCAATAACTAAAGTGTTTCCTTGACTTCATTTGAATCATGATTTAAATCAATCCATCACCTTTAGATAATTTACTACCAAAATCAAGTTCGTGAACTAATTCTTCCTTTATGTCGTGGTGGTGGTGACGATGTGGTTTTTTTTTGAATAATTGGTAATGAATAATTATTATTATTGTCAAAGATTCAATGTATCATGTGATGAATCTTTAATGAAACTTATAATGATTCTTGTTGACGTATAGTAATGACTTTGGAAAAGTTTCATCATCCTCACCATCCTCGTCATTTTCAAAAAGAATATTGGGATTCAAAAGTTTTGCATATTTTTTCCCGTTTCAAAATCAATTTTAATATGAAGACCTAATAATAATATATGAATATGCAGATATGATGTAATAATAAATAAATGTGATTGGATATGATGAACATATAAAAGATGAATATAAATTAACAATAATAATAAATATAATTAATACTCATTACTTGTATCGCTGCACTAATCTTGACTTCATTTGAACCATGATTCCTCATTCTTTTGGGTTACTAATGATTTCCAAATATTTTTAAATGCCTCATTTTTATCAACATCTAGTCAAACGATTTGACTTCGATGTTTTTAATATTTTGACCTGAGTTTATTTACTAGAGCGAAACCCATCAACTCTCCGAGTTCTATATTTGTCATAATTTTCCTTTTTTCATGAAATTCATTTTCTTCTGCTTTATCTCCAATAATGACTTAAATGCGTTTTTATCTCCTATTATTCAACAGATTACATATAAAAAGTTCTTAATAAATACTGTATGAATTATATCCATTACAAAAATTATCAAGACAATTGATCAATTCTAATGCCAAAGTTGAAAGTCTTTGAAATTTTTCATTACTCCATTTTCGGTCCAATATGAATCAATTTGTTTGACGATCACCATTTTGTTTTTTATAAAAGCCCTTTTATAAATAGTTACAAATGTAATTTTTGTGTTTTTGGATTTTTAATAAATAGCTCATCGGCATAAATAAAAATAATTTTTATTTTGTGCAATTAGGTGTGGTATTCAATTTTATAGAAAGAATTACGTTACAAAAAGAATAGATAAAATAAAAATAAATTTTTCGTGTGTAGTAGTTATCTAGTGTTATCATTGTTTTGTAATTATTGAAGGTACATTTGAAAAATAATAAATAAAAGTGAATTGTGAAAAAAAATCACAAAGAGGTATTTGCTCTACGAATAAAATAATTATATTTAAATTTTTTTCATGATATAGTCAATGATTAAAAAAGTAATTGGATCATGTTTTTGGTGAATTTTTTGAAAATAAAATAAAAAATTAATTTGGATAATGAAATAAAAAACAATTATTTTATTTATTTTCGTTTTGTAAAGTTTTTTAATAAAGGAGCCATAGCTATGTTGCCAAATCGCTGCATCAAGCCTTTGTTTTTTGTAAAAGCCCTTTTATAAATACGATTTTCATATTTTTTGATTTTTAATAAAATAACAAATAGTTTATCGGCATAAATAAAATAAAGTTTTATCTTCGTACGATATAATATTCGATTAAACGTAAATTTGTTTTATAATTATTGAAGTTACACTAGGTGTAGCGTTTTTAATGTGTATATTTCATAGCCTGTTATAAAAAATGATAAATATTTACAAAGTGAATTGTGAAAAAAAATAAATATAAAGAGGTCCAAAATATCAATACTTAAAAAGCAATTCCGGTATTTGCTCTACGAAATAAGATAAAAAATGAATTACTTTTTTTTCGTTATTTTTATGGTATTTTTTTGACTAAAAGTTGAGATGCATTTTGTATAATTACCATTCGTTTAATAAATTAAATAGCTCATAATTTCAACGTCTATCTTAATTACTTCCTCGAGACCTGACATATCTCGAGAAAGGTTTGAAGGTTCTTCACTACAAAATGTATTTGCTTTAACTGTGTACAAAACTTAAGGATTAAATTATCTTATGAATCTGTGTTTGCTGCCAGTCAAACGTATGTTGTTTTGTAAATATAGAACAGAACTCGTGAATAATATTAAAATTACTTAATGTAAACACATAATTATTTTTGTATTAATTGTTCTATAATTTATATTTTAGATCAATAAAGAAGATCTATTTATTTAAATTTAAATAATAATATTCCTTGGACAGTCATAAATAAAAGAAATTTCAGTAATCCCTTTTGGAAAAGGATTGCTTAAAAAAAATAAATCCAAAATGTTTTTGTCTTGCTCTCTACTACTGTTAGTGGAATATATTTTGAGATTTATATCAAATTATAAATTTATATTTCGATATACATATATATATGCTTAAATATTATAATAAAACATATATATGAATGATGCAAGACTACTTTATTTGGTAAAATTTTTTAAGGGAAATTGTTTGTGTAGCACTGCTTTCTGTATTTCAAACAATTATTTCATTTGTCTTTATTAATTATTTGATCTTCAAAATTGAATAAATTCTGTAATTATTATTGTTTTACAAATGCATGCAAACGGAATTTATTTAATCTGATAATGTGGCTGCTGAAAGAAACGAAAAAAACGGAAGAAATGAAAGAAATGAGAAAAACAGAAAGAAAGAAATAGGAGAAACAGAAGAATTGGAAGAATCTGACGAATCAGAAGAGTAGGCACATTGCTATGTTGAAATTTATTTTAAAACTATAATTTATTACTAATAACGAGCAATCATATATATTGAATGATGATAATTGTTCCGTACTAATTTCTAAAGAAGCTATCATGAAGTTAGAAATAATATTTTTCGGTTAAATAAAGATTCCTAAACTAAATGGCTTCTTTCTTGTTTCTACATATATATTTATTTATAATGGTTCTTGCGCTCATGGAAATTATTTTTGAAAACATAATCTTATAAATCACAAACACTCGAAAATTTTCATCTTTGAAAATAATGGTTGAGTTTAGAAGTATCAACCTTAAATATATAACATACTTTACTACGATCATTATAATAATTAATAAAGTAATTTCCATATATGTCCTTTTCAGGAAAAGATTCAACTTTTTTCCTATCTGGGAGAATATATTTGGTTCAGTTATCAAAAATAATAAAAAAAAGCTTGGTCGACTAAAGAAAAAAATTTTCATTAATTGTATACCGTCANATAGGAGAAACAGAAGAATTGGAAGAATCTGACGAATCAGAAGAGTAGGCACATTGCTATGTTGAAATTTATTTTAAAACTATAATTTATTACTAATAACGAGCAATCATATATATTGAATGATGATAATTGTTCCGTACTAATTTCTAAAGAAGCTATCATGAAGTTAGAAATAATATTTTTCGGTTAAATAAAGATTCCTAAACTAAATGGCTTCTTTCTTGTTTCTACATATATATTTATTTATAATGGTTCTTGCGCTCATGGAAATTATTTTTGAAAACATAATCTTATAAATCACAAACACTCGAAAATTTTCATCTTTGAAAATAATGGTTGAGTTTAGAAGTATCAACCTTAAATATATAACATACTTTACTACGATCATTATAATAATTAATAAAGTAATTTCCATATATGTCCTTTTCAGGAAAAGATTCAACTTTTTTCCTATCTGGGAGAATATATTTGGTTCAGTTATCAAAAATAATAAAAAAAAGCTTGGTCGACTAAAGAAAAAAATTTTCATTAATTGTATACCGTCAGCGAATTTTGATATAACGAATATTTATTTGACCCCATTTTTTTTCATTAATAAAAAAATTCGATATAACGATATAACATAATAAATATTAATACAATTTGAATTAAAATAATAAAAGTTACATTGTTGCATTGAAATATTTTAATATATATTATCATAAATAAAAATTCCATTAATCAATATAAATTAACTAATAAATGGTTTCACATTTTCATTTAGTTTAAAGAGAATAGGGGAAGATTTAAGTAGAATTAAAATTAAGGTTTCACATTAAATGGAACAGAAAATTTTGGATCATCAAAAGGATTGAATATTTCATTTATTTTAATTAATTCAAATATTAAAAATACTAAAATTGAATTAATTTCATTATTATTAATGTATTGAGAAGAAAGACAAGATAGTAATAAATTAAAAATGGAGATTTATATTCAGGACCAATTATTTGATTGCATTCTACCAAACAATGATCATAATGACCTAATCTTGTTGTTTAATAAGGCCCATTTAATCGAAATAAGTCATTGTAAACTATTTTATATATTCATATTCATACTATTGTCACGGTCTGCGCGGAACAAGATGAAAGT
This sequence comes from Diversispora epigaea, assembly GCA_003547095.1. Classification (NCBI taxonomy): domain Eukaryota; kingdom Fungi; phylum Glomeromycota; class Glomeromycetes; order Diversisporales; family Diversisporaceae; genus Diversispora; species Diversispora epigaea. The sequence goes on along the minus strand of PQFF01000049.1, from coordinate 588,662 downwards.
TACGTCAATCAGTTTCACCAAATTTAAGTGACTCCCACGATAATTCAATACCCTACTAACACGCTTTTCTGTGCGCAAAATCACGAAACACAATAAGATCAGGCTATCAGTCGATCAAAACCTGCTTACTAATAATCACTAACAATACAATTACGTGTGATATCTGAAGGTATGATTAGTAAGTGGAGTAAAAGTATCTTTACTAACTACTTTGTACACTGCCAAAACTTGATAGACTTTTTAAAGTAACTTACAAACACTGGTCGAATGGAAAAAAATAGGACGGTTTTATTATGAATAGGATTCCGATTGATAGCTAAATTTGCTAAGATTTATTAAATATAGGCAGTCGATTTTTTCCAATTTATAAATAGGAATTTCCGATTTATGAATTTTCACAAATAGGATGTCCGATTTATGCATATTTCCGCCATCAATAGGATTCCGATTTTTGTTCATTCGACCAGTGAAAGAAATAAAAAGTAGTTTATTAAAAGTATTATAAAGATTTATTACAAAAATATAACAATAGAGATATATTACTGCTTTGGCGTATCTTATCTCTATTGCTATGCAAAAGTTATTTTATTATAAAAAGTATTTTAGAATTATTAGATCACTACCCGTCGATCACTTGTACCAAAAATTCCCACAGTCAAAATAATAGTTTTTTGGCTTTAATACATATATAAAGTTTATTTCTTTTACAATATTCTTGCTCATATGGGCAAAGAAAAACATAAATATAATACCAGAAGTACTTCTGGTCAAAAAAACACTGAAAAAGATAATCAAAAAATGGCAGAAAATGCAAATTTAAATACTACAGCTAGCAACTTTCAAAACCAAAATGAGAGAACTGTCAATATAGAAGAACAAGAAAAAGGCTTTTTATCGAAGCATATTAATAAAAAGCGAGCTCTTAGAGAGTCAGCTGAGATGGAAACAGAACAAGAAATTAGTAACGTCGTTAAACCAGGGCCAAGTGTATCACTTTATGCAGAACCAAAAAACGTAGAAATTTTAGACGAAAGTGAAGAGGAAGATGATTTATATTACAGAGATGAAGAGTATAAAACAGTCGGTAAAAAAAAGAAGAATAAAAGAAAAGTTAAAGTAATGCCAATAGAAGTACCTAAAAGTATTCCTCCCAAAATTTGACGTAAAGAATGCGGTATAAAATTATCTAAAGTCTTTATTGAGGCGGAAAAAATCAAGGGTAACTCCTTGTATGCGAAAATTTTAAAGGTTAAAAGTCTCCTTTTTCAAAATCAAATTGATGTAATTTTTGGAAAAATTGAAACAACCAATAAAGAAAAGAAAATAGTAATTTATCTTTCTAAAGAGGAAGACGTACAAAATGCGAAAAAAGTAAATCTAGGAGATANAAATGAGTGTGAAAATTTACGCAAATGGAAAATTTGGGATATTCCATTATATATTAAAAGAAATGATCTACTTATGCATCTTAATCGCTTTGGGAAAGTGAAACAATTGCATTTAATTACTAAAAACATGTGGCAGTTAGCTCATGTAGAGTTTGAAAATGAGGAATCATTGGAACAACTTTCAATGGTCTGGTCGATTTGGATTGGAACAGATTGTCTAAGAATTACCCCAGGTAATTTTAGTTACGAAGAATTAAATAATAGGGGAAATGGGCAGCAAAGCTAATAGGTATGCCTAAGGGCATGACAGCATTAGATATTAAAGAATTCGTTAAAAGTATGGATGGTCGTACTGTTTATATTCCTCGAACCAAGGAGGGATACAGAAGAAAAAATTATGCGATTATCTCTTTCGAATCAGAAGAAATACTTCTGCAAAATGGAAAGGATAAAATGATGAAACTTATGGATGGAGTTGAGCTTAGAATGGTCTCCATGTCATCAGCTTTATGCTTCGCCTGTGGTTCAGATTTACATAAAGCAAAAGAATGTGACATTGTTAAATATCGCAAACAAGTGGCATTTAATAAAGAAGAAAAAATTAAAAACTTTGGTAATTTATATAAAAGGTATAAACCAAATTATTATTCCAGTTTGATTATGCCTAAGAATAATCAAAGTACTTATGCAGAAACTGTTAAGAAAAGTAAAAACGTTAAAGACAGAAATGAATTTAAGTCTCCTGTAAGTGAACAGGTGCGTGAAGATGCTGTAAAAGAAATAATTTTTTCATCAATTGAGAAGAACAACAAAGTTATAGAAGAGCTTGACATAGCACTTAGTAAGGTAATAGATCATGTGAAAATACTAGTTGAGCGATTAGATAAAATTGAAGAAAAAGTTTATGGATCAAAGGAAAATATGGAAGAAATGGTAACAGATACTGAAACAACAAAAGCAAACAGTAATTCAGATGAAATGTTACAAACACTTGATAATATGTCCAAGGGTTTGTTAAAAGTAACAGAAACTGTAAAGAAATTAGCTAATAGGGTAAGAGGTATAAGTAATCGAATAGATAGTATTGATCGTCAGCAGTCCGGAGGCCGGGATAGACAATTGTCCAACAATAATCAGGGGAATATATAGGGTCTCATATATTTTTTTGGTCAAAATTATTGTTTTTTATATTTTTATATTTCATTTCCATAGAGAACAACAGGTATGAGAATCAAACAGTGTGTATAAGAATTGAACATAAAGATTAGTCATGGTTTACAAACTCAGAATGTAAGGTTTTTTCGTAGGTTTTTTCCTTTTTTTTATCATATGTTATTAAATATATTAAATATATAGTTATAGAAGAAAAAATTTTTTTCTGTACGGGTTGGCGTACAGTCCCTGGGGTGCGTTATATTTCTTTCCAGCAACTTTTTGCTCAGATTGGTCAAAAAGGGATGGGCGGAGGCATGACCATCAGTTGCTTAGGTAACACTGGGGCAACGATGGGTCGGGCGGTTAAATGTTTTAACTTATGGTTATTGGATTTATAGCCAGTTCTTATAAATGTATGATATTAATGTAATTTTGGTATTACAACAATTATCAATAAAGGTTTATAGGGGCATGACTCCGTTTGAATTTTAAAAAAAAAAAAAAAAAATTATTAGATCACTACGAAATTATTTATTATTAAAATTAATTATCGTAAAGAAAATTATTTATTATTATTACTATTATTAATTACAAAAAAGTTTATTACTAAAAAAAAGAATTATTTCGNTACGGGTTGGCGTACAGTCCCTGGGGTGCGTTATATTTCTTTCCAGCAACTTTTTGCTCAGATTGGTCAAAAAGGGATGGGCGGAGGCATGACCATCAGTTGCTTAGGTAACACTGGGGCAACGATGGGTCGGGCGGTTAAATGTTTTAACTTATGGTTATTGGATTTATAGCCAGTTCTTATAAATGTATGATATTAATGTAATTTTGGTATTACAACAATTATCAATAAAGGTTTATAGGGGCATGACTCCGTTTGAATTTTAAAAAAAAAAAAAAAAAATTATTAGATCACTACGAAATTATTTATTATTAAAATTAATTATCGTAAAGAAAATTATTTATTATTATTACTATTATTAATTACAAAAAAGTTTATTACTAAAAAAAAGAATTATTTCGGGACTATTTATTATTATTATTAAGATTATAAGAAATTTATTAATATTTCGAGTATAAAATGAATAAAGAAAATGTTTTCGCGAGAAGGGAATCTCTTGTTCTTCTTCCCAACCGCAGCTATTTTTATAATTTTCCCTCTTGTTTACCTTCATCCTTCGTTATCCATAAACACGTTTTTGTACCAGGATGAATAAATCTTCATCCAAGATACACAAGGATATTTTATCCCCCGTGACTTTTGTCCTCTTCGTGCCACCTCACTATCCAAGAAATTCATTATCGCCGATTTTTAAAATACAAATTTACAGGTTTAACATTTTATCTATTTTCAAATAAAGAAAAATTTATTTTTTCATTTCCTTTACCAACTTGTAAAAGGGCTTTTACAAAACAAAAAACGAAATGGTTATGGACTTTTCTACCAAAAAAAATATATACATATATTCAATTATTGATACAATTGCCAATTAATTAAAAACCAATTGAGAATATTTAATCAAATAACAAAATGAACAATTGAAATTATTGTTTCGAAGCTTTTTTTTTAAAAGGGCTTTTACAAAAATGAAATGGTGATCATCAAAGAAACAAATTGATACCACATAATTTTCAGCCGAAAATTTCCATGAAAAAAAATCGAGAAAATAAAAAAAAAAATCTTCAATAAATACAATATGTATTTCTTATCGAATACCAATCACACGAAAATGCCGATGACAAAAACCACGAAAATCAGTGTCAAGTCGCTGCATCAAGCCTAAAAATTATAAGATGAACTATGTGATAATGTATAGAATATATTTTAACAGATGAAAAAAATGAAGAAAAAGCATTTGAATTATATTTAAAATTTTCAAAAGAGGGACTTCTAGAATCACAATATAATGTTGGTTCGTGCTATATGAAAGGAACATGCTAAAGGATTTCAATGGATTTAGAAGTCGGCTTGCGCTGGAAATATCATTGCAGTACGTGAAATTGGTTATCATTATAACAGTGATAAAGGTGCGGGTTGGGTAAAGACCAGAAAGAAGATTTTGAAGGTTGCTGAAAAGGGATTTTCTATAGAACAGCAGCATAACTTAGAATATTTTTATGAAAATGGTTATGGAATTGATGAGAATTAAGAGAAAGCATTTGAATGATATAAAAAAGATAATTGCCAATACATTCTTTTTTGATCAATATGAAACCAAGAAAGATATTGTAAAAGCTATATACTGGTTAAATAAAGCAAAAGGAAATAGAGATACTGATGTAATTATAAACCTTGAAAGAATATGATATTATAATTAAACTTTTCATCAATGTCTTAATGAAATTATTTCCAACAATGATATTTGCATTCTCGTAAAGAACATATGCATTCATTAATTTTGGCAAAAAACAAACAAATAAAATATTCATTTGATTTTTCGTGATTCATTTGAAAAATCAAATTATAGCTTCAATAAACTACTAATAATTAACTAAATTAACAATGTGAAAAGAAATCCAATAAAAGTATAATTCATCATTAAAGTTTTAACTCAGATATTGAAGGAACTTAAAAATTATTTATTAGTTGTACATATTGTATATATGGAATGGAATTCTGGAAAGAATAATTTTTTTTCTCAAAATAAATAATATTTTATTGTAAAAATGAAATAATTAATCACATTTAACAAATAATTTAAATAGTAAGAACCTTACGAAAAAAATTTTAAAAAAATTCATTGCAGAACTTCACAGAATTACTCCAAATGTTCAAAGTTTTGGTGAAATTATTTTTGGTAAACCTTTTATAAATTGTTACAAATGTGATTTTCATGTTTTAATAAAATGAATAGCTCATCCGCGTGAACAAAAATTTTCGTACGATGTGGTATCTTTTTTCTTTATAGACGGAACGTTGAACTTGTAAATTTGTATTTTAAAATCGGAGTAACTTCGAGATAGCGAACTTCTTTCCGAAATTCCATCTTGGAATTGGATAGTAATGATAAAAATAGAGTTATAATGAGTTAAAATATATAAAATAATCATGAAACAGATAGTAATAGTAAAAATAAAGTTATAATGAATGATAAAATGAACGTTTGTAAATTTGAAAATCAAGTTTATACGGTAAAAGTAAATAATTAAATCAAATTTCGAGTAACATCATCACGATTGCCTTTGTTATTATTTATTTATTTATTTTCTATAATTTCTTTTAGGTATTTTTAGTGAAAAAAAAGATAAATTACCTGCACGCACCTGCAAATGTATGGCAAGTGTTCCAGAAATTGAAAAGGTTTTATTACATTCAGGCTGTGGACATTTTCCCCAATATGAGTTCTCATGTTATTATATTAGCTTCCAAAATTTACTTTTACAAATAGTACATTGAAATGGTTTGTCACCTATAAAAAAAATCTTTATAGAAAAATGATAAAGGAAGTAAAAGAAAAAACATTCAAATAATTAATTATTTTAGTTTTTTACCTGTATTGGTTTGTATATGTCTCATGAATTTTTAATGTTGTAAATGGACATCCTCGATCACACCTTCACCAATAACATATATACTGACTTCAATCATTTCCAATATGACCTTTACTAAGATGTCCGTTAATTCTTTAAATGTTTGAAATCATAAATAAAATTATTTGCGTTTATAACTATGACCTTATGTCCTCAAATGATCTATTAATTCATCACTACTTCTTCGTTGGTATATGATTCCCATCACAAATTTTCTTTACTACGACCTGCCACATGTAATCTTGAAAGATGGGTATTAATTCATCAATAGATCTGAACACTGCAGCACTAGTGGCCCAAAGGCATTGTGCTTCATCTAATATTCATCATTATTCCTTTTAGATCCTAATACAGATGATATTGTTGATGATGGTGGTGTAGATGTTACTTTCATTTCAGGTGAATAATTTCCATCACACTCTCAAATATGAAATAAAAACTTCTCCGTGATAAAATATCATGAATATCATGTGTTGGTGAATTGTTGTAGTTACTAATAATATCAGGACTCGAAAAAAAAGAATTTGATTACAAAATAAACAGTATATCGAAAATCAAAAACTTTTAATTAATTAAATAAATAAAAATATTATTTACCTGTGTTTCGAGACTCGTCATGTTATTCATATTTATTCATATTCCCATTATTTGTACCAATAGGTACGAACTAAAGTTGAAAGAGAATTTGATGATTCAACTTGATCTCTTATAAAATTGTGGCAAAGTCATTGAATGACATTCCGGACCGTTCTCAAAAGTTCCTTGATTTAATATTGTGAAAGATTTTGATGATACCCCATGATTATCCGAAAGTTTAATTTGTAACTCTTGCATTATGTTACAAAGTTGTGGTGATGTTATTGAATAACATTCTAATAAATTTCGAAAATTTTCATGAGGAATGTAATGAAGATCGTTAATAAGAAATGTGTGAACCATCAGGAAATGATTCTTCGAATTGAGTATCATGGCTTGAAGATAAATCTGTTACTTTTTCTAACATGTGGATTATTATTATTTTTGTTGTATTGTTTGATTCTACCATTTGTTCCGTTGCCACATGGCTTATTCTAGGATCATATTAGTCAAGTTTTAGTTTCCGTAAACACTAGTAATAATAAATAATATAAAAATAATATTTATTACTAATATAATAATAATAAATAATAATAATAATAATAATATTATTANTTTCAAAATCAAATTGATGTAATTTTTGGAAAAATTGAAACAACCAATAAAGAAAAGAAAATAGTAATTTATCTTTCTAAAGAGGAAGACGTACAAAATGCGAAAAAAGTAAATCTAGGAGATACTGAACACCACATCTGCTTGCAGGAGATGGCTGAGGTATTGCCAAATGAGTGTGAAAATTTACGCAAATGGAAAATTTGGGATATTCCATTATATATTAAAAGAAATGATCTACTTATGCATCTTAATCGCTTTGGGAAAGTGAAACAATTGCATTTAATTACTAAAAACATGTGGCAGTTAGCTCATGTAGAGTTTGAAAATGAGGAATCATTGGAACAACTTTCAATGGTCTGGTCGATTTGGATTGGAACAGATTGTCTAAGAATTACCCCAGGTAATTTTAGTTACGAAGAATTAAATAATAGGGGAAATGGGCAGCAAAGCTAATAGGTATGCCTAAGGGCATGACAGCATTAGATATTAAAGAATTCGTTAAAAGTATGGATGGTCGTACTGTTTATATTCCTCGAACCAAGGAGGGATACAGAAGAAAAAATTATGCGATTATCTCTTTCGAATCAGAAGAAATACTTCTGCAAAATGGAAAGGATAAAATGATGAAACTTATGGATGGAGTTGAGCTTAGAATGGTCTCCATGTCATCAGCTTTATGCTTCGCCTGTGGTTCAGATTTACATAAAGCAAAAGAATGTGACATTGTTAAATATCGCAAACAAGTGGCATTTAATAAAGAAGAAAAAATTAAAAACTTTGGTAATTTATATAAAAGGTATAAACCAAATTATTATTCCAGTTTGATTATGCCTAAGAATAATCAAAGTACTTATGCAGAAACTGTTAAGAAAAGTAAAAACGTTAAAGACAGAAATGAATTTAAGTCTCCTGTAAGTGAACAGGTGCGTGAAGATGCTGTAAAAGAAATAATTTTTTCATCAATTGAGAAGAACAACAAAGTTATAGAAGAGCTTGACATAGCACTTAGTAAGGTAATAGATCATGTGAAAATACTAGTTGAGCGATTAGATAAAATTGAAGAAAAAGTTTATGGATCAAAGGAAAATATGGAAGAAATGGTAACAGATACTGAAACAACAAAAGCAAACAGTAATTCAGATGAAATGTTACAAACACTTGATAATATGTCCAAGGGTTTGTTAAAAGTAACAGAAACTGTAAAGAAATTAGCTAATAGGGTAAGAGGTATAAGTAATCGAATAGATAGTATTGATCGTCAGCAGTCCGGAGGCCGGGATAGACAATTGTCCAACAATAATCAGGGGAATATATAGGGTCTCATATATTTTTTTGGTCAAAATTATTGTTTTTTATATTTTTATATTTCATTTCCATAGAGAACAACAGGTATGAGAATCAAACAGTGTGTATAAGAATTGAACATAAAGATTAGTCATGGTTTACAAACTCAGAATGTAAGGTTTTTTCGTAGGTTTTTTCCTTTTTTTTATCATATGTTATTAAATATATTAAATATATAGTTATAGAAGAAAAAATTTTTTTCTGTACGGGTTGGCGTACAGTCCCTGGGGTGCGTTATATTTCTTTCCAGCAACTTTTTGCTCAGATTGGTCAAAAAGGGATGGGCGGAGGCATGACCATCAGTTGCTTAGGTAACACTGGGGCAACGATGGGTCGGGCGGTTAAATGTTTTAACTTATGGTTATTGGATTTATAGCCAGTTCTTATAAATGTATGATATTAATGTAATTTTGGTATTACAACAATTATCAATAAAGGTTTATAGGGGCATGACTCCGTTTGAATTTTAAAAAAAAAAAAAAAAAATTATTAGATCACTACGAAATTATTTATTATTAAAATTAATTATCGNTCCAGCAACTTTTTGCTCAGATTGGTCAAAAAGGGATGGGCGGAGGCATGACCATCAGTTGCTTAGGTAACACTGGGGCAACGATGGGTCGGGCGGTTAAATGTTTTAACTTATGGTTATTGGATTTATAGCCAGTTCTTATAAATGTATGATATTAATGTAATTTTGGTATTACAACAATTATCAATAAAGGTTTATAGGGGCATGACTCCGTTTGAATTTTAAAAAAAAAAAAAAAAAATTATTAGATCACTACGAAATTATTTATTATTAAAATTAATTATCGTAAAGAAAATTATTTATTATTATTACTATTATTAATTACAAAAAAGTTTATTACTAAAAAAAAGAATTATTTCGGGACTATTTATTATTATTATTAAGATTATAAGAAATTTATTAATATTTCGAGTATAAAATGAATAAAGAAAATGTTTTCGCGAGAAGGGAATCTCTTGTTCTTCTTCCCAACCGCAGCTATTTTTATAATTTTCCCTCTTGTTTACCTTCATCCTTCGTTATCCATAAACACGTTTTTGTACCAGGATGAATAAATCTTCATCCAAGATACACAAGGATATTTTATCCCCCGTGACTTTTGTCCTCTTCGTGCCACCTCACTATCCAAGAAATTCATTATCGCCGATTTTTAAAATACAAATTTACAGGTTTAACATTTTATCTATTTTCAAATAAAGAAAAATTTATTTTTTCATTTCCTTTACCAACTTGTAAAAGGGCTTTTACAAAACAAAAAACGAAATGGTTATGGACTTTTCTACCAAAAAAAATATATACATATATTCAATTATTGATACAATTGCCAATTAATTAAAAACCAATTGAGAATATTTAATCAAATAACAAAATGAACAATTGAAATTATTGTTTCGAAGCTTTTTTTTTAAAAGGGCTTTTACAAAAATGAAATGGTGATCATCAAAGAAACAAATTGATACCACATAATTTTCAGCCGAAAATTTCCATGAAAAAAAATCGAGAAAATAAAAAAAAAAATCTTCAATAAATACAATATGTATTTCTTATCGAATACCAATCACACGAAAATGCCGATGACAAAAACCACGAAAATCAGTGTCAAGTCGCTGCATCAAGCCTAAAAATTATAAGATGAACTATGTGATAATGTATAGAATATATTTTAACAGATGAAAAAAATGAAGAAAAAGCATTTGAATTATATTTAAAATTTTCAAAAGAGGGACTTCTAGAATCACAATATAATGTTGGTTCGTGCTATATGAAAGGAACATGCTAAAGGATTTCAATGGATTTAGAAGTCGGCTTGCGCTGGAAATATCATTGCAGTACGTGAAATTGGTTATCATTATAACAGTGATAAAGGTGCGGGTTGGGTAAAGACCAGAAAGAAGATTTTGAAGGTTGCTGAAAAGGGATTTTCTATAGAACAGCAGCATAACTTAGAATATTTTTATGAAAATGGTTATGGAATTGATGAGAATTAAGAGAAAGCATTTGAATGATATAAAAAAGATAATTGCCAATACATTCTTTTTTGATCAATATGAAACCAAGAAAGATATTGTAAAAGCTATATACTGGTTAAATAAAGCAAAAGGAAATAGAGATACTGATGTAATTATAAACCTTGAAAGAATATGATATTATAATTAAACTTTTCATCAATGTCTTAATGAAATTATTTCCAACAATGATATTTGCATTCTCGTAAAGAACATATGCATTCATTAATTTTGGCAAAAAACAAACAAATAAAATATTCATTTGATTTTTCGTGATTCATTTGAAAAATCAAATTATAGCTTCAATAAACTACTAATAATTAACTAAATTAACAATGTGAAAAGAAATCCAATAAAAGTATAATTCATCATTAAAGTTTTAACTCAGATATTGAAGGAACTTAAAAATTATTTATTAGTTGTACATATTGTATATATGGAATGGAATTCTGGAAAGAATAATTTTTTTTCTCAAAATAAATAATATTTTATTGTAAAAATGAAATAATTAATCACATTTAACAAATAATTTAAATAGTAAGAACCTTACGAAAAAAATTTTAAAAAAATTCATTGCAGAACTTCACAGAATTACTCCAAATGTTCAAAGTTTTGGTGAAATTATTTTTGGTAAACCTTTTATAAATTGTTACAAATGTGATTTTCATGTTTTAATAAAATGAATAGCTCATCCGCGTGAACAAAAATTTTCGTACGATGTGGTATCTTTTTTCTTTATAGACGGAACGTTGAACTTGTAAATTTGTATTTTAAAATCGGAGTAACTTCGAGATAGCGAACTTCTTTCCGAAATTCCATCTTGGAATTGGATAGTAATGATAAAAATAGAGTTATAATGAGTTAAAATATATAAAATAATCATGAAACAGATAGTAATAGTAAAAATAAAGTTATAATGAATGATAAAATGAACGTTTGTAAATTTGAAAATCAAGTTTATACGGTAAAAGTAAATAATTAAATCAAATTTCGAGTAACATCATCACGATTGCCTTTGTTATTATTTATTTATTTATTTTCTATAATTTCTTTTAGGTATTTTTAGTGAAAAAAAAGATAAATTACCTGCACGCACCTGCAAATGTATGGCAAGTGTTCCAGAAATTGAAAAGGTTTTATTACATTCAGGCTGTGGACATTTTCCCCAATATGAGTTCTCATGTTATTATATTAGCTTCCAAAATTTACTTTTACAAATAGTACATTGAAATGGTTTGTCACCTATAAAAAAAATCTTTATAGAAAAATGATAAAGGAAGTAAAAGAAAAAACATTCAAATAATTAATTATTTTAGTTTTTTACCTGTATTGGTTTGTATATGTCTCATGAATTTTTAATGTTGTAAATGGACATCCTCGATCACACCTTCACCAATAACATATATACTGACTTCAATCATTTCCAATATGACCTTTACTAAGATGTCCGTTAATTCTTTAAATGTTTGAAATCATAAATAAAATTATTTGCGTTTATAACTATGACCTTATGTCCTCAAATGATCTATTAATTCATCACTACTTCTTCGTTGGTATATGATTCCCATCACAAATTTTCTTTACTACGACCTGCCACATGTAATCTTGAAAGATGGGTATTAATTCATCAATAGATCTGAACACTGCAGCACTAGTGGCCCAAAGGCATTGTGCTTCATCTAATATTCATCATTATTCCTTTTAGATCCTAATACAGATGATATTGTTGATGATGGTGGTGTAGATGTTACTTTCATTTCAGGTGAATAATTTCCATCACACTCTCAAATATGAAATAAAAACTTCTCCGTGATAAAATATCATGAATATCATGTGTTGGTGAATTGTTGTAGTTACTAATAATATCAGGACTCGAAAAAAAAGAATTTGATTACAAAATAAACAGTATATCGAAAATCAAAAACTTTTAATTAATTAAATAAATAAAAATATTATTTACCTGTGTTTCGAGACTCGTCATGTTATTCATATTTATTCATATTCCCATTATTTGTACCAATAGGTACGAACTAAAGTTGAAAGAGAATTTGATGATTCAACTTGATCTCTTATAAAATTGTGGCAAAGTCATTGAATGACATTCCGGACCGTTCTCAAAAGTTCCTTGATTTAATATTGTGAAAGATTTTGATGATACCCCATGATTATCCGAAAGTTTAATTTGTAACTCTTGCATTATGTTACAAAGTTGTGGTGATGTTATTGAATAACATTCTAATAAATTTCGAAAATTTTCATGAGGAATGTAATGAAGATCGTTAATAAGAAATGTGTGAACCATCAGGAAATGATTCTTCGAATTGAGTATCATGGCTTGAAGATAAATCTGTTACTTTTTCTAACATGTGGATTATTATTATTTTTGTTGTATTGTTTGATTCTACCATTTGTTCCGTTGCCACATGGCTTATTCTAGGATCATATTAGTCAAGTTTTAGTTTCCGTAAACACTAGTAATAATAAATAATATAAAAATAATATTTATTACTAATATAATAATAATAAATAATAATAATAATAATAATATTATTATTATTATAATAAATAATAATAATGAATAATAGTCTTAATTCCCACTTTCCTATCCCTCCCGCTTTAGAATGAAAAAAAAGAGACGCAAACTATACCAATAGTTCTATGTATAGAAACTATCATAGAAAACTTTGTATAGCGAACCATACATTAGAAGTCTATGTATAGTAAACTATACAATAGAAAACCTCACATATACCACACGAGCGAGATCAGTACTAGTGGACCCTCAAAGAGAGTGCTCACCTGGGATTAGTGCCTATAAAGCCCCACATTTTCCTTAGTTAGGTGGTGGATAAGCTTTACAACCAAAATCCAGACCAGAGCGTGCAGCGTCCTTGATCTTCTCATTAGAAACAGTAGTCCTATAACCTACTAAGAAAAAATTTTCCTAGTAAGAAATAGTAAACCCATTTCTGAACAAGAAGAGAACAATGTAAGTTCTGTTTAGATGAGGAAAAAAATTGGAGGGGAAAAGGGGGTATTTATATCTTTTAGGACGATATGGGATGAATCAGTCACGCTAGTTAGCCGTGACTCATGGGATCATCTTTTTTGCTGATTATGTAAACAATAAATAATAAGGCGTACCTTTTATGTAAATCACTATCACTATTATTATTGTTCTTATCATATGATATTCGCGATTTCATTGCCAATAAATAAATAAACTCTTGTTTACAAGTGATAAGCAGGATAACTATGAATTTTATCAAAATATTATTGATCAACATAAAATTCCCACTTGTATTCCGAAAGATTGGAATAATAAAATTATTATGGAACAAATTTTCTAAAAAAAATTGGCATCAGTTTTTCTATTTACGATTTTTACAATTCCAAATATCCGAAAAATTATAAGTTCAGCGATTGTGAAAAATAGACAAATATATTTATTTTTATTTTAATAAATTGAAAAAATAAAAATAACGAAGGTGATAATTGTATTTATAATAATTACAAATAAAAATTTATTTTATTATAATAATTTTTATAGTATCAGTTTTGGACCAAATCTTCTTGATCCGATTATGCTTGCTAGTACCCTTATTCACATGCCTAATACAACTAAATATTTGGCGGGTACACATAAACCCGATCTTTTCAAAGTTTATATATATAAAATTTTTAAAAAAAAAATTTATATCCAAATAATAAATAAAAAAATCTATTCATATTTAAAAAATTATTTATGGATGGACTTTACAAAAAAAATTCTAAAGAAAAACCAAATCCAATGACTACTCAACTTACGAAACCAAAAAAACTTGGAAAACTCCAAATATTGAAATGAAAGGTACATACATGTATATTTTATTTTGAAATAAATATCTTATACTAATTGATTTGATTTTTTAGGTAACGAAGTGATTCTTATTTATATCTAAATTTTCTATCTCGCTTTTGTATTCGAAATTAAATCCTTTTTTTTATAATCTAATTATAAAAATATTTATTAGTCATAAAAAATTTTATAAAGGGTGGGCACTTAGTTTAATCAGTTTGTGAACTACCTCAGAGCTTGTCCATTTTGGTATGAATGGCTTAATTCCAAAAAGCAATTGATAAACTTTTCTTCTGTACCTTGCCACCAATCTTCTGATACAAAATCAATATCAATAATGATGTATCCTTCCTCAAATGAAATCTCATTAGGCTCTCTTGTAGCAATAATCATATAAAGTTGATGATGTTCTTCTGATTCGGCTTTATGAACTTCTTTGTTGTTCAATCTCATGCTTTTTATTATAAATTAATTAATTAGTTTATTCCCAACGTTGAAAAATGGTAGAAAAAAAATGTAGAGTAGTAAAATGAAGGTGATTTCGTTACCTCATCCGTATTTAAATCTTCATTAAAACCAAAAACTTCATTATTTCTATTCGGGATCAATAATTTCCACCAAAATTTGTTATAAAAATAATTATTAGTATGCTATGTTGATAATAAATAAACACATTCTTTTTCTCTAAATTTACCAGGGAATAATTTCAGTAGTACCTTACCATCATCCATTTTAATAATGTCTCTAATTAATTCTCCTAATGTTAATTCATTATCTCAAAAAGAGTACGCGCCAAAGGTTTGAAATGGGTATGGCATAAAAACACACTTCTTTTGTTAACGTTCTAATTCTTGTCTTTCATATTCTTCTTGTTCCCTCCTAGTACGTTCTCTTGTTGTTATTCATCTGCTGTTCTCGTTCATAAGCTTGTTCTCTTTCTTGTTGTTGACGCTCAATGATTGATGGTCGATCGATGATGACCGATGATCGATAATAACAACAATATACAATATTCGAGAACTAAAGCGATTTCATTATTAGTTAAATAAAAGAAAGGAATTATTTTATGCTTATTCGGATATAAAATGAAACAACGATCAAGTAAGAAGAAATCAAGCGATGAATGAATTTTCGAAATCTTGGTTTTCGTAGGATGGTAATTATGATTTTTTTTATGACACGCGCGCAACACACACACACACAAATATTTTATTTTTAAAGTATTACATTTTCTTATATTAAAAGATCCAACAAAAGGAATAATTACTAACCTCGGTGGAATTTCAAATGGTTCCAAAAAATATAAAAATATGGAACATCTAAACACACATTGGTTATATTGGTTATATATTAGAAGCAGGACTCAACAGAATCTGTTTTAAAGGTGAAGAAATGGATTACAGTTTATTTCTTCCGAGAATCAGCTTCGAAATTTTTTAGATTAATTATTCTTAGTTAATGTCTTATACCTTTTAATTTTAGATTCAAGGAGTTAATACTCTTTACTACAAATAAAATTTGACGAATTAATTATAGCAAATATAAACTTATATTTTAATACATACATAATTATATATAATAGATTAAGTATATTTAGCTCTATTTATTATAGGTGTGTTCTTGATTTCCTAGTATTGGATCAAATATATTTAAATTCTCTCCAGTACGGATAGAATATCATGATGGTGAGAAAATTTCTGTAACTATTAAACGAGAATAAGATTTGGTTAAAAATATAAATTCTCGAAGAGAAACTAAGTTCTTTTATTGAGATTTATTTATATTGACTAAAAAAATTCATTATATATATTTTTTTTCTTTATTTACCTGGATTAGTAACTAAGATTAAAATTATTAATAGAAGATAAATATAATGATCCAATAATATTTGTCAATAAGAAATCAATTTCTTCTCTCTTAATGCTTCCTAAAATAATATTTATTTTTAGTGTTGCTAATTTTAACTGTTAAATGTGGGGTTTCGGTAATTAGTATTTTACAATTATGAATTTTAAAATAGTACAATGGAATTTACAGTAGCATAATTGGAATTACCTTCGTACATTGTAATTATTCTATTTATTAAAGACATATCTATAATAAAGGATTGGAAAAATATTAAAAATAGAAATTATTTATTACTAATAATAATAAAAAATATAAAAATAATATTTATTACTAATATAATGATAAATAATAATAAATAATAATAATGATAATTCCCACTTTCTTATCCCCTCCCGCTTTATAATGAAAAAAAAAAGAGACGCAAACTATACCAATAGTTCTATGTATAGAAACTATCATAGAAAACTTTGTATAGCGAACCATACATTAGAAGTCTATGTATAGTAAACTATACAATAGAAAACCTCACATATACCACACGAGCGAGATCAGTACTAGTGGACCCTCAAAGAGAGTGCTCACCTGGGATTAGTGCCTATAAAGCCCCACATTTTCCTTAGTTAGGTGGTGGATAAGCTTTACAACCAAAATCCAGACCAGAGCGTGCAGCGTCCTTGATCTTCTCATTAGAAACAGTAGTCCTATAACCTACTAAGAAAAAATTTTCCTAGTAAGAAATAATAAAACCATTTCTGAACAAGAAGAGAACAATGTAAGTTCTGTTTAGGTGAGGAAAAAAATTGGAGAGGGAAAAAGGGGGGTATTTATATCTTTTAGGATGATATGGGATGAATCAGTCACGCTAGTTAGCCGTGACTCCTGGGATCATCTTTTCGCGTTGCGTCTCGCTGATCATGTAAACAATAAATAATAAGGCGTACCTTTTATGTAAATCACTATCACTATTATTATTGTTCTTATCATATGATATTCGCGATTTAATTGCCAATAAATAAATAAACTCTTATTTACAATAAGCAGGCTATTTATAAAATTTACCAAAATATTATGTCAACATAAAATTCTTACGCATATTCTGAAAGATTGGAATAGAAGAAAATAACTCACAGAAGTATCTCAAGAATTATCTACAGAAACCACTTCTGCTAGAGGTTATCGTCTGATATTGTTATTATTTTTATTAAGGAACAACTTATATAAAAAAAATTGACATCATTTTTTTTCTTGAAAGGTTAAATCAATAACTAGCCATTTATTTTTTTTTGAGTATCCACCACATGAATAAGATTGGAATTAAAAATTAAATTTTTTTTTTAATAAAAAATCGCTTATATTTATTTTTAAGCGATAAAAAAAAAAATTTTATTTTTAGCAATTATCAATGATAATCACTATAAAATAAAAATAGTAAGCGATAGTAAAAAAATAATTTTTTTTTACTAATTTATTTTTATAATGATTATCGAAAATGATTTTTGGTAATCACTATAAATAAATAAAATAATTTTTTTTTACTATTTTTAATAAATTTATTTTTATAGTGATTATCGAAAATGATTTTTGGTAATCACTAAAAATAAATAATATAATTTTTTTATAAAAATAAATTTATTAAATAGTAAAAAAATTATTTTTTTACTATCGCTTATAGAAAATAGTAAAATAATTAATTTTCTATCAGCAATAGTAAAAAAAAATAATTTTTTTTACTATTTTTAAAAATTTCAGAAATTATATAAACACCTGCTATTTTTTGGGTGGGTGGGTGGAGGTTATTCTTTTAAATAGTCATTATCATGTACCATGTACCATGTACCATGTATATAAATTCTTGACCTTTTTTTTCCATTTCGGGTCACAAAAATCTTCCCAAAAAAGAGTATTGTTGGCAAGTGATTGAACTTAAGAACTTACCAATACTCACCAATTGGGTGAAGGTATTTTGTGCCGTGACTTCACCAAAAAAGGAATAACAATAGGGTAAAATCTATACTATGATAATAATGAACATAAATTTAATTATATATACAATCAATTATAAACTAATCAATATAAATTATATTACAGTTTGTGAGTATTTAGATTCAAAGTTATTGAATTCAATGCTTTAACTTTAATTCGATATTATACAACGATTCTCCAATCAATCATAAACTAATCAATATAAATTATATTACAGTTAGTGAGTATTTAGATTCATAATTATCGAAATCAATTTAATTCAACATCATATAACAATTCTCTAATCAATATAAATTATATTGCAGCTCGTGAGTATTTAGATTCATAATTATTAAATCAATTTAATTCAATTTAATTCAATATAATATANTGATTATCGAAAATGATTTTTGGTAATCACTATAAATAAATAAAATAATTTTTTTTTACTATTTTTAATAAATTTATTTTTATAGTGATTATCGAAAATGATTTTTGGTAATCACTAAAAATAAATAATATAATTTTTTTATAAAAATAAATTTATTAAATAGTAAAAAAATTATTTTTTTACTATCGCTTATAGAAAATAGTAAAATAATTAATTTTCTATCAGCAATAGTAAAAAAAAATAATTTTTTTTACTATTTTTAAAAATTTCAGAAATTATATAAACACCTGCTATTTTTTGGGTGGGTGGGTGGAGGTTATTCTTTTAAATAGTCATTATCATGTACCATGTACCATGTACCATGTATATAAATTCTTGACCTTTTTTTTCCATTTCGGGTCACAAAAATCTTCCCAAAAAAGAGTATTGTTGGCAAGTGATTGAACTTAAGAACTTACCAATACTCACCAATTGGGTGAAGGTATTTTGTGCCGTGACTTCACCAAAAAAGGAATAACAATAGGGTAAAATCTATACTATGATAATAATGAACATAAATTTAATTATATATACAATCAATTATAAACTAATCAATATAAATTATATTACAGTTTGTGAGTATTTAGATTCAAAGTTATTGAATTCAATGCTTTAACTTTAATTCGATATTATACAACGATTCTCCAATCAATCATAAACTAATCAATATAAATTATATTACAGTTAGTGAGTATTTAGATTCATAATTATCGAAATCAATTTAATTCAACATCATATAACAATTCTCTAATCAATATAAATTATATTGCAGCTCGTGAGTATTTAGATTCATAATTATTAAATCAATTTAATTCAATTTAATTCAATATAATATAACAATTCTCTAATCATCTAATCAATATAAGTTATATTAAAGCTTGTGAGTATTTAGATTCAAAATTATTGAAATCAATTTAATTCAATTTAATTCAATTTAATTCAATATCATATAACAATTCCCTAATAAACTAATCAATATAAATCATATTGCAGCCCGTGAGTATTTAGATTCATAATTACTGAAATCAATTTAATTTAATTTAATTCAATATCATATAACAATTCTCTAATTATTATAAATTATATTACAGCTCGTGAGTATTTAGATTCACCATTATTGAATCAATTTAATACAATTTAATTCAATATCATCTAACAATTCTATAATCAATATAAATTATATTACAGCTTGTGAGTATTTAGATTCATAATTATTGAAATCAATTTAATTCAATTTAATTCGATATCATATAACAATTCTCTAATCATCTAATCAATATAAATTATATTGCAGCCCATGAGTATTTGGATACATAATTATTGAAATCAATGTTTCAATTTAATTAATTTAATTCAATATCATATAACAATTCTCTAATCAATTATGAATTAATCAATATAAATAGTCAGTGAGTATTTAGATTTATGATTATTGAAATCAATTTAATTAAATTTAATTCAATATCATATAACAATTCTCTAATCAATCATAAACTAATCAATATAAATTATATTATAGTGAGTGAGTATTTAGATTCATAATTATTAAATCAATTTAATTAAATTTAATTCAATATCATATAACAATTCTCTAATCAACTAATCAATATAAATTATATTACAGCTTGTGAGTATTTAAATTCATGATTATTGAAATCAATTTAATTTAATTTAATTCAATATCATATAAAAATTCTCTAATCAACTAATCAATATAAATTATATTATAGTGAGTGAGTATTTAGATTCATAATTATTGAAATCAATTTAATTCAATTTAATTCAATATAATATAACAATTCTCTAATCAACTATAAACCAATCAATATTATGTAGTGTGTGAGTATTTAGATTCATAATTATTAAAATCAATTTAATTCAATTTAATTCAATATCATATTACAATTCTCTAATCAATTTAAATTATATTACAGCCTGTGAGTATTTAGATTCATAATTATTGAAATCAATGTTTCAATGTTATATAAAAAGTCTTTAATTAATTATCTATAATATTTTTAGTAATCCTGGAAAGTGTAGTAAATGTCATCAAAATAATACTAAAAAAACATTTTGTGACACTAGATGAACTTTCAGGTGATTGTCATCCTTGTACGAGGATGAAGGATGAATAATGCTGTGCAAGGATGAAGAATATCATATGAAGATGAGGGATATCATGCGAGGATGAAGGATGACGCACAAAGGATGAAGTATGAAGTACAAAGATGAAGTGTAAACAAAAGAGAAAGTATAAATACAACTGTTGTCGGAAGTTAATTCACAGTTAATTAGTCAATCAGTTACAAGTTAGAATATAATTAATTAGACATAATTCAAAATAATTCAGAATACTTTAATAAATATTATATAGAAAAGTAAACTTCATTCAGGAACAGGAAAGATACGTCACGCTGTAATATTTCTGTTGTTAAATGATACTTTGCTTTTAAAACTTTATATTTTATATTTTAATAAACTTATATTTTGTGTCGTAATATTGCGAAATATTATTAAATATTGTTTGATACTGTGTTACTACTTTTACTCCACCTTACTCACTGTGCCTTCATGATTAATTTGATTATTATTATATATTTATTATCTGTTTCGAGATAGACAAGTTTAGATCGATTGATTGCTTGACCTACTGGCAGATAGAGCATATTATTATTTGTTCGTGTGATGCAAATTGNAAAAAACATTTTGTGACACTAGATGAACTTTCAGGTGATTGTCATCCTTGTACGAGGATGAAGGATGAATAATGCTGTGCAAGGATGAAGAATATCATATGAAGATGAGGGATATCATGCGAGGATGAAGGATGACGCACAAAGGATGAAGTATGAAGTACAAAGATGAAGTGTAAACAAAAGAGAAAGTATAAATACAACTGTTGTCGGAAGTTAATTCACAGTTAATTAGTCAATCAGTTACAAGTTAGAATATAATTAATTAGACATAATTCAAAATAATTCAGAATACTTTAATAAATATTATATAGAAAAGTAAACTTCATTCAGGAACAGGAAAGATACGTCACGCTGTAATATTTCTGTTGTTAAATGATACTTTGCTTTTAAAACTTTATATTTTATATTTTAATAAACTTATATTTTGTGTCGTAATATTGCGAAATATTATTAAATATTGTTTGATACTGTGTTACTACTTTTACTCCACCTTACTCACTGTGCCTTCATGATTAATTTGATTATTATTATATATTTATTATCTGTTTCGAGATAGACAAGTTTAGATCGATTGATTGCTTGACCTACTGGCAGATAGAGCATATTATTATTTGTTCGTGTGATGCAAATTGTAAGACTGATTTGAGAAATTGTTCAAAATACTCTGCACTCCTGTGACAATATTATTGTCATTTATTTTATTATATTTTATATATTTTTACTTTATTTGATCACAATGTCATCAATATAATTCAAATTTCATATAGCGATTGGCAATTTTAAATTTTTGATTATGTAGTTTTTGCCTATTGTTGAATGGGGATAATTAATGGTAGTGATTTTTAACAAATTTATTTAATAGCAGTGATCTTTATTGATTATCATTCCTAATTAGTTTCTCTTTACTAAATAAAACTTTAAAGAGGCGTACAAATATATATATATATATTTTTTTTTGCAAAATCATGAATTTAATAATTTTGCTTTTAATGAATGAAACATCCCACAATGACTCAGAACCAGAAGGCATATTTTATTTTATTTTATTTTTTTTATTAAATTTTTATAATTTTAATATTATAATTTTAATATTAAAATTTAAGATATATATTTACAGAAACTTTGACATTACATAAATGAAAATCCTGTGTTATTACCGATGAAACTTCTCATGATATTGATACAAAAAAATCTTCAGGTTGACCTCCTGCAGGAGTTTGGAATTATTTTGAAAAAGAAGAATCAAAAAAGGTTATTGATGAGACGTTGCATTCAATAGGGCTTGTGCCAAACCTATTGATCTTGAAGCACATCTTGTTTTTAATTGTCCAGACAATAATAAAGAAGTAATTCAAGGGTTATAATGGATAGATCTGGAACAAGTTAAACTGTCTCATCAGACCTAAAACTATCATCAAAAAAAAAAACTACAGCAAATCAATCACAAAATTAACACTTGAACGAGAAAATGCAATAAATTTATCGATTCTCAAAGCATTTAATATGTGTAACACTCCTTTTCACATAATTAACAATCCATATTTTATTGATGCTTTACGTGAGTTGCAACCTGCATACTCACTATCATCACAGCAGACATTTTCTGGTTGTATTCTTTATTCAGAAATAGCCAAGGTTAATTTTAAATTATAAAATATTTTTGAAAAAAATGAAAATCTTACTCTGGGTAATAATTTATATTTGCATTTATTTATTATTTTTTTTTTATTAAATATTTTATTTATAATTAAATTATTTAATTTAAATAATAATAGCATTGGCGGTTGGACTGATCCAAATGAAAAATCTCTAACGAATTTTGTAATCCACACAGCTGATAATCTTGCTTACCTTTGGAAGCCTAAAGATATATCTAATCTCAGTTATACATTACAATTATTAAAAGAATCAATTCAAGAAATTTTAGAAGAAATTGGAAATGAAAAATTTAGTGCGATTGTTAAAGATAGTGGTTCAAATTATAATGCTGCACATCGATTAATTGTTGAGCAATATCATATGTATTAAATTAAAAATGTGTTGCTCATTGCCTTAATCTCATATCTGGAGATATTCTTAAGCATAATTTTGCTTATCTTATTTTACGCCGATGTTCAATATTGGTTAATTTTTTTAATGCTTATGTCAATTAAATACTTTATTAACCCATGTTATTAGTGAAAAAGGTATAATTGGAGGTGGATTAAAAAAATTTGTAAAAATCCATTGGACTAATGCTTATGAATGCATTTCATCTGTTTATTGTCTTAATATATATTGAAGAGGTATGATTAAGATTAATTAATATTTATAATAAAAAATTAAACAAATGTGAATTATTTTTATTAATTATTTTTATAGATCTTAGAGAATAATTGACAATAATTTGCTAGCAAATCAGGTCGAATAGTTAAAGGAATATTAAAATCATTTTGTACATCCAAAATATCAAGGCCAATTAATTGATGTTTATTATTTATTTATAAACATCTAAATTTATTTAATTATTATGGTTTGGTGCAAAAAGATTTGCTCCTCGCTGGAAAAAGATATGATTTACACTAAGTAAAAAATTTTGTGCAACAAGCATAACAGCTTGAAATTTACACCATTTGTACAACATAACTAAGGATACTCGTTACCAAAAACTTTTTTGCTTAACTATGCTTCCTTCCCCTTTAAAACAAAGTGGTGCACCACTTATGGAGAATGAAAAACTAATAATAATTAATATTTACAACTACTTTTCCAGGCTAATTCCATAGAAAATGATCATCAAAAGCTTACATTACGCAAGTGAGTTGCTGAAGTATTGGGTGTTGCCGAGAGAACAGTTGGGGGTGTGGTATCAAACTGGAACAGGTGTAATGGCGGTATATTTACACCACAAAAAATTCTTGGGTGACCTAAATTTCAACCTGATGAAAATATTGCAGAACTTTTATGCTTTTTCTAGTGAGCTATGAAGACTGGAACTTTTTAAATTAGTTCAAATAAACAAAGAAAAGGTGTCATTTTCTTGTGTTGAAATGGCAAAACAATACAATTATCAAGTTTTTTTACTTCCCCTTATCACTGTGAACTTCAACCAATTGAAAATATTTGGGCAGTTGTAAAGGATGAAGTTTCATGTTCAGGTCCACATACAAATCCTTTATCTATTCAAAATATGCTTTTAAATTCATTTAAAAATAAAATTAATTCACAAGTTATAGTTGGATTTTGGAGAAAAGCACTTAAAAATGCCGAGGAATATTTTAATTCCGACAATTAATCAATGAAGAAATTGATAATAATAACTATGATCAGGGTTGGGAATCTGTACTGTACTGTACTAAGTACAGTACAGTACAGTACACGTACTGTACTAGTACTACAAAATTTTCAAAATTTAGTACATTTAGTACATCTAATCATATGATTTATTAATTTTAATTGGTTAATAATTTAACTGATCTTGTGATTTACTGTACTGTACTAAATGTACTAAATGTTCTAAATATTTTAGTACAATGTACGAAATATTATAAAATCATGTGATAATATTTATCATTTATTTTTATAATTATATAATATTTATAAAAATACTTGTAATTGAAATAATCATCTATAGTTGCTACATATAAAACTTTTTATTTTGTAAGTAAATTTCAAAAACGATACTAAGTAACTTTAAAGACAAGAATATANAATTATCAAGTTTTTTTACTTCCCCTTATCACTGTGAACTTCAACCAATTGAAAATATTTGGGCAGTTGTAAAGGATGAAGTTTCATGTTCAGGTCCACATACAAATCCTTTATCTATTCAAAATATGCTTTTAAATTCATTTAAAAATAAAATTAATTCACAAGTTATAGTTGGATTTTGGAGAAAAGCACTTAAAAATGCCGAGGAATATTTTAATTCCGACAATTAATCAATGAAGAAATTGATAATAATAACTATGATCAGGGTTGGGAATCTGTACTGTACTGTACTAAGTACAGTACAGTACAGTACACGTACTGTACTAGTACTACAAAATTTTCAAAATTTAGTACATTTAGTACATCTAATCATATGATTTATTAATTTTAATTGGTTAATAATTTAACTGATCTTGTGATTTACTGTACTGTACTAAATGTACTAAATGTTCTAAATATTTTAGTACAATGTACGAAATATTATAAAATCATGTGATAATATTTATCATTTATTTTTATAATTATATAATATTTATAAAAATACTTGTAATTGAAATAATCATCTATAGTTGCTACATATAAAACTTTTTATTTTGTAAGTAAATTTCAAAAACGATACTAAGTAACTTTAAAGACAAGAATATAGCGCATCTTTTTTCAGAATATCAAATCTATTCTATTAAAATTGAGGAAAATATTAGCGTTTAAAATTCGAACGGATAAAAAATTTAAAATAGCTATTATTTACTCAATTTTAATGACATAGGCCTGCGATTTTTACAAGAGATGCGATTGATTTTTATCTTTAAGGTTACTTAGTACCGTTTTTAACATTTACTTATAAAATAAAAAGTTTTATATGTAGAAACGATTATGATTATTTTAATTACAAGTATTTTTATAAAATTACACAATAAATGGGATTGTTAAAAAACAAATTGATCATATTACGAAATGCATTTCATAACTTTTGAGCTATAAAAATTTTTTATATGATGGCTAAACAAATCCTGATTATAATCTTTATTAATAAAAAAATAAAATGTATTACATTATTAATCAAAAGGACAAGGTAAATTATCTTTGAATATAATATCTAAATTCCATTTAGCTTGAATATTTACTGCTGGATGATCAATATTTTCAATTTCATTTTCTAAAAATTCTGAATTTTCTGTTTCTGTTTCAAGTATTCCCATCCATTCAGATAAATGATCATTAAACTTTTGAGAAATATCTTCTATATCTATATTATTATTTTCATCATCTTCACTATTATTTGATACTTCTTCATTTTCTTCAATCAATGATTCAGTTTCAGAATTAACATCTTGCATATCAATTTCCTGATTAATATCTTGTGTTTCAGTTTCTGAATTAACTTCTTGTGTTTCAGTTTCTAAATTATTATCTTGTGTTTGGGTTTCTAAAGTAGAATTTATAATATTAGATATAATAGATTCTTTATAGAATCTTCTATTATATGTAATGTCAGCACGTAATTTTGCCATATCTAATACACGTGTATACTGAATAAATAAAAAATTTAATTAAATAAAAAATTTAATTAAATAAAAAAT
>PQFF01000049.1:544629-558053 GCA_003547095.1 Diversispora epigaea | reverse complement strand
TTTTTTTTTATTTTTTTATTTAAAAAAATATATAAAATAATCACTCACCTTTTTCCTCACTTGCTTTCCCCTTACTTGCTTTCCCCTTCTTTACTTTCTCGATGTGATCGTGAGTTTGGGGTTCTTCCTTGGAATCGGTAGAATCGTCACTACGACAAACGAACGAACATATAGAGTAAGTATTATTTTTTTTTATTTTTTTATTTAAAAAAATATATAAATAATCACTCACCTTTTTCCTTACTTGATTCCCCTCCTTTCCTTTATTTTCTTGGAGTCGTGATCGTGGGTTTGGGGTTTTTCTTTCTACCATTAATATAAAATTTTCATTTCTATTATTTTTACTTTCGGCTATTACATCTCAGAGTTTCAGTAATAAAAGAATTTCGATGAACAAATCAATCGGATGACAAAATTTTCGTACTATGTACTAAATGTACTAACTGTACTGAAAATAGGTAGTACATCTGTACTTCGCATAGAGGTGTACTGGTACGATTTGTACTAAGTACACTAGTACATAGTACAAATTTAGTACTTGTACTAAAATTTCGTTAGTACAGTGTACGACCACAACCCTGACTATGATGATTCTGATGATGATGTATAATTTTCATTTAAAATTTATATATCATACTTCTGAACATGTATTGATATCATTTAAATAAAAAAAAAGAAGTTTACTTAATAAAAAATTTTTTTATTAATATTTTTTTGAGGAGCAAATCTTTTTGTACCAGACCAGATTTACAAAATACTATTATTAGGTCTAAAAATCAAACAATCACAATTTGCATGAATTGCTATTATTGTTCATTTATTAAATAATATGAAGTTATATAAAAAAAAACAGTGCAAGTATATTGGCAGCACAGCTTCATTAATATGCATGTAATATAATGGTACTTACATTGAAGAATATGACACTTCAATACGATGGTGGATGATATACAGAGATGGTGAAAATAATAATCCTGGTATTCTTTTTACTCTTGCTATTAAGCTTTTCTCCATTCGTCCACATGCAGTGAATATCATAAAACCATGGATCTTGTGCAAGATCTAGCAAAAATAAAAATATATTTTATAATAAAAAAAAACAAAATAGTAAAAATAAAATCACATGTAATTTTTACCTTTTGCTTCTTTATTAATATGTAAATAAAGAGAATCACAACTTGGATTCAATGGTCTTTTAGAAAAATAAAATTTGAAATCATGTACAGGCCTTGATAACCCTCTGTATCAGGTGGTACTGGAATAATTAATGCATCAGAATTTCCATCAACACCTTCTTGATCATTTTTTGATAATTTTTTGCAAAACAAATACCTCCATTAGATGTAAAAGTAAATTGTTTGATTGAAATTTTATAGTGCTCTTCACCATGGAATTGAAATAAAAGACAACACCACATAAAAATTTTATATAATAATCCTTGTGGAGTATTAATTGAAACCTTTTTATGTTGAAATATCTTTTTAAGTTCATCATCTGTCAAATGATCATGATATCATGAAACAATTCCTTTTTTTTTAGTTGTTTCATTTTTCCATTAAATGCTTCCCACAGTTATGCAAATTCTTGTCGATTTCCTAAATTGAACTTCATTGTTCCTTGAGGATGCTTTAAAATATATATACTCATTAATCTAATACAGTTCATCAATGATGATGGGGAATATTCCTATTGTGCATGAATTGTATAAATTTCAAGAATAAATTCTATCATGTCATGTTCCAACTGATCTTTGTCTGTAATAGATTCGACACTATAATCGTAACCAACATTAGATCACCAAGCCTCTAAAATTCCAATCCACTTTGCTGTTGCTTTTCGGGTATTTGCAGGGATTGTACCATTAATAATTTTATTTATTTCATCACTTGTTGATCTGCGATATTTAGTTTTACTGATTTTTGTCATATTTTTTTTTTAATTTATTATTCGAAGACAAGTTTATTTAATAAGTGAAAAAAGATCAAGCATAGAAAAAAGTTATTATATATTATTGTTACTTTTTTTTTAAAAAATTTATTTAATAAGTACTGAGTGTTTCCGATTGTCATAGGGTATCAGATAATACCGTTATATCAGCTGCAGCTGAGCTGATACTTTCTATTATTTGTCAATGTAACAATAATATCATGATCACACAGATCAAATAACTATACATTATTTCACAGTTTTGAATTTTTAACATTTTTCAATAATCTTAAATACTTCATAATCTACAATAGAAAACACTCTATAGGTTTTTCTAATAGGTTTCTAGGACTATTACAACACAGACATAATTTATTTTGAATAAAATCAAAAACTTTTGATTGCATCATAAATTCACGATTATCAAACCATAGACCATAATACTTCATTAGAAATAAGATATAATAGAGTTTTATTATTATCAAGAACTCTGCTGATAATTGGATTTTAATATTTCCATTTTTAGTGAAAAAATGAAACTATCATTTGTTTCCACAAGAGTATTTCTTATTGTTGAATTATCCCAAGCAACAAAATTATAACCGCCAATTATTTCATCAGCTCCTGCAACTTTTGCGATCACAACATCTCCCAAAAAGTTTTGGGATGAAACTATCTCGAAGAATTAATTTAAATTTATAGAGTACATTTGATAGAGAATAAGTAGTCGATTTTCGATCAATCCATGATAAAAGTTCTGCGATATGCTCTTTGCTGTTGATTATGGCAATAATAAAAATATATTATGGAAATTGATATGAAAATTAAAACGAAAATGATTCTGATGATAACAATTTTAAAATTCGATGGAATAATAAAACAGAAAATAATCCATCAAGAGAAATCATAATCATATATATAATAATTATTATAATCATAAAATCATCGAAATAATAATTACCTTAACAATGATAATGACGATGAATCATTTGTAATTCAAAAAGGTTGTTTTTTATATTTTATATAAAATAAATACAATTTTATTATTCATTAAATAATAAATAATTCAATGAAAAACAAAGTTTAACGTGCAAATACTATAGCTAATATACTTCCGATTTGATATTCTACACATTGACCCAAGGTTTAGGACAGGTGTATATGTAAATCCTTTTTTTATACAAGAATAGATTTAAAGATTCAAATCATTTCCTGAAAAATAAAGTTCCATTATTTGGATATGGTGCGTCAGTGTTATTTATTGAATTATATTCCATCTAGATGTACTGAAATTTCAATTGTCAGTAAAGCTTTAACATTTCAAAGTGTCATAGAAAGTTTAATCAATAAAAGAAGAAAAATTGTTGTTAGTTGGAACAATTATCATTTTTTATTCTCGTAATATTATGCATAAACTAGCACTTATAAACAATTACGCATCATGGTATGTAACATCATAAAAAAAATATTATTGTTATAACAGTTGATACAATCCAATTAGTAATTTTATCATTGTTGTTGTTATTAATCATTCTTGTATTTTCAATACAATATGCTTATAAGCATTAAAAGCTTATTTTAACTTGATATCTTCGATAATTAAAATATTTAATATGTTTGTCTTTGATGTTTTCTTAATTTGATATTGAGGGTGCACAAATTCCACATGGGATGTGCACAGGGTTTCGAAATGTTGCGAAGGTAACGGGAGATGACATTGAGATGACAGTGTAACTGGATGAGTGTGTTACCATCTAGATGACAGATTATTCATCTTTGTATGAAGTATTCTATCCTTGTGTATCATCTTTAAAAATAGAAAAGAACGTGTTTAGACGCGACAACACAGGATGAAGGAAAATAAGTTCGAAAGTGTATAAAATAGACTGGTAATTTAGAATGTGAAAAGGATCGGCTCATTTTTACAATTTTTATAATTTTTAATTTTTTTTTGGCACATTTCGAATAATTACGAAAATCTTTCACCTAATTTGTAATAAAATAATAGAATAATCTTTTGGTTCGCATTTTATAATAAAAATAAATAATAAAAATAGAAACATATTGTTTTGATTTAGTAGCAGAGATAAGACACGCCAAAGCAGTGATATATTTTTGTTGTTACATCTTTGCAATAAGTTTAAAAGTTTCGATATACACCGTAATAATTTGATACATTTTTAATATTTTTATTTCGTGATAACGGTAATATTGGTGAGAAACGGTTAACAGCCCGTAATACCTCTATTACTAATTTTGTAATTTCTTGAATAAAGTTACTGAATAAAGTCTGAAGCTAAGATTCGAAAGTTTGCATAGTGAGCTGTAAAAAGATACTTTTACTCCACTTACTCATGTACCTTCAGATCGCATCTGTGTGTACTGTGTTAAGCGTTTATTTTATATATCTATTCGTTGCGAGTAGGCAAGTGACTGCTTGATCCTACTGGCGGATAGTGGGCGTTACGAAATATTGCGTACAAGAGTACGTTGAGTTAGTACGAAAAGGGGTGTAACGAGAGTTCGATTTAGTGGGACTGATTGATGTAACTTTACTCTTTGTTCTAGGCAGACCGCCACAGATTTTGGTGCCTCCTGTGAGGTTTGGCATAAAGTATTCTTAAGAAAAGTAGTGTTTCACAGATTTATGAAAATTTTGATAAATATAGTTAGTTTATATTGTTTGAGATATTCCCTTTAAAAATCCAAAAGATTATTCCTGCCAAAAGAAAGTGTAACAATATGAAATATTCCTAAAAACGACAGAAATTTCTGTCCCCAACAAAAATTTTGAGCATAAAACAGTCGTTAACATAATAAAGTTCTTACAAATCAAACGATCAACAACAAAGACAACCGTCTTGAAATTCGTGTAACAAGACAAGATACAAGAATTTGCTCTCATACGAATTCCTACGAAACAATAGCCGTCGTGACGAATAAAAGAGTAACTAGAGGAATGAGTCGCAGTACCGAGGAAAGCGGAACCAATGCTTTGATAAAAGGACTACAAGACGTTTTTCGTATTAGAAATGACGCGAAGATGCTGACGTTTGGAGGAGGAAATCGAGACCCTATGGAGTGGCTGGAAGAATTCAACAGATCTGCTAGGATAAATTAGTATACTAGCGAATATAAACTTCAAGTCGTCGCCAGATACTTACAAGGTGCAGCGGGACTATGGTTCAGCGAGGTACAAGAAGGACAAAATCCCATTACACATTGGAGCGACAGAAACCGAGTATCGTTCGAAGCCTCATTTTTAGCCACTTTTAAGACCACTGCACTGATAAATCAATGGAGATTCAAACTATCAATGAAAATACAGAAAGTAAACGAAACGGTGGAGCAGTACGCTAACGACGTCAAAAAGCTGATCAGACGCATTGATGGGAAGAACAGATGGAGCGAGGACGAAAAGGTCTGGCAATTCCTAAAAGGATTACGAAAGGATATTGCCTACCAAGTGCGACCCCTTATCCTGTCCCAAGAAAATCCCTCTTTAGAAGCAGCAATCAGAATTGCAAAACAATTCGAAGAGAATGCGCAGACATACCCCGAAGCCACGGTCGGGTATGGCGCTACTACCTACGTAAACCCCAGGGATTTACGCCAAGTCGCGACCAGGACAGAAATAGAGAAGACGTAATAGAACGCATTGTACAAAAGGTACTTGTGCCAATTGTCGAAAAGTTACAGAGAATTACGGAAAGGGATGAGAGACCTACACACACAACCTACAGAAGGCCGAACTACAACAACGATATTAGAGGACAGAACACATGGAACCGTAACAATAATGCCAATGACCCGTTTCGCTGCTTTTTCTGCGGACAAGCGGGACACATAGCGAGAATGTGCCCTACAAAGCAAGGAAACCCGGGAAATCCTGCTACACTTCCACCTCGAGAACCAGCTAGAGCGGTTCAGCCCCAAGCCAATGTCGCGACGAATCAATCCGTAAACCAAATACCGTTAAATGGCGCAAATGGCAACACATTCGAAACCCAACAAGAAGAAGTCAAGCAGCCCGCTACTACCACATGGGAAACAGCACGGCATTTAAACTATTAAGCGCACCTCCGGAGGGTGAGAGTGCGAGTGAAACAAATCCCTTATTAAAGACCAGCACAAATAATGCGAATGTAGCGGAAGGATCCGCGAACAAACAAACAACCCAGCCTATTGCTAANACCTACACACACAACCTACAGAAGGCCGAACTACAACAACGATATTAGAGGACAGAACACATGGAACCGTAACAATAATGCCAATGACCCGTTTCGCTGCTTTTTCTGCGGACAAGCGGGACACATAGCGAGAATGTGCCCTACAAAGCAAGGAAACCCGGGAAATCCTGCTACACTTCCACCTCGAGAACCAGCTAGAGCGGTTCAGCCCCAAGCCAATGTCGCGACGAATCAATCCGTAAACCAAATACCGTTAAATGGCGCAAATGGCAACACATTCGAAACCCAACAAGAAGAAGTCAAGCAGCCCGCTACTACCACATGGGAAACAGCACGGCATTTAAACTATTAAGCGCACCTCCGGAGGGTGAGAGTGCGAGTGAAACAAATCCCTTATTAAAGACCAGCACAAATAATGCGAATGTAGCGGAAGGATCCGCGAACAAACAAACAACCCAGCCTATTGCTAAAAGGTTACGCTCAGGAAAGGGTAAAGAAATATCCGAAGGATCACGACAAAAGAAGAAGAGAAAAGCACCTTCTCCACAACAACCATACATGACACAAGCTGCCCCACCATATTCCATTGTCTCTGACCTACTGAACATGAGAGCTAACATTACTTTAGGACAGATCAGGGCAATGCCACCTTTCCGAAATGATGTACGGAAAACTTTGGCATCCAAACGTACAAAATTAGCGAAAATCGCCAACTATACGAAGATAGAAGGAAATACACCTATGATGTGCAAGGTCCAGGTTGCAGGATGGAAGGTTGAAGTAATACTTGATAACGGCTTTTCCATCAGTATTGTCTCAAAGAGTTTTATGGAGTCATTGGGACGAAGAGTAGAAAAATCTTCCGAAAGAAGGATTACGGGTATACACGGCGAAAAACGCTCTAGTTTGGGAATTGTAACCCAAGTTCCTGTAAGAATAGGAAGTGTAATTGTAGCAGTAGATATGGAAGTTATCAATGCATCCGGATACTCTCTAGTACTTGGCACTGACTGGCTGAGAAAAGCGGGTGCAATTATTGATTATCAACATTGCAAGTTGACGTTAAAGGACGGAAAAGGAGCGATTAGTATCCCGTGCCAGAATACCAATGAAGTGTCGCCAGATAGCGACGATGAAAGTGATAGCGAAAGTGATGAGGAAAACAATGAGAGCAGTGAAGACTCAGGCGAGGAAACCGACGACAATGAGGCAAACTTTGTAGGCCTCTCATACAACCTGCCCAGCAAGGGACTAGTGTGAGATATAAGATTACCTTCGAAGGAATACGTACAAATTCGGAGTACACCACTTGGGAGACCTATGATTATCTAACGTACTGTTTCGACGTTGTCAGAAAGAAGAAAAAGCGTAAACAAGGACGATGAAGTGTTACGGGATCAAAATCATCCTGCTGGTGTGAAAAATATCTTGAAACCAGGGAGGACAAATGCGAGACATGCGAAGAACAATTACGAGAGTGGGAAGCTATTTCAATACTACCGCAAAATGAAATACAAGACATACGTTGTAACCTGACGCAAGGAGGAGCAGAGATGCTCGAGGAAAACCAGTACAAACCTTTAATTGCGAAGATTATTGGAGAATTCCCGAATTTAGCAGCAAGTGACCTCTCTCAGTTAGGAAAGACCGGCGTCTACCAGCATACAATAGATGTAGGAACTGCGAAGCCTATTAAGTTGCATCCCTACCGAACTTCACCCCGACACCTGAATTTCTTGAAGGAGGAAATAGAGCGCATGTTGACGAACGGGTTAATCAAAAAGTCATTTAGCCCCTGGTCTGCACCCACAGTAGTGGTTAGCAAGAAGAATGGGAAGTTCAGACTTTGCATCGATTACAGAAAGCTGAACGCTGTTACGAAACCTGACGCCTACCCAGTTCCCCGAATAGCTGATATGCTAGATGCTTTAGGACATTCCGCCTTCTTTTCTACCTTGGACCTAGCATCAGGGTTTTGGCAAGTGGAAGTAGCAATGAAGGATCGCGAAAAGATCGCTTTCACTATCCCATTTGAAATATATGAGTTCCTAGTAATGCCATTTGGGCTTATCAACACTCCCGCAACATTCCAAAGAGTAATGGA
This sequence comes from Diversispora epigaea, assembly GCA_003547095.1. Taxonomy (NCBI): domain Eukaryota; kingdom Fungi; phylum Glomeromycota; class Glomeromycetes; order Diversisporales; family Diversisporaceae; genus Diversispora; species Diversispora epigaea. The sequence continues at coordinate 549,830 of PQFF01000049.1, read as the reverse complement.
TAGAGTTTTCCATGAAGTTGCATAGAAGTTCGTACTTGTATATATAGACGATATTATCATTTACTCGAAAACTTATGAAGTATACGTGTTGCCCAAATCCCAAATAATTTGGGATTTGGGACGCCAAAATGCACAAATTACTAGTATTTGGAATTTGGGATTTGGGATTTCGGCAAAAGATACTAATTATAATTTGGGATTTGGGATTTGGGATTTCGGCATTTGGGATTTCGGCATTTGGATTTTGAATTTGGGTGGCAGGTATATCGCGAAGAACATGAAGAGCATTTAAAAGTTGTTTTTACCCTTTTAAGGAATGCAGGTTTAAAGATAAATCTGGAGAAGTGTGACTTTTTCCGAACAAGACTAGCATTTTTAGACCACGTTATAACAATCAAAGGGATAGCTCCTGATCCGGCAAAGATTGAGAAAGTGAAGAATTACCCTGTCCCAAGAGACAAAACGAATGTCCGAGCCTTCCTGGAACTTGCGTCTTACTATAGAAGATTTGTAAAAGAATTCTCTGCTGCCGCGAAACCGTTGCATAACCTTATGAAAAGGGACGTCGTGTTCGAATGGAAGCATGAACACCAATCCGCGTTTGACTTGTTGAAGGGCCGTCTAACTTCGGCACCTATAATGACGTATCCTGATTTCACGAAACAGTTTATACTCGCTACCGATGCATCTGACTGTGGTATTGGAGCTGTGCTCTCACAGAAGAATACGGAGAATCACGAACACCCCGTTGCTTATGCTAGCCGACTGCTGTCCAGTACCGAACAAAACTATACTGTCGTTGAAAGAGAGTGCCTCACTGCCATTTGGGCTGTAAGACATTTCAGGCATTATTTGCATGGCCCCAAGTTTGATTTGTACACTGACAACCTAGCCCTCACATGGTTGAAGAACCGTCCGCAACCGAAAGGAAGGATTGCCCGCTGGATCTTTAAACTATCTGAGTACGATTACGAAATAATTCATAAACAAGGGCGTCTTAACGCCAATGCAGACACTCTATCCTGGATCCAGTACTAAAATTAATAGAAGAAACCCGGAAACTTAGATAAATAGAAGAGGACTTACGAAACCTTTCAAAATGGACACGGAAACTTACAATCAAATAACCGAGTACTTAATCAATCACACTTTTCCCCCGAACTGGACAAGCGAACAACGACGACAATTACGACAGCAGGCGAATCATTATATCGGGCAAGACAATTTATTATTCAAACGTAATAAGGATGATAGCCCATTACGGGTAATATTGAAAAGCGACGTAACAAAATTACTACATAATATGCATAGTGTGCCAAATGCGGGACATTTCGGCATAAAAGCTACAATCGATAAAACGAAAAAGCGATATTTCTGGCCCACCATGGGCATAGACGTAAAGAACTATATAGAATCCTGTAACGCGTGCCAACGACAGGGTAAACCTACGAGAACCGAAGAAATGCAACCTATTAAAGCAGGGTATACGTGTTGCCCAAATCCCAAATTATTTCGGCATTTCGGCTGCCAAAATTCAATTTTCATAGTATTTGGGATTTGGGATTTGGCATAATTTGGGATTTGGGATTTCGGCAATTAGTAATTTGGGATTTGGGATTTCGGCATTTGGATTTTGAATTTGGGTGGCAGGTATAAAGTAGGGCAAGCATTCGACCGACTAGGAATAGACATCGTGAGATCTTTGAAACTAACGTCCACAAAGAAAAGATACATTATAGTAGCTACGGACTATTTCACAAAATGGCCGGAAGCCAGAGCAATAGAAAAAGCAGATGCGATGACCGTCGCATGGTTCTTATATGATGAAATAATATGCCGTCACAGATGTCCACGAGAGATACTGTCAAATAGAGGAGCAGTATTTGTCAGCCAAGTAGTAGCGAACCTAGTAGAAATAATGGGATCCCATCATAGACTTACGTCTGCATACCACCCTCAGAGCAATGGCCTGACAGAGCAGTACAATCAGACCTTATGTAGGGCTCTGGAAAAGTGCATACAAGAAACAACATACGATTGGGATGTGTTGATACCTCCGGCACTTTTCGCGTATCGGACCATTAGAAATAGGACGACAAAGTACGAACCTTTTTACCTACTCTATGGTTGCGTACCTACATTGTCCGTAGAACTTGATATAGTAACATGGCCAGCCACAGAAATTAACGAAAAACAGTATGAGGACCTAATCGAAAGAAGGATTAGCGAGATGGTAGGAGTATTTGCAGACAACAAGATCAAAGCGTCCAAGAACATAAAAGATGCCCAAGCACAACAAAAGAGGGCTTACGATAAAAGAACCCGTATTATGACATATAGAAATAACGATATGGTACTAGAATATCGATCAGATTTACAGAACGTCCATGGCGACAAGTTTCAGAACAAATGGACAGGACCCTATTTTGTTCATCAAGTTTTGGGAAATGGGTCATACATATTGAGGACTAGCAACGAAGAAGTATTGAACTACCGACCTGTACACAGAAATCGCCTAAGGTCTTACAAACAAAGGGGTTTTATCTCACGTGAGATAACAGAGAACAATAGCCGTGCATGAAAGACAAGGATAAAATGCGACATTTCCTGAAACACGACTAAGAACATTTAACATAACCCATCTACAAATCTCCGAAAGCTTTTGTGAACGAGTTAACAGATTACGTGAAGAGTTATTAGAACTATCGAGAGGCGCACAGCTTATATTAGATGATACAGGGGCATATCTGGTAATAGAAGGTTACGCAATAAACCTGGGAGGACCCACGAGTGATGAAGTGGTGCAGTGAGAGAACGACATGTTACTCCCATATGTCTTGGATACAATAACCGCACCCGACATCAGGAAATTTTAATAGGCGTAAATTTACGGAAATTTAACATGGCGTAAATTTCCATCATATTACGGGACCTACGGAAATTTTCGAAAATATGACGGAATACTGACGTTAATATAAATTTCCGAAAATTTATCGTGTAATAAAATTTCGAAAATTTTCGGTATAATAAATTTCCGTAATTTAGATATTTCAAAATATTTTCGAAGCTTTTCGAAATAATCTGCTTTTCGAAATAATCTGCTTGTTTTCGTTTCATTTCATTTTATTTTTTCAAAATTTTATATTTTACGATAAACGTTTATTTTTATTTATTATTATTTATTATTATTATTTATTATAAATAAACAAAAAAATTTATATACAAATAAAGAAAAAAATTATTCTTCATTATTATCATTATTGCTACTTTCGTTATTTGATTCATTTTCACTTTCATTACTTTCATTTTCACTTTCATTTTCACTTTCATTCTCATTTTCATTTTCTAAAATTTCCTCATAATTTCTTTTTCGGGCTTTTTCTTCCGCACGTTTTCGGCTTTCGCTTAATGGGGGAAATTCTATTTCACGATCATTACTTACCTCTGACGCAGGTTCGGGCGCACTTTTCCGTTTCGAAGGTACAGTACGAGTTTCTCTGTTTTTTAATAAATTTTCATTTACATCTGTCGCAGGTTCGGGCGCACTTTTCCGTTTCGAAGGTACAATTATACTTGCACGCAAAATTATTTTGGGGGCCCCGAAATTGCAATTTTGGGGAAAAAAGTCGAAATAGTTTTTCATAGAAGACGAAATTATTTTACTTAAAACCCGAAATTTTTTGATCACCCAGATATATTCTTTGATCAAAGATACATATAACTGGGTACTTTTTTTACTTCCATATATAGAATAGATTCTGCATAAATCTCAAAAAGTCGAAATACCTCAAAAATTCAAAATCAATTTTGGAAACATATATAGGTACAATACGAGTTTTTTCGTTTTGTAATAAATTTTCATTATTCAAAGTCAGGGCCGATTCGGGTACACTTTTTCGTTTTTTTGAAGAAGAGGAAGATGGTGGAGGAGAATTTTCAGGTTCAGATTCGGATTCAGATTCGATCTCGAATGTTTCTTTATTTTTTATTTTTTCCTATTTTTATTAAGTTTTTAGTAAATTTTCAGAATATTTTCACAAGTGAAGTTATAAAACTTACAATATTAATCGATAAAGGATATTTTATGGTATCCTCCGAAATTTTTATATTTCCATTTGTTGGGTCTAATATTGTTTGGACGATTGATATTGCCCAAGCAACATGTTGTTCAGGTGGTTTCGAAGTTGGGGACCATACTTTTTTTAGGATTGCCTCCATATAAGTCAGATTCCCGGGGAAATCTGATTTATCAAAAATTTTTTTATAACAACTTTTAGTGCTGGGGAGTTGCTTCCAATTTAAAATTTCTTGAGATTTTGCGTTAGATTTTATTGGGCGGAGTTGGTTTCCAAAAACATCGTACATGGCAGTCCTTATTTTACCACACAATGTACCTCGTTGACTACGTATCTTATCACTTAACTATATTTAATTATTAAAAAGTGAAATAAATTTCGGAATATTTCGGAATATTTCAAATATTTCAAATTTCATACCTTTGATTGGATTTTTGATTCATAATATACATTCCATTTCCGACCAAACGAATTATAAACGTCTTCATGAAATTGTTGAATATAAGCTTCACAGCTTTCTTTATATTCTTGAGGACTGGGATACAAATTTAATTTTAATATCACTTCGGCCGCACTTACAATTATATCCTATTTTATAAAATTTTATTAATAATTATAAAACTTCAAATTTCATTAAACTATTAATAAAGTAATAATTTACCTCCATAAATTCTTTATCGTTCGTTAGCAAGCATATTTCATTTTTGATTTTTTTAATATCTGTTTCCATACCACTTTGACCTTTTTTCATATCTGCAAAATCTGTTTCGAGTTTATTTAGTTTTTCGTAGATTTTTAGAATTATTGCCCTATTATCTGTATTTTTAAATAACATGTTAAATTAAACCATATACATTCTTAAACACTTTTGTTATAGTTTTATTACCATCGTTACTTTCTGATATATCGTTGTTTCTTGCAGCTCGTCGAGAAGAACTTACGGAAGGTCGAGAAGATCTTACGAAAGGTCGCGAAGAACTTGCGGAAGGTCGCGAAGTTTTTTTGTGGGTACCTGAAATAAGAGTACTGAAACTCATTGAGAAAATATGTATTTCAAATTGAAAAAATATGTAAAGAAAATATGTATTTCAAATTGAAAAAATATGTAAAGAAAATATGTATTTC
>PQFF01000049.1:475153-520855 GCA_003547095.1 Diversispora epigaea | reverse complement strand
TAATTTATATTGATTAGTTTATTATTGATTAGAGAATTGAATTGTTATATAATATTAAAACGATAATTATAAAATTAAATACTCACTAGCTGTAATTAATTTATATTGATTAGTTTATTATTGATTAGAGAATTGAATTGTTATATAATATTAAAACGATAATTATGAAATTAAAATTAAATACTCACTCTCTGTAATATAATTTATATTGATTAGTTTATTATTGATTAGAGAATTGAATTGTTATATAATATTAAAACGATAATTATAAAATTAAATACTCACTCACTGTAATTAATTTATATTGATTAGTTTATTATTGATTAGAGAATTGAATTGTTATATGATATTAAAACGATAATTATAAAATTAAATACTCACACGCTGTAATTAATTTGTATTGATTAGTTTATTATTGATTAGAGAATTGAATTGTTATATAATAATATTAAAACGATAATTATAAAATTAAATACTCACCGACTGTAATATAATTTATATTGATTAGTTGAATTGTTATATAATATCAAAACGATAATTATAAAATTAAATACTCACTTGCTGTAATTAATTTATATTGATTAGTTTATTATTGATTAGAGAATTGAATTGTTATATAATATTAAAACGATAATTATAAAATTAAATACTCACTAGCTGTAATTAATTTATATTGATTAGTTTATTATTGATTAGAGAATTGAATTGTTATATAATATTAAAACGATAATTATGAAATTAAAATTAAATACTCACCAGCTGTAATTAATTTGTATTGATTAGTTTATTATTGATTAGAGAATTGAATTGTTATATAATATTAAAACGATAATTATAAAATTAAATACTCACAAGCTGTAATATAATTTATATTGATTAGTTTATTATTGATTAGAGAATTGAATTGTTATATAATATTAAAACGATAATTATAAAATTAAAATTAAATACTCACTCGCTGTAATTAATTTATATTGATTAGTTTATTATTGATTAGAGAATTGAATTGTTATATAATATTAAAACGATAATTGTAAAATTAAATACTCACAGACTGTAATATAATTTATATTGATTAGTTTATTATTGATTAGAGAATTGAATTGTTATAAAACGATAATTATAAAATTAAAATTAAATACTCACCCGCTGTAATTAATTTGTATTGATTAGTTTATTATTGATTAGAGAATTGAATTGTTATATAATATGAAAACGATAATTATAAAATTAAATACTCACTCTCTGTAATTAATTTATATTGATTAGTTTATTATTGATTAGAGAATTGAATTGTTATATAATATTAAACGATAATTATAAAATTAAATACTCACTCGCTGTAATTAATTTATATTGATTAGAGAAATGAATTGTTATATGATATTAAAACGATAATTATAAAATTAAATACTCACTAGCTGTAATTAATTTATATTGATTAGTTTATTATTGATTAGAGAATTGAATTGTTATATAATATTAAAACGATAATTATAAAATTAAAATTAAATACTCACTCGCTGTAATTAATTTAAATTGATTGGTTTATTATTGATTAGAGAATTGAATTGTTATATAATATTAAAACGATAATTGTAAAATTAAATACTCACAGACTGTAATATAATTTATATTGATTAGTTTATTATTGATTAGAGAATTGAATTGTTATATAATATTAAAACGATAATTATAAAATTAAAATTAAATACTCACCCGCTGTAATTAATTTGTATTGATTAGTTTATTATTGATTAGAGAATTGAATTGTTATATAATATGAAAACGATAATTATAAAATTAAAAACTCACTCGCTGTAATTAATTTATGTTGATTAGTTTATTATTGATTAGAGAATTGAATTGTTATATAATATTAAAACATTGACTTCAATAATTTTAAAATTAAATACTCACGAACTATATTGATTAGAAATATTAATATATGCAATTTATTAGCAATATTGATTTTAAAAATAACGTTTAATGTAACAATATGCCTACTATTCCGATTCATCCGATTCCAATTCTTCTGGTTTTCCTATTTCTTCCATTTCTTCCGTTTTTCTTGTTTCTTTCATTTCTCCGAATTCTTTAATTTCTTTATCTTCTTCCATTCCTTCTCTTCAATTTCTTTAAAATCGAAAAAAAANTAATTTATATTGATTAGTTTATTATTGATTAGAGAATTGAATTGTTATATAATATTAAAACATTGACTTCAATAATTTTAAAATTAAATACTCACGAACTATATTGATTAGAAATATTAATATATGCAATTTATTAGCAATATTGATTTTAAAAATAACGTTTAATGTAACAATATGCCTACTATTCCGATTCATCCGATTCCAATTCTTCTGGTTCTCCTATTTCTTCCATTTCTTCCGTTTTTCTTGTTTCTTTCATTTCTCCGAATTCTTTAATTTCTTTATCTTCTTCCATTCCTTCTCTTCAATTTCTTTAAAATCGAAAAAAAATGCATATCGGATCGGATTAAATAAATTCCATTATGTACAACAATAATGATTGAATGTACAACTAAACTATTGTCGATCTTTAAAAGAAATTCCATAGTCTTTGAAGTAAACGAACAACCGAGATTTTTGAATTCAAAATGACCGACGCGAAAAAAAAATCTAAATGTACCAACCTTCAAGATACAATCCATAATACAATACCAAGTATTAGTTAAGTGCTTTAAAAGTATTTCTTTAATATTATTATTAATGAATAATTTATTGTATTTTAAAAGAAAAAAAAATCAATGGAAACAAACAAATCCCTCAATGATACTATGACAGCATTTTAAATTTTTTTAACGAACTCTTTTTTGATCAATTCAAAAATTTGTTTATAAGTTGGAATTATCAAATACAGTATCATTAGTCTTTTACTGATTTTTATCATATATATATTTTTTTTTAATTTATTATTTGAAGACATGTTTATTTAATAAGTGAAAAAAGATCAAGCATAGAAAAAAGTTTATTATGTATTATTGTTGCTTTTTTTAAAAAAAAAAAAATTATTTAATAAGTACTGAGTGTTTCCGATCGTCTCCGTTATATCAGCTACAGCTGATGCTTTCCGTTATTTCATATTACTACAATAATCTATTCTATATAATTTTATATATAATTTTATATATAATTTTATATATAATTATATATATATTAACATCTTAAACGCATAGAGCGATATTCGAACGCAAAATAATTATCATTATCAATGATTCCTATTATAGATTATATGATTATTTAATGTAATAATGAATTATTGCTAAATCTTTCACAATCTTTATTATTAAAACATAAAATTATACTATATCAAAAAAAAATATATTATTTTTTATTCTTAAAGATCGTAAAGAAGAACTGGAACATTTGCATTTATCTTACCTTACTTATTCTTCCTTCTAACCCATTCATCTTCTTAAAAAAAGATCATAATTATTATTTTTAAAAGAATATTATTTGCATTGATCAATTGAATTGTGATGCAAATTTTCATGATGTTAAAAGATATGGAATCTTGAAATTATTTCGAAGAGATTAATCAGATTAGAAAGAAAAGATTAATGATTTTTTGAATTAACCTTACCAAAAGATTTTATTTCAAATATTTTATTATTGTACAATATGTAAATTGGAGAAACTAAGTAAATTGTATATTAACGGAGTATAATTATTATTATTGTTTACAATTTTTATGTGATGATCAGAGAGTGATGTTAGAAGTGATAATAGAAAGATTGAAGTTAGAAGTGAAGTCAAGTTTAAAAGTCTTTATATTGATTTTAACTTACGATCATAATCTTCTAAATAATCCTAAATCAGCTTGTTCCAATGACCATGCATTAAACATATTTTGAGCAGAACCCCGAAAAGGACAATGTTCCCTCATCATCGACGCTCCTCTAAGCATTTTTTCTTTAGTATCAATATCTAATTCTTGCGATTTTTTAATAATAATATCATCACCATCAATGTTATCAAGTAAAGTAAATTGAAATAATTCACGCCAAGATCCTACCACATCCGAAAAAAATAATTCTCTTGTTGTGTAAATTGCACATAATATATTGACATTATTTAAATTTGCTATATGCGTATATTTTTGCAGATAATATATATGCAGAGTGGTGTAAACCGCATATAAATTATGTATATACTGCATATAATATTTGCTAATTTTTCATGATGCACCTGCATCACTGCATCAATAACTAAAGAGCTTTCTTCTTAGCTTCATTTGAATTACGATTTAAAAGTTGATTTTGTATGAAATTATCTAAAGGTAATTTGTAATTAATTTAAGTTCATGAACTAATTCTTCTAATCCATCTAATGCTAATAATATAAGATTGTTTTGATGGTGGTTGGATTAATCGAGAAATATAATTATAGAGTATGTGAAATACGATCATTTTTTCTATGTCGTTGTGGTGGTGATGGTGGTTTTGGTTACTTTTGAATAATTATAATTCTTATACTTTTATTCCTATATCTATCCCTATTCTCATTATTAATATTATAATCAAGATTCAATATATAATGTAATGAATCTTTTAATTAATTCTAATGAATCTTGTTACGATTCTTGTTGACGTATGTAGTAACTTTCATCATTATCCTCAGATGATAGTCAATCACTGGGATTCAAAAATATAATTTATGTGAATACGTGAGAATAAATGATCAAAATAATTTACGAGAGAAAATGTTGTTGTACCTCGAGATATTTTTTGTCCTTCAAATATTTCTTTAAACTTGTCAGTTGCTTCGAATAATTTATGATAACAATTAAAAAAATTTCCCTGATCTCTGTGGTTGTCACCGAACCTGGGTAAGCAGTGACAATACAAATTAATAAATATATTAAATATAAATTAATGATACCATAAGTTTTGGATGGCATGGAAATTTTTTTTGTTTAAATAATAATGATTTGTCGTAGTCGTTAGTTGAAAATTACATAAATAATAATAGATAATAAATTTCCTCACCTCATTACATAATTATTAGGCGTAATTCTTAAATTTCATTTATTTTGGGCATATTTATCAGATGACAATTATTTTTGGTTCAACTTATTAAGTGTTTTTTAAAATATAAATACATACATTTATATATTTGTATCTGAATTTTAAAAAAATCCATTAAATCACAAATATACATAGGATTTTATTATATAATTATTCATTTCCACTCTATTTAATAACAGATTAATAGGTTTAATTGCATATAAGTTTTTTTATAACTATGCTCATATGAGTTAGCACAACATTCGTTTGGAAATACACACCAAAACATTTGAAATATTTATAGCAAAGTTTTTAAAATTGATCGTTTTTTTTAAAAAAAAATTCAATAATTTAAATAAATATGGGTCATCATCATTAATACAAGTAATAATAATTCAAGAATTAATAATGCAAATAATAATTATAACTCTAATAAAAATGCCAGTGGAAAGATAGCAAGAGAGTTATTTCTCAATTATCGACTTTTACTTCTCGAATTAGAAATACACCATCATCTACCTCTTCTTCATCAGATGAAAGTTTATCGTATTGTTAGTAACACCACCAACAAAAATATCATCTCAAAAGGAAATAATCATAATATAAAAGAAATTATTCTTGAAAGTAATAAAATAACATCTGGTAGTGGTATCAGTAGAGTAATATTGATAATAGTAGTAGTAAAAATGGTAATAAGATTATAGATTGAGAAGATTTTAATATTAATTCATTGATTTAAAAATAAAGTTACAAATAAGATTAACTATTTTTAATGTTTTTCTACTCTACAGAATCGTTCAGCATTTTCGTAAGAGAATTTTGCAACTTCACCCTTACCTCCTTTAGTTCTATTCACCATCATTAGTTCTATTCATCACAACATTAACCTTCAAGATCTCGGCTTTTCATCCTTCATATCCTCCACCTTTTTATGGTCCTTTTAAAGGATTTTCTTAGTAAAAACATATTTGTTGTTCATTGTTTGTTGTTTATCGCTACAGTTTGATTTCTAATCACATTCTCTATTGCACCAAATCCTGTTTTAACTTTGGAACATTGGAATTTCGAGAGGGAACTATAGACCATAACGAGATAAGTTGATTGTATTGAATCTTAGTATGATTAATTGTTATTATTAATTATGATTATAATGAATTATTATACGATAATTGTTACTTTGATATTTTTAGTTATTATTCAATGCAATACCAATAACTAAAGTGTTTCCTTGACTTCATTTGAATCATTATTTAAATCAATCCGTCACCTTTAGATAATTTACTACCAAATCAAGTTCATGAACTAATTCTTCCTTTATGTCGTGGTGGTGATGATGTGGTTTTTTTTTTTGAATAATTGGTAATGAATAATTATTATTATTGTCAAAGATTCAATGTATCATGTGATAAATCTTTGATGAAACTTATAATGATTCTTGTTGACCTATAATAATGACTTTGGAAAAGTTTCATCATCCTCACCATCCTCGTCACGTCATTTTCAAAAAGAATATTGGAATTCAAAAGTTTTGCATATTTTTCCTGTTTCGAAATCAATTTTAATATGAAGACCTAATAATATTATATGAATATGCAGATATGATGTAATAATAAATAAATGTGATTGAATATGATGAACATATAAAAGATGAATATAAATTAACAATAATAATAAATATAATTTATACTCATTACTTATATCGCTGCACTAATCTTGACTTCATTTGAACCATGATTCAAAAGTGAAATTATAAATTTCAATCCGTCCCTTTTAGATAATTTGATACAGAAATCAAGTTAATGAACTAATTCTTCTAATCCATCTAATGATGACTGTTGGATAAATTTATGATCCGAATGTGAGATCTGATTATTTTCTTTATGTCGTTGTTGTTTTTGTAGTCGTAATTTCTTTTGAATAATTGTTGAAGAATAACTATAATTCTTATACTTATACATATTCTATTCATATACCTATCCCAGTCTCATTATTATTATTATTATTATTGTTATCGAGATTCAATGTATCATGTAAAGATCCTTTTAATGATTCTTATAACTCTAGCGGAAATACCAGTGGAAAGATAGTAAAGAAATCATTTTTCCTGATCCATCATCATCACCATCACGCTCATCATCATCTCTCTCTCCTTCTTCAGATGAAAGTATATCTGTAGTAACATTACCAGCAAAAAATACCATCTCAAAAGGAAATATTAATAGTTATAATAATAATAATATAAAATAAATTATTCTTGAAGGTGATAAAACAACAACTGGTAGTAGTAGTAATAATAATCGTATTCGTGGCAATAATATTGATAACAGTAGTAGTAAAAATGGCAGCATGACATGATTATAGATTGAGAATATTTTAATTTTAATTCATTGATTACACTTTAATGGGTATTGAAAAAAATACTAAAATTAAATTTACAAAATAAGATTAATTATAATTAATCTTAGCCGAATTTTGCAACCATACCCATTAATTCCTTTAGTTCCATTCATTCAACCTTCCACTATCTTCTAACCGTCCTTTTAAAGAATTTATCATAGTATTAGCGTATCTGTTGTATGTTGTTCATTGCAATATTCTTATTCCTTGTTTTAACTTTGGAACAAAAGCATTTCGAGAAGGAGCTATAGATTCAAACGAGGTAGAATAATCTGAAATGATCAATTATTATTAGTTTTATAATGAATTGTTATATGATGATGACGATAATTGTTGATTAGTTATTTTACTTACAATAGTTATTATTTAATGCAATAATGAATTATCGCTAAATTTATCTCTCACTATTTTTATTATTATTTTTTATTCTCAAGATGGCAAAAATTGGTCCATTTTATTTACATCTACTTAACCTTTATCCTTCCCTTTTCCTAATTCTTCCTTCTTTTAAAAAAGATCATGATTATTATTTTTATGATGTGAATTTTCACGTTGTACGTTAAGATATGTTATTATTTTTTATAATTGTTATGTGATAATAAAAGAGTAATGATAAAGAATTATGACAAATGGTTATAGAAGGGTGATGATAGAAATGGAAACAAGTTACATTGATTTTTAACTTAAGAGATCGAACGATCATAATCTTCTAAATAACCTTCATTTTTTACTAAATCAGCTTGATCCAATGACTATACCTTAAACTTATTTTGAGCGGGACGCTGAAGAGGATAATATTCTTTATCATTAATATTTCCTAAGAATTTTTCTTTAGTATTAAAACCTAATTCCTGTGATTTTTTATAATATCATCATCATCCTCAATATCATCGAGTAAAATAAGAAAATAATGATTTCCCTTGCTGTTGCTGATTAAATATGACACCAGCTTCCCTTCTTTATTCCTTTAACCATCATATTTGGATCTAAAAATCTGTGATAAAAAAAAAATACGAATTTTACTCGAAATTTATTGTCCTCCACTTAATCGATCTCGATCAATATCATCATTAACGATCTTCATTGCTACTCTACCCTATTTCCATTGATAAAGCATATAAAGATGTGATAAAACTTTATATCATTTTCTTCGGGTGAGAGTGAATTTAAAAGATGAGGAATGTGATTCCTTCTTATGACTTCGAGCTAATGGATTATTCTAAATAAAAATAATAATAAAATATGGATTTATCTAATTGGAACAGTCTGTTCAAGGAACACCCTTGAAAATAACCCAAAGGACTGCAAGATCTGAAAATCACATAAGAAAAATTTTTTTTTAATTAGAGGGTGTTCCCGACACAGGCTGTTCCATTTAGATTATTCCATAAAATATAATTCGACGAAAAATAATAAAAATAAATATAATCATTATTTGCACCGCTGCACTAATAGCTAAAGTAGTTTTCTAAACTTCATTAAATCATGATTTAAATAAATCCGTCACCTTTAGATAATTTACTATCAAAATCAAGTTCATGAACTAATTCTTCTAATCCATATAATGCGGATAATTTTTTTTTTTAAAGATTGTTGTGATGATGATTGAATTAATTGAGAAATATTATTAAATAATCTGAATGTGAAACACTATTATTTTCTCTATGTCGTTGTGGTTGTAGTTTCTTTGAATGATTGATAATAATTTTTATATTTCGATTCCTAATTCAGATTCAATGTATCATGCAATGAATCTTTTGATAATTCTTATAATGTTTCTCGTTGATATATAGAGCCTCTTTAGAAAAAGTTTCATCCTTCATTTCAATTAGAATAACTTTGGGTGGGATTCAAAAGTTCTGCATATTTTTTTTTCGTTTCAAAATCAATTTTAATAAGAAATAATCAATAATATAATATATGAATACGTAAATATAATATGATCAATCATAATAAGTAAATAATCAAAATATATGAAATATATGAAATACCTACCTCGAGATATTTCTTGTCCTTCGGATATTTCTTTTAAATTCTTCTGTTGCTTCAAATAATAATTATCATTGTCACAGATCGACAATCTAATTTGAATTTTGTGAATTTCTTAATTGTGACACAATTTATGAATTTGTGGTTTTTTTGGTAAGATTTTCTTTGACGATTGTTATTGTTGTTACGAAAATAGAACATGAAACGAAGTGTTGTGTTTGACAAAATCACAAGATAATAATATAACCTTATAAGAACGATGCAACTATTTATTTTTTTTTTTTTTGGAATTTGCAGAGCAGAGAATATTTGTCAATAAATTCTATAAAGAAATTGTACAAAAGTTTATAAAGTCCGTCTATTGTCTCAGTTTTAAAGTTTTAAATAATAAAAAGAATGACTTTTAGATTTTTTGATAAATTATCCGAGGATTTTTCAGACCTCCTTAATGACCTAAAGGACTATAATGTTGTCATCGAAGTTGATAAAGAAGAAAATAAGAAATCTTTTACCGCTCACTCGGTTGTTCTACGTTGTCGTTCACCGTACTTTGATACCGAACTAGAGAAGGCTATTATGGAGAATAATACCAAAACTATTATTTTACCAAATATGTCCGCTCAAATATTTGAGATTATTCTCAAGTAAGTAAAGAAATTATTTATTACTTTAAATGATAAATTATTTATATTGTGACTCGATATTTATAAAATATAAATACATTTTGTAGATATATCTATGGTGGAGTTGCTGATATTGAAAATTCGGATACCAAAGCTGTTTATGAATTAATGGTTTGGGCTGATAAATTAGACCTCAAAGGACTATCAGTAAAATTAGAAAGTTATCTTATCGAATCTAAGGCTTCTTGGTTAAAAACCCATGTCTCCATTGTTTATCATTCGATTTTTGATAAGAACGAATTTAAAGGGTTGAAAAAATTTTATAATGATATTATTGAAAAACATCCAAATTTGATTTTTGAATCCGAAGATTTCACTTCACTCCAAGAAACAGTATTGGTTTCTATTTTGAAACGAGATGACTTGAAAGTTGGAGAAATTAAAATTTGGGATTACGTTATCAAATGGGGAATTGCACAAAATCCTACTTTACCTACGAATTCGAAAGAATGGTCTAAAGAAAATTTCCAAACTTTGAAAATAACTCTACAACAATGTTTACCACTTATTCGATATTTTCATATTCCGTATGAAGATATTTGGGAGAAAGTAAAGCCCTACAGAAAAATCCTCGAAAAGCAACTTTGGGATGACATGATCCAACACCATATGTCCCCAAATAAACCTATTAAATCACTTATTTTGCCGGCCAGAAATCCTCCTTTAAGAGCCAATTCAACCCATATTCCTTCAACCTTTCCACCCCCTGTTTTGCATTTAAGATCCCAATCGACTCCTGTTTTCTCATCATTAGGAGTGATTGAACTCAAAAAAGAACATGTCGCCGAACTTGCGTCATGGATCGATCGAAAAGAAACTATTTATTCTTTATCAAACATTCCTTATGAATTTAAATTAATTCTTCGAGGAAGTAGAGATGGTTTTAATCCCAAGACATTTTGGAAAATGTGTCATGGATATTCTGGCACAATTGTGGTAGCAAAAGTTGCGGGAACTGATGAAATAATCGGTGGTTATAATCCTTCAGCTTGGGATAATTCAACGGGAGGTAGAAAGATAAAAACAAATGATAGTTTCATATTTTCATTAAAGAATGGAAATATTCAAAATTCAATTCTCAGTCGAGTCAAAAAGGATAGCAAGGAAGCACTATACTATTTTGGTTCTCATGATCAGAAAAGTTCTGGTCCATCTTTTGGTAATGGTGAATTTATGATGAAATCGGATGTTTCCGATTTTACTAAAGAAAAACAATGTCGGTGTTGGCATGGTCTTTTTAATTGTTATAAAAAACCTATTAGAAAGACCAGTGATTTTTTTTCTATTAAAGATTATGAGGTATTTGAGGTTGTTAAAAAACCAATTCCAAACGCTACTGATGTCCCATTCTTTAAATAGTTTACATAAATATTAATAAATAGATTTTTTATAATATCATTGAAATATAAACATCAAAGTATTCATTTATTATTGAAAATGGTACCACTGTGAATATGAAAAGTATGCCTATAAATCTTAATTAAAATATGCCTTGAATAATATATGCTAACGAAAGTAATTTGGGATATGATTTCGACATGAAATTTTAGAATATACCAAAATTAAATTCGGCACCGAAAATATTTTGGCATCTTTTATTTTAAAAGAGCTTTTCTAAAATAATATGACAGCCGTAATGCTATAATTCAAACATAAAAGTTTCATATATACCGTGAACATTGATTATTATTTAACTGACAACGTAATGCGCAAAAATTGGTTCCGGATAGTTTTGAATGATTTGTTTTAATCTTTATTTTAATTAAGAGTTAGAGAATATTTACGCAAATATAAAAAAAAAATATTTCAGTTCAAATATTTAAAATTACCCAATGTGTTAAAATATTACTAAGACAGTTCTCCATAAAATTGGATTATTCATTTTTTAAAAATGATTGTCTAAAAAATAAATCTTCGTTTACAAAATTATTGTTTTTTTTCTATTTATTTGATATCGTTTTAATGTAAGGTAATCATTTTATTATTTCATAAAACAATTTAGTTAAATAAATTTTGAACTAATTTTTATTTGTTTGCTATTAAATATTTATATATATTCATAACTTGATAATCTAAACCACAAAGTCTTAATTTAATAATCCTTATGATAACTAAATATAGAGTTTATTACATACTTCATATTGGGAAGAAGCGAAAAACTTTTTGTACCTCTTCTATTAACATTACAATAACACATTAAGTGCCAAACAAATTCTTTTGTTAGCCTATTATATTATAATAATAAAACAATGATAATTATAATAATTTTATTCTTAAATAAATTTAATAAAAAATTTTATTAAAAGATCTTATTTTTTACGATTTTATCGACGAATACAATTCAACACATACAATGCAACTCAACGCATTCAATCTGACGAATAAAATATAATTGTCAAAGTAATAGCAAAAAGGTCCATCAATTAATGTTCTCAACCATATTTTGTTGAGAAAATTACATCATGATAATTATTATGGTTGTTATATTTTTATTTTGCATTACAATGAATATATCAAAAAGAAAAAACTCAGATGGTAAAATTTTCAAATTTTTGATTTACTAAAAAAATTTCTTATTATCTTCCTTCACAAATTTGGTATCAAAGATTGTATGATAATGGTTTTTATTATAAAAATAAAAATAGAATAAAATTATGAATTTTGTAAAAGGATCTGATGGTGGCGTCGAAGTTGGCTCTGCTTTACATCAAATGACTTTATTCAATTTGAATAAAAAAAGAGAATTGAGAAAATTGGTATTTCAATCTTATTTTTTTAACCGTAAATTTGTGTAAATTTATGGTTAAAAAAAATTCCCTGATGATAGTTTAAATAATCATGCTCAACAACGAAAAACAAATACTATAATTAACACCGTCACAGCAACAGCAATAACAACAACAGCAACAGCAGTTTTATTTCCTAATAACAATAAAATTAAAATAAAATGCAACATTAACAACATAGTAAATATTAAAGTCATCGACTTTTCGTTTAATTCCAGTATCATCGCATATACAACAAATACAACATATGCGACCTTTATCATCATCTCAAATCTTGTCATGAATTTCAATTTCATCAAAAATTATAATCTTTTCTGCGATAACTTAATATAATTTTATATCTAATTATATATAAATAAATGCATTTTAGCATACCAACGGGTGATGGAAATTTAATCAATTAATTTCTATAGTTTTAACGCCTTATCATTCTTCAAAATTATCTTATATCAAAACAAAAATGAAAGGGAGAATGGTTTCGTGCGCAAGGGATTCGAAAAGAATTACCAAATAAAGGACTAAGTAAATTCTTAATTAATACTTGACTGTTTAATTTAATTTTGATTGAATAAATGATAATAAATTATTAAAATATAAAGTTAATAGATGTGCTTTATTATGTCTACTGAAAGAAGAGCCATGTTAATTCCTATTGATTCACTATTTTAAAGATTATGTTTAGATCTTGAATAAGATTTGAGCTTAATTCAAATAACTTGAATTTAAGCTTAGAAATAATGATGATGATTTAATTGGATTAAAAGAATGAAAATAATTGGAAACCGGAAAGAAGTTAAGCATCCGGAAAATATTTGAATGTCATTTATTTATATTGTGCATGTGGGAGGAATATATATTTTTCTATAAAATTTTATCAAATTGTTAAATTCTCTTTCAAAATTTAGAGTTCACCTTTAAAGTCATGAATAAGATTATCAAAAAAAAAAAAATAACGAAAACTTTATATCACACCAGTGGTGTTGATCACTCGTTCCGCAGGGGTTAGTGTTAGGTTTTCAGGGTAGTGTACTTATCACCGCATGGGCTTACATGCGGAAACCATATTTGGGTCCGTTAAAACGGAGTTAATCTATATACAGTCAACCCTCGATGCAACGAAGTAACCGTCCAGCACCCTAGCTTCGTTATAGCAAGATAACGAAGAATTCGGCAATTTTGATTGGTTGATTCGTTGTAGCGAGGGTATTTTTATTATACCTGGACCAAAAATTCGTTATATCGAGTATCGAGGGTTGACTTAAATGATCTACACAATGCATAAATTATAATATTGATAATATATTACGTATTTTATTTTTATTGGTTGAAAATCACTGTAATGTCGAAAATTTGAGTAAATAAAAACAGATGATCCTAAATTTTAATTTTAATACTTATTTTTCCTTTTTCGGGATTCATGAAAAACAGTCTATCCATTATTATTATTTGTAAGTGACAAAGAAATTTTGTAAAGGCACTCCAGTGTTACGTTTGACAAAATCACTAGTTAATAATAAATTTGTTAATCAAAAGTTTATTGTGCAGTTTTTTTTTGAAATTTTAAAATAATAAAAATGACTTAAATTTTTTGATAAATTATCTCAAAAATTTTCAGAACTTTTAAATGACAAAAAAGAATATAATGTTGTCATCGAAGTTGATAAAGAAGGAAATAAGAAATCTTTTACTGCGCACTCGGTTGTCTTACGTTATCGTTCATTCTACTTTGACAAAGAATTAGTGAACGTTGCTACGAATAAAATCACGTCAAAACTATTATCAAACCAAATATTTCTGCTCAAATATTCGAAGTTATTCTTAAGTAAGCCAAAAATTAAAAATTACATTAAATTATAATGTGAATCGACATTAACAAAATAAAATGCATTTATTATTTATTTAATATAGCTACGTCTATGGTGGAATAGTCGATATTGAAAATTCGGATACCAAAATGATTTATGAATTAATGGTTTGTGCCAATGAATTGGAATTTGAAGAGTTATCGGTAAAATTAGAAAGTTATCTTATCGAATCTAAGGCTTCTTGGTTAAGAACTCATTTCTCCTTTGTTTACCATTCAATATTCGATAGCAAAGATTTTGAAGGTCTGAAAAATTTTTATAATGATATTATTGCAAAATATCCAAATTTAATTTTTGAATCAGGAGATTTTACATCACTTCAAGAATCAGCATTGATTTCTATTTTGAAAAGAGACGACTTAAAAATCGAAGAAATTAAAATTTGGGATCACGTTATTAAATGGGGAATTGCACAAAATTCTACTTTACCTACTAATTCAGAAGAATGGACTAATGAAAATTTCGAAGCTTTGAAAATAGCACTACAACAATGTTTACCACTTATTCGATATTTTCATATTTCTAGTGAAGATATTTGGGAGAAAGTTAAAACCTACGAAAAAATCCTTGAAAAACAGCTTTGGGATGACATGATCCAACATCATATGTTTCCAAATAAACCTGTTAAATCACTTGTTTTACCTCCAAGAACAATCTTTTCAACCCCTAAATTACCTCCAAGAGTGAATGAACCATTCTCAACTATAATCAACAAAGAACATGTCGCAGAACTTTTATCATGGATTGATCGAAAATCAACTACTTATTCTTCAGAAAATATACCTTATGAATTTCAATTAATTCTACGAGGAAGTAGAGATGATTTTAATCCCAAGACATTTTGGAATATGTGTCATGGATATTCTGGCACAATTGTGGTAGCAAAAGTTGCGGGAACTGATGAAATAATTGGTGGTTATAATCCTTTAGCTTGGGATAATTCTATAGGAGATATTGATATGGAAACGAATGATAGTTTCATTTTTTCATTGAAAAATGGTAATATCAAAAATTCAATTCTCAGCCGAGTTATAAACGATAGTGTAGCTCTATTCTACGCCAATTCTAATGATCAGAATAATTATGGTCCATGGTTTGGTTTTTGTGGATTTATGATGAAATCAAATGTTTCAGATTTTACTCAAGATAATGAATGTTGCTGTTATTTTGATCATTATAATTATGAAAAACCTATTAGAACAACTAATGAATATTTTTCTATTGTAGAATACGAAGTATTTAAGATTATTGAACAAATTCCAAACTATGCAATCAGATAATATAATCTCATTATTTGAATAGTTTTTATAAATATTTGTTTTATATTTTATATTTTGTATTTTAATGCCATAATCTATTGATTAAGTTAAATAACTATTTGCTAAAATTGAAATTTATGTCGTGAATATGAATTATTATTAAACTGGCGATGCTATTATTTCCAATATATAGATGCATAGGTATAGAAAATTGGTAATCATAATAATAATTCTTGTTTCGTGAACCTTTTAATAAGAAATAAAATCTTTAGTAACGAACATATGTCATCTAAACTTAATACATTTTGTTTTTGTAATAAAAAGATATTTTGCTTCTTTATCTAGATCTTGAATAGCAAATATCTAATCTAACTAAGTTAATATCCCATTTATGTTAAATTGCTTTAAAAAGAACAAGTCAATTAAAAAGTAGAATAATATAATTTCTCAAGCTCGAAAATAACAAAAAAGTGAGACATTTTTGTATTAATGCTTAAAATATTTATTATACTGTTATAAATAAAATCACAATTATGAACTTGTTAGAATATTTAAAAATTAGATATATGCAATTTATTCTTTATCAAAGTTGCGGGAACAGATGAAATCATTGGTTATAGTCCTTTTTCTTTGGACAATAGTTACATTTTTTCATTGAAAAATGATAATATTCGAAATTCAAAGTTATAGAGTCTCAGAATAACTATTGTCCATGATTTGGTAATTGTAGATTTATGATGAAATCAAATGTTTCGAATTTTACTCAAGATAAACAATGTCGGCGTTATTTTGATCATGATGATTATAATTATGAAAAACCTATTATTAGAAAAACCAATGATAAATTTTCTATTGTAGATTATGAAGTATTTAAGATTATTAAAAAACAAAATCCAAACTGTAAAATTCGATAATATAATCTCTCATTCTTAAATAGTTTACATAAATATTAATAAATAGATTTTAATCGTGTCGTTGAAATATAAACATCACAATATTTATTTATTATTGAAAATGATACCACTGTGAATATGAAAAGTATGCCCTATAGATCTTAATTAAAATATGCCTTGAATATTTCTTCAGCCTAAACTGAAGCTGCCTTAAATAAAATATGCTAACGAAAGTAATTTGAAATGACTGCTATTTTTAATCCTTTGAAATTTAAGAATATGCCTAAATATTTTTGGCATTTTTTATTTTAAAAAGTTTTCTAAAATAATAAGACAGCCGCAATGCCATAATTCGGACATAATTTCAGTGTCATGTATACTGTGAACCTTAATTACCTTAATTAATTACTATTTGACTGACGTTAAAACAGGTTCCAAATGATTTGATTTAAAAATTATATCAAATAAATAGAAAAAATAATACTTTTGTAAAAAATGAATAATCCAATTTTATGGAGAACGTCTTGGCAATATTTTGGTACATTGGATTATTTTAAATATTTGAACTGAAATTTTTTTTTTTATATTTGTATAAATATCCACTAACTCTTTATTATATATCTATATCTCGGCTGATCATCTAAACCACAAATTTCTGGAAGTGAGGCAATAGTCTTCTTAATATAATAATCCTTATGATAGCTAAATATATATAGATACTTCATATACTAGGAAGAAGCGAAAAACTTTTTTGTAACTTTTCTATTAACATTACAATAACACATTAAGTGCCGTAATTATCACCTTTTAATATAAATCCTTTTGCTTGCCTATTATATTACATAATAATGATGATTATAATAATATAATCATTAAATAAAATTTTAATAAAAAATTATATTAGATAATAAATATCATTTTTTACGAATTTATCGACGAATACAATTCAACACATTCAACGCATTCAATCCGACAAATAAAATATGATTGCCAAAGTAATACAAAAGATCCATTGATTAATGTTCTCAACTATATTTTATTGAGAAAATTACATCATGATAATTATTATGGTTGTTATATTTTTATTTTGCATTACAATGAATATATCAAAAAGATAAAATGCAAATGGTAAAATTTTCAAATTTTTGATTTACTAAAAAAATTTATTATTATCTTCTTTCACAAATTTGGTATCAAAGATTGTATGATAATGGTTTTTATTATAAAAATAAAAATAGAATAAAAATTATGAATTTTGTAAAAGGATCTGATGGTGGCGTCGAAGTTGGCTCTGCTTTACATCGAATGACTTTATTCAATTCGAATAAAAAGAGAATTGAGAAAATTGGTACTTAAAATCTTAACGAAATCGATAGTTTAAATAATCAAGCTTAACAACGAAAAACAAATACTAACATTAACACCTTCACAGCAACAACAATAGCAACAACAGCAACAGCATTTTTATTTCCTAATAACAATAAAATCAAAATAAAATGCAACATTAACAGCATAGTAAATATTAAAGCTATCGACTTTTCGTTTAATTCCAGTATCATCGCAGATACAACAAATGCAACATATGCGACCTTTCTCATCATCTCAAATCATGTCATGAATTTCAACTTCATCAATAATTATACTCTATTCTGCGATAATTTAATATAATTTTATATCTAATTATATATATATAAATGCATTTTAGTATCACTGGATAGTGATCCAACGGATGATTGAAACTTAATCTATAATTTTAAAACTTTATCATTCTTCCAAGGCTATTTCAAAATTATCTTACATCAAAACAAAAATGAAAGAGAGTATGATTTCGTGCGCAAGGGATTCGAAAAGAATTACCAAATGAATGACAAGTAAGTTTTATAAGTTTAAGTAAATACTTTTAATAATTTATTATCATTTATTAAAATTAAATTAAACAATCAAATCAATAGATGTGCTTTATTATATCTACTGAAAGAAGAGCCATGTTAATTTTTATTGATTTAAATTCTCTTTCAAAATTTAGGGTTCACCTTTAAAGTCATGTACAAGATTATTATAAAAAAAATTATCATAATCAATAAAAATAACGAAAACCTTATATCACACCAGTGGTGTTGTGCACTCGTTCCGCAGGGGTTGGGCAGTGTATTTATCACCGTATGTCACACCCTTCGAATATGGACTTAGAATTTTTTTAACTTGCACGTGAAATAATTTACAATCCGCTGGTCACCATGTGCCTATTATTAAATCACGTATTTTATTTTTATTTGTTGAAAATCCCTGATTTAAAATAATAACGATAATTTATTTTAATGCATATTTTTTCCTTTTTCGGAATTCATAAATCTATCCATTATTATTATTTGTTGGTGACAAAAAAATTTTGTAAAGTCATTCCAGTGTTATGTTTGACAAAATCACTTTCAATGATTCAGATTTGTCAATCAAGAAATAGTACAACAAAGTTTATTGTGCAGTTTTTTTTGAAAATAATAAAAATGACCTTTAAATTTTTTGAAAAATTATCTCAAGATTTTTCGGAACTTCTTAATGACAAAAAAGAATACAATGTTGTCATCGAAGTTGATAAAGAAGGAAATAAGAAATCTTTTACTGCACACTCGGTTGTATTACGCTATCGTTCATCCTATTTTGACAAAGAATTAGAGAACGTTACTACGAATAAAAATCATGTCAAAACTATTATTAAACCAAATATTTCTGCTCAAATATTCGAAGTTATTCTTAAGTAAGTCAAAAATTAAAAATCACATTAAATTATAATGTGAATCGATATTAACAAAATAAAATGCATTTTATTATTTATTTAATATAGTTACGTCTATGGTGGAATTGTCGATATTAAAATTTGGATACCAAAATCATTTATGAATTAATGGTCTATGCCAATGAATTGGAATTTGAAGAATTATCAATAAAATTAGAAAGTTATCTTATCGAATCTAAGGCATCTTGGTTAAGAGCTCATTTCTTCCTTATTTACCATTCAATATTCGATAGCAATGATTTTGAAAGTCTGAAAAATTTTTATAATGATATTATTGCAAAATATCCAAATTTAATTTTTGAATCAGGAGATTTTACATCACTTCAAGAAACGGCATTGATTTCTATTCTGAAACGGGATGACTTGAATATCGAAGAAATCAAAATTTGGGATTACGTTATCAAATGGGGAATTGCACAAAATCCTACTTTACCCACTAATTCGGAAGAATGGACTAATGAAAATTTCGAGGCTTTGAAAATAATTCTACAACAATGTTTACCACTTATTCGATATTTTCATATTTCTAGTGAAGATATTTGGGAGAAAGTGAAATCTTACGAAAAAATCCTCGAAAAACAGCTTTGGGATGATATGATCCAACATCATATGTTCCAAATAAACCTGTTAAATCACTTGTTTTACCTCCAAGAACAATCTTTTCAGCCCCTGAATTACCCCCAAGAGCAAATGAACAATTCTCAACTATAATCAACAAAGAACATGTCGCAGAACTTTCATCATGGATTGATCGAAAATCAACTACTTATTCTTCAGAAAATATTCCTTATGAATTTCAATTAATTCTTCGAGGAAGCAAAGATGGTTTTAATCCCAAGACATTTTGGAACATGTGTAATGGACATGCTGTCACGATTGTGGCTGTAAAAGTTGCAGAAACTGATGAAATAGTCGGTGGTTATAATCCTTTAGCTTGGGAAATTCAACAAGTGGTGTTCAAATCAAAACAAAAGATAGTTTCATTTTTTCATTAAAAAATGGGAATATCCAAAATTCAATTCTTAACCGAGTTAAAGATGATAGACGAGCTCTATATTATCGTAATTATAATGATCAGAATATTTATAGACCAACTTTTGGTGCTGGTGAATTTGGGATGAAATCAAATTTTTCTGATTTTACTCAAGATAAACAATGTATCTGTCGTTGTGATCCTAAATATTGTATTTTTTATGAAAAACCTATTTGAACAAGTTATGAATTTTTTTCTATTGTAGATTATGAAGTATTTAAAATTATTAAAAGACAAATTCCGAACTGTACAATTCGATAATATAATCTCATTCTTTAAATCATTTGCATGAATACTATTTAGACTTTAATTTATTTAATAAATAGATTTTATTATTTTTGAAACTCTAAAAAATGATACCGCCGTGAATATGAAAAGTACGCCCTATAGATGCTGCCTAAATTTTGCTTTAATTAAAATAAGTCTTGAATATTTCGACATCCGCAACTGAAGCTACCTTAAATAATATTTGTATGCTGACGAAAGTAATTTAGGCTAAAAATGATATCCGTTATTTTTAATCACATGAAAATTTATTAATTAGCAACCAACACCAAAATTAAATAGGGCAGCCGAAAATATTTTGGCATTTTTTATTTTAAAAGAGCTTGTTTAAAATATTATGATAGCCGTAATGTATACTGTGAACCTTTATTAATTACCATTTAACAGACTACGTAATACGCTAAAATGTTCCGGATAGTTCTGATTATTTGTCAATATAAAAAAAATATTTCAGCTTGAATATTTGAAATAAAATTGGATTATTCATTATTTAAAAGTGGATTGTCATGATGGCAAATGACCCAAATGACTTAAATGACAAATGACCAAAGTCACATTTAGAGTTACATACAGGATTATTAGAAAAAATTTACTACATGCAATAAAAAAAATAAAATTATATTGAATAATTTAATTGAGATAATTGACGGTACAGTAATAATTGATAATAAATAAATAAAAGATGAGAGGTACCACTGAAATGTCTCTTCATCTTAATTACAAGCTCTGCAAATTAATAAATACAAATTACATAGGCATTTTTTAACGAATCACGAAAAAGGAAAAAATAGTTTTAACTTTTTTAATTATTTTAGAATTAGAATTAAAATTTAATTTTAGAAAATATCTAAGTTGGGTTATTATTAAATATTTATTATAGTAATGATGTGTTTTGTTATCTTTGACAAAATGACTATTTAATAAGAAATTGTACAACGGAAGTTTTAAATTATAAAAAAATGACCTTTAAATTTTTTGATAAATTATCTCAAGATTTTTCAGAACTTCTTAATGACAAAAAAGAATATAATGTTATCATAGAAGTTGATAAAGAAGGAAATACGAAATCTTTTACTGCACATTCAGTCGTTTTAAGTTATCGTTCACCATACTTTGATAAAGAATTAGAGAACGCTACTACGAATGAAAATCATATTAAAACTATTATCAAGCCAAATATTTCTGCTCAAATATTTGAAATTATTCTTAAGTATGTTAAAAAATTATTTATTACTTTTGAATATTAATTATATTATGGCTCGAAATTAATAATGTAAATTACATTTTATTATTTTAGATATATCTATGGTGGAAGTGTCAATATTGAAAATACAGATACCAAAACCATTTATGAATTAATGATCAATTCTAATGAATTAGAGCTCGAGGAACTATCAGTAAAATTAGAAAGTTATCTTATCGAATCTAAAGCATCTTGGTTAAGAACTCATTTCTCCTTTGTTCATCATTCAATTTTTGATGGAAATAAATTTGACGGTTTGAAAAAATTTTATAATGATATTATTGTAAAATATCCAAATTTGATTTTTGAATCAGAAAACTTCAATTCACTCCAAGAAACAGCATTGATTTCTATTTTGAAACGAGATGATTTGAAAGTTGAAGAAATTAAAATATGGGATTATGTTATCAAATGGAGAATTGCACAAAATCCGACTTTACCCATGAATTTGGAAGAATGGTCTAATGAAAATTTCGAGGCTTTGAAAATAACGCTGCAACAATGTTTACCGCTTATTCGATATTTTCATATTTCCGGTGAAGACATTTGGAAGAAGGTGAAACCCTACGAAAAAATCCTTGAAAAACAGCTTTGGGATGATATGATTCAACATCATCTATTCCCAAATGAACCTGTTGAATCACTTATTTTGCCAGCAAGAATCATTTCATCCCCTGAATTACCTCCAAGAGTAAATGAACCATTCTCAACTATAATCAACAAAGAACATGTCGCAGAACTTTCATCATGGATTGATCGAAAATCAACTACTTATTCTTCAGAAAATATTCCTTATAAATTTGAATTAATTCTACGAGGAAGTAGAGATGATTTTAATCCTAGGACATTTTGGAACATGTGTAATGGACATGCTGTCACGATTGTGGTAGCAAAAGTTTCGGGAACTGACGAAATAGTTGGTGGCTATAATCCTTTGGCTTGGGATAATGCAACTAATTCACAAAGAGGTAGTGAAATGAAAACAAATGATAGTTTCATCTTTTCATTGAAAAATGGTAATATTAAAAATTCAATTCTCAGCCGAGTTAAAGATAGTAGTAAAGCTATATACCTTTCTCCGTCTCAGAATATGTATGGTCCATGTTTTGGTACTGATGAATTTGCGATGAGAACATATGTTTCTGATTTTACTCAAGATAAACAATGTTGGTGTTGGCATGTTTCGGGATGTGGTACTTTTTACGAAAAACCTATTAGAACAACTAATGAAAAATTTTCTATTGTAGATTATGAAATATTTAAGATTATTAAAAAATAAATCAAAAATGTACAATTCGATAATATAATGTCATCTTTTAAATAGTTTACATAAATTTTAATAAATAAATTTTATTATCTTTGAAATATAAACATCATATTTATTTAAAATTGAAATGATACCACCGTGAATATGAAAAGTATACCCTAACGATCTTAATTAAATTAGGCCTTGAATATTTCGTCAGTGGAAACTGAAGCTGCCTTGAATATTATATGCCAAAATAAAAATGATGACTATTATTTTTAATCATATATTCTTAGAATTTTTTATTTTAAAAGAGCTTGTGACAATGATACGCTAAAACAGGTTCCGAATAGGTTTAATTTGTTATTTCTGCATTGTTGTTTAATCTTTACTTTAATAAATAGTTAGTGAATATTTGTACAAATGTAAAAAGTTTTTCAGTTCAAATATTTAAAATTATTTAATGTGCTAAGAACAAGACAATTCTCCATAAAATTGGATTATTCATCATTTAAAAGTGAATTGTTATCTAAATAATAAATCTTTATTTAAAAATTATTGGAAAACTTTTTCTGTTTATTTAATATCTTTAAAATTCATTAAATGTAAGGTAATTTTTTTGTAATTTAATGATAATAATTTAGTCGAAATGTCTCGGTATCGGACAAGGTGATTTTATTTGTTCGTTACTAAAAATATATATATAGAGTTCATTACATACTTCTTATACTGAAAGAAGCAAAAAAATTTTTTGTACCTTTTCTTATTAGCATTACATTAACACATCAAGTGACAAACGTGATTAATAATGATAATAATAATAATATTATTATTATTAAATAAAAGAAAAACGAAACTTTACGAATTTACCGATGAATACAATTCAACGATACAACTCAACGCATTCAATTCCCTTTACAAATTTCTTATCAAAATTTAATAATACTGTTTTAATCATAAAAATAAAAATAGAAGAATAAAAATTATGAATTTAGTGAAAGAATCTGATGATAGCGAAATCGGCTCTTCTTTACATCTAATAACTTCATTCAATTCGAAGAAAAAAGAGAATTGAAATCAATATTTTAAATAATCAAGCCCAACAGCAGCAAAACAAAAAACACCATTATTACCACTGTCATTAACAGCAACAGTATTTTTATTTCCTAATATCAATAATAACAAATATTGAACCCAACTTCATCGAATTTCATACAATTCAGTATGCTCATCAACAGATACGACCTTTATCTCATCTCAAATCTTGTCATAAACGACAACTTTAGCATTCTTTACTAAATCTTTTATTACAACCATTAAAATTAAATTAATCAATCAAATCAATAGACGTACCTTAAAATGTGTATTTCCAACCGAAATACGAGCTATGTCAATTCTTATTGATTCGCCATTTCGTAAATTATGTTTTTAGTTAAATAGATCTTAGATCAAGATTTGAGCTTAATTCAAATGACTTAAATTTAATATTTAGATGAAAATTGGAAAGTGAAAATCTTTGATTAGATTAGAAATTCATATTTGTGTTTATTTCGATTGTGTATGTGCGAGAATTTTTTTTTTTGCAAAATCATGTATAATTTATGAAAATTTAACAATCTGACATGATAAGATCTTCTTTAACAAGAAAAAAATTTAAAATTATTATAATCTCTTTCCTAAAGTTGTGTACAAGAATATTATTTTTTTATTTTAAAAAATTATTACGATTAATAAAAAATCAATACTAATAATTAAAAGATAATAATTAACAAAAATAATAATATTGAAAATAAATAATAATGATAATTGGCAGAACTGTAATGACTGACAATATATAAAATAATACAGATCAATAAATTTTTAGGTGACAAAAAAAATTAAATGCATGTTTGTAACAATTTTTTTAACGAATCACGAAAAAGGAAAAAAAAATGGGTTTAAATTAAATTATTACATATTTAGATATATGCAATTTAGAAGTAACTAAAGGTAGAATATGATTAATATGCAGTGTTATGTTTGACAAAACTATTTAACAAATAATTACCTTATAAGAAACGATCAATAAATTTTAACATATAACGTCTATTGTTGTGCTGAAGTTTTAAACTAATAAAAAATGACCTTTAAATTTTTTAATAAATTATCTCAAGATTTTTCAGAACTTCTTAATGACAAAAAAGAATCCAATGTTGTCATCGAAGTTGATAACGAAGAAAATAAGAAATCTTTTACTGCACATTCAGTTGTCTTACGTTATCGTTCATCCCACTTTGATAAAGAATTAGAGAGTGCTGCGACGAATGAAAATCATATTAAAACTATTATTAAGCCAAATATCTCTGTTCAAATATTCGAATTAATTCTTAAGTAAGTAAAGAAATTATTTATTACTTTAAATATTAAATTAAATATATTGTGACTCGATATTAATAAAATAGAATACAATACATTGAATAGATATATCTATGGTGGAATTGTCGATATAGAAAATCTAGATACCAAAACCATTTATGAATTAATGATCAATTCTAATGAATTAGAGCTCGAGGAACTATCAGTAAAATTAGAAGGTTATCTTATTGAATCGAAATCATCTTGGTTAAGAACTCATTTCTCCTTTGTTTATCATTCAATTTTTGATGGCAATAAATTTGAAGATTTGAAAAAATTTTACAATGATATTATTGTAAAATATCCAAATTTAATTTTTGAATCAGGAGATTTTACATCACTTCAAGAAACAGCATTGATTTCTATTTTGCAAAGAGATGACTTGAAAGTCGAAGAAATTAAAATTTGGGATTACGTTATCAAATGGGGAATTGCACAAAATCTGACTTTACCTACTAATTTGGAAGAATGGTCTAATGAAAATTTCGAGACTTTGAAAATAACGCTGCAACAATGTTTACCACTTATTCGATATTTTCATATTTCCGGTGAAGACATTTGGAAGAAGGTGAAACCCTACGAAAAAATCCTTGAAAAACAGCTTTGGGATGATATGATTCAACATCATCTATTCCCAAATGAACCTGTTGAATCACTTATTTTGCCAGCAAGAATCATTTCATCCCCTGATTTACCTGCAAGAGTGAATGGATCATTCTCAACTATAATCAACAAAGAACATGTCGCAGAACTTTCATCATGGATTGATCGAAAATCGACTACTTATTCTTCAGAAAATATTCCTTATGAATTTGAATTAATTCTTCGAGGAAGTAGAGATGATTTTAATCCCAAGACATTTTGGAACATGTGTCATGGACATTCTGGCACAATTGTGGTAGCAAAAGTTGCAGGAACTGATGAAATAATTGGTGGTTATAATCCTTTAGCTTGGGATAATTCAACAGTGGGTATTTATATGCAAACAAATGATAGTTTCATTTTTTCATTGAAAAATGGTAATATTAAAAATTCAATTCTCAGCCGAGTTAGAAATAATAATGAAGCTTTATTCTATCCTAATTCTGATGGTCAGAAAACTTGTGGGCCATATTTTGGTGATACTGAATTTATGATGGATTCATATGTTTCTGATTTTACTCAAGATAAACAATGTTGGTGTTATTCTGATAATTATTATGAAAAACCTATTCGAACAATTGAAGAACTTTTCTCTATTGTAGATTATGAAGTATTTAAGATTATTAAAATGAACCGTACAATTCGATAATATAATCTCATTATTTAAATAGTTTATATAAATATCTCATTTTATATTTTGTATTTTAATGACAAAATCTATTTATTATATTATTATTTTCAATCAAGAGATACATAGGTATAGAAAATTGGTAATCATAATTATAAAGAGTTACCTGACCTGATAAGAAATAAAATCTTTAATAATGAACACATGATTTTATGTCACCTGAGCATAATACATTTTTATTTATTTTTTTTGACAAAAAAAATGCTTTGCTTCTTATTCAGATCTCGAAAAGCAAAACGTTCTGATCTAATGAAGTGAAGTTAATCCCATCGTCAAACACGTCATGTTAAATTGATTTGAAAAATAATAGTCAATTAAAAAAAGTAGA
This sequence comes from Diversispora epigaea, assembly GCA_003547095.1. NCBI lineage: Eukaryota > Fungi > Glomeromycota > Glomeromycetes > Diversisporales > Diversisporaceae > Diversispora > Diversispora epigaea. The sequence goes on along the minus strand of PQFF01000049.1, from coordinate 493,298 downwards.
ATTTGATAACAGATAAGACGGAACAGATGTTACGAATATAATTTCCCAAGCTCGGCTCGAAAAACAACAAAAAGTGAGGAGACATTTTTATATAAATTTTAAATATTTATTATGTATATAAAAATCACAATTATTAACTAGTTAGAATATTTAAAAATTAGTTATATGCGCTTTAAAGACAGAATCAAATTACTGTACAATTTATTTGTCGCCGATTTGTCAATAATTGTACTAGAAATTGTACAACGAGGTTTAAAAGCTATCAAGCAGCTTTAAAGTTTTAAAATATAAAATGACCTTTAAACGTTCGGTAAATTATTTCAAAATTTTTCAGATCTGAAAAAGGTAAAAAAGAATGTAATGTTACAATTAACCAAGAAGAAAATAAGTTGTCTTTTCAATTATAAGATATAATTTTAATTCTTCTGTCTTACTTGAAGTTGTAGCTGCATCGTCAAGCCATCATCTTATAACAATATTTCTGTCAAATTATTTTTGTCCTTATATTTTGCTCTTTGGTATTTACTATTACATGTAGAACATAAGAAAAGGGTGAATTAAAATCAGTCCTATATTGGAATTTTATATTAGCATCTTGAAGTAATTTACTAGCATGTGAAAGATGTATTTGGAGAAAAGACACAAGGATAAAATTGTTGACCAGGTCGACTTTAGAAGGATGAATATTTTTGTCACATATACAATTTTCTTTATCTACTTCAAAACAATATGTGCAATTTGAACTGCTTAATTGATAAGTGATTGTACTTTTATTTTTTTTTTTAAAGTTTCTTATATAAAACAAAATAAGAAATAAAACCAAACGATCTAACTTTAATTTTTATAATACTTTATTTGCCGAAATTTGATGATCTAAAACGTGATCGTGGTATAAATTTATATGAAATTTATGAGCATCCTTAACCTAGACCCCCGGTTTAGGATATTATTCTAGACCCCTATGATTTTTGAAATTTTATTGGTTTGTGATGTGGCAGGTGACCACATGTGTTTTTCATGTGATAGATGGTAGGTGATGAAATTTTGGGTGACAAATAGGGTTTCGGCATGTAAAAAAATTCTAAGTCCCCAGGATATTTAATAAAAATCAATATTCGAAGGGTGTGATACATGGTGATAAATATCCTACCCCTGACAAACCCAAACCCTAACCCCATGTAATTAACATAATATCACATGAGGGTCTAGGATAAGAACCTAAACCCCCCAGGTCTAGGTTAAGATTCCCCNTAGCATGTGAAAGATGTATTTGGAGAAAAGACACAAGGATAAAATTGTTGACCAGGTCGACTTTAGAAGGATGAATATTTTTGTCACATATACAATTTTCTTTATCTACTTCAAAACAATATGTGCAATTTGAACTGCTTAATTGATAAGTGATTGTACTTTTATTTTTTTTTTTAAAGTTTCTTATATAAAACAAAATAAGAAATAAAACCAAACGATCTAACTTTAATTTTTATAATACTTTATTTGCCGAAATTTGATGATCTAAAACGTGATCGTGGTATAAATTTATATGAAATTTATGAGCATCCTTAACCTAGACCCCCGGTTTAGGATATTATTCTAGACCCCTATGATTTTTGAAATTTTATTGGTTTGTGATGTGGCAGGTGACCACATGTGTTTTTCATGTGATAGATGGTAGGTGATGAAATTTTGGGTGACAAATAGGGTTTCGGCATGTAAAAAAATTCTAAGTCCCCAGGATATTTAATAAAAATCAATATTCGAAGGGTGTGATACATGGTGATAAATATCCTACCCCTGACAAACCCAAACCCTAACCCCATGTAATTAACATAATATCACATGAGGGTCTAGGATAAGAACCTAAACCCCCCAGGTCTAGGTTAAGATTCCCCGAAATTTATTGGCCAAATTTTGATGATCTGACACGTGATATTTTTCAATTATATTGCCATTTTGATAATTAAAGATTTTTATGCAATATATAATATATTAAAATTTATTAAGAATATATACCTAAACAAATTGTATTAATGAAAAAAATTAAAAATCCGAAGTTTTAAATTTATTTTATTTCTGTTGTACCAATCAGCGTAATTGCACACTGACCATAAAATTCTTTTTTTTCAAATTTTCGGATTAAATTCTCTCTTAAAATTTTCTATTTCGTAGACAAGAAAAAAAAATGACAACTAAAATTCCCACAGAAATGTTAATCAAAATTTTAAATAATGTTCAATCAACTCAAGATTTATATTCATCATTATTAGTTAATCGAATCTGGTGTAAAATTACTATACCAATACTTTGGGAATTATCTTTGAGTCAAGAATGTTGTTATATGGATGATAAGGAGTTGAAAAAGAAAGCATTATGTATTCGAACTTATATATCATGTATGGATTCTCACACTAGAACTTTACTTACTCAAAATGAATTTGATTTATCGTCATCACCACCTCAAGCTACTTTCGATTACCCATCATTCACTCATAAATTTATAATTAAGAATTTAGCTTTGTTTAGTTCAACATATTTACAACAAATTATTGGTCTAGATCAAGATAATAACAATAATGATGATGACGATGATGATGACGATGATGATGACAATGATGATGACGATGCCGATGATGGTAATGACAATGAAATCTTCATCACCAAATCGAGAATCTTATTTCGAGAGTTATGCAAATTAATAATAAATCGTTGCAGATTTTTGGATTATTTTGAAGTGGAAACTCACCCAATTTTATCTAAAAAATTTTGTAATTATGGTGATTTAATTTGTTCAATTCTTTATTTAACTGATGCCCCAAAAGTATTTAAGAAATTAGAAAGTTTTACTTCGACGATACGAATTCATGATCAGATTCGTCCATTATATGAATCATTAGCATTAATTTGTGATAATATTTTAAATATTGATTTGGAATTTTATTCATATTATCAAATTTCATTTTTAGCAAAATTTATTAGTGTTCAAAAACGTTTAGAAAATCTATCAATTTGTGCTAGTGATCTAGATTGTGATTCATTATTATGGGCTATCATTAAGCAAAAAGAAACATTAAAGAGTCTTCATTTGATATTAGTAGATTTTTCTAATTTCAAGTGTGAATCATCACCAATTGGACAATTTACTTCACTTCAAGAACTTTATATCGTATATTGTTGTGGATTGTATAATTCAGATTGTTTATTCTTGGCTTTATCATTTACTCAATTAAGAAGTTTTCATTGTTTTCATCATAATGATTGGCATCTTTAAAGATTTATTAAAAAAATTCTCGAAACGGCCAATACAAATTTAAGAAATATTTGTCTAGAATTTTATTCTGAAATTTCTTTTGATATATTTTCAACAATTTTAAAAGATTGTGAAATTAACTTTATATAATTTAAGTCCTGAACAAGTAATAGCAATATTTAATAATAATTTTAATGAATTAAGAGAATTTTCATTTGATTGTGGAGAAGGATTTGATGCTAATGAATTATTATGTCAAATGGCCGAAAAAATAACAGATTCAATTGAAACTATTAAAATCAGAATGGTTTATGAAAATCAATGGATATTCAGTGTTGACAGTTTAAGAAAATTTATTCAAGGATGGCGTCGTAAAGGAGAGGGAAATAAAAAGATTATTGTAAAGCGTATGGAACAAGCGCGGCACTATACATTTAGTGATGAACATTTAAAAGTTATTGAAGAATATGGGATTCAATTTGATATGGAATAATATTCCAAATAATATTTCAAATAATATTCCAAATAATATTTCAAATAATATTTCAAATAATATTTCTTTTATTTGTTTAATCTAATTCTGGAAATTGAGTTATGTTTGAATTATTTATTTAATATCTGCATATATTGAGTTATTCTTGAATTACCTATTATTTCGTTGAGGAATATTGAAATTAATAAAAATACTTTATACAAAAATATAAATAATACTGTATTTTTTATGCTTAAATTTTTAAATTAATTAAAGTATCATATTGATTTTATTGTTAAAATTAAGCTAATTAAACGTTACGTTAAAGTTAATTAAAAATAGTTAATTAAAAAAGTTAGATGAAATAATAGTTTAGTCAATTTAATTTAAAGTATTAATAATTATTTTAATAATTGTGAAGTATTTGCTCCAATTAATAGTTAATCAAAGGTTCAAAATTAATACTTATTAATAAGCAATCTCGGTATTTGCTCTACGAAATTATAAGATCAATTTACATTATTATGAAATATGTAGATTTTCAAATGAGATATATTAGAAAAAAATTTATATATATGCAAAATTTCTGATTTTGATGGAATTTTTGTAAAAGAAATTCATTATTTTATTTTATTTATTTTGTAAGAAAGTTTAAAAATAGTAGGCTATGTGAAATCTGTGATGCTAAAAGTTCCAAAAATTCATTTGAGTTTTTAGAAACCATTTTTAAATATTAAATTTATTTTGAAATTTGATGAAGGAATTTAGTTTATCATTGATGCTAAATGTTATTAGCATTCAGTGGGGAAAGATTCTGAAAAATTAATAAGAAAATGAGTATTGAAGAATTAAATTAAAATGAATAATAAAATAAAAATGGTACAGGTGGTAAGCGAAAGAAGATTATTAGTTGGATAATATTTTTATATTTTGAAATATTTTTGAATAAATAATAATATTGAGTAAATATGAAATGACGAGTGACAAAAAATTGTGATTAGAAAAGTCTCGGATATATAAAACAAAATGCATTATTAATTTAATATCCTAATTATTGTTACTATAACATAATCTTTTTTACTTTTTAAAGATTTATTTGTGTGAATTCTCATGCAGTTTTTACAACTAACATTTTTCTTCTTTAAATACCACTTTTGAAATGACAAAGCGTGAAATATAATTCAATAAATAACAAGATCTAAATAATCCAATTATTCTAGAGATTAGTTAGATAGTAGTTTCAATTTAACATTAATTTTCGTAAATTAAAATCGAAAAATCAAATTATATGGGTTTTTAAGGAAATAAAAAAACAATTTCTGAAAGTAAGAAGTTGGAGTTTGAGGAATTATCCGAGAAATTAGAAAATCATCTCATCTCATTAAATCCAAAGTTTCTTGGATAAGAACTTATTTTCCTTTGTTTATCATTCAATTTTTAAAGATAACGAATTTCACAATTTAAAAAATTTTTGTAATGATATTATCGTACAACAACTTATTCGTTTTTTTCACATTTCAAGTTCAGATGTTATTAGATAAATTCAGGCCATCCATATAATCTGACAAACAATTATGGAATGATTTGAAACAACACCTTTTACTTCCAGTTCAACCAATACAACACGCAATCCACAATTGATTCGTTGAGGAAATTGAGTTCCAAACTTGTAGCTGAAAACCACTGCACTTAGAAAAGAGAATGCTGAGATTAAGGTTGAGAATGCCAAGATTAAGGTCGAGAATGCCGAGGTGTAAATGTATTATCCTTCAAGATTGGTTTTAACTCAATTACCAACAAGAGGAAACATTTATTTTATATAATCACTTATATTAAAAATTTTTTATTATCATACTTGTTACAAGAACTAATACTTATTAATGCTATGTAAAAAAAATTTATATGATCACTGATTTTTTATAATCACATTAGTCACATGCTCTAAGAACCTATACTATGTAAAAAAAAGCCTCTATGTAATCACAATTGCTTATAATCACTTTTTTTTATTGGCCCTGATGATGTGACTTGATTGCATATATATGTCAAATATAAGGTAATATTAATAATTATAAAATTCTGTTGTTGAATAGTACCAATCTTTTTTCGAACCATATCATTTCAACTTTACATTAATTTCCGTAAATTGAAATTCAAAATCAAATTGTAACATGAAAAAAGTATGATATATAAAGAATTTAACCTTTTTTAAAAATTTTAATATCTTTCTGATGTGGATCATGATGTTTCGTTAGGTTTCTTTGTTTCGTGTATACACTGTATAGACTTCGCGCTATTAAAGTGCGAGTGGAGCAATATCACACTTTCGCGTTGCCAAAGCATACACAAATAATAATTAATTTAATTCATGATCTGGATACCAATCAGTGAATGAAAATTGATTTTTATGTACAGTAAATGCAAGAATAAAAATAATTTTTAGATTACTATAAATACATTATATAATATTTTCATAAAGTTACACGAATTTAGCAATACCTTATCATGAAAACAGCTTTTCAAAAAAAAAAAGTCTTCACGTTTTGATATTTTTGAAAGTATAGTTTTATCTAGGAGAATTTCATCTAAGCAAAAATCAAATTGCTAATTGTTATATAATTAATTGATATTTAAGTCCATCGGACCAGAGAGATCTGAGAACATTAAATACCAAAATAATAATAATATAATTAACGATTAAACCAAAGTATTTAACTTTCATTTTTAAACTGAAAAATCTCTAGTAAAAATCGTGTCAATTATAGTTTTCAACTTACTGCATTTAAAAATAGTTGATCTGAATAAATAAATTGGAACTCTAATAAACATTTCATATACCGTATTTTTTTCTTGTCATGTAAAATAGTTGCAATTCGATTTTTGTAAAAATTATTGTTAAGTTGAAGTGTGGTGAAAAACTACAGTCCAACAACAGAACTTTATAATTATTAATAGATTTGATATATAAAAACAAATGAAGAAGATTGTTTTTACATTATGATAAATTATTTAATAATTGAGAAATAGAATAGATTTTAAGTCACGGCACAAAATACCTTCACCCAATTGGTGAGTATTGGTAAGTTCTTAAATTCAATCACTTGCCAACAATACTCTTTTTTGGGAAGATTTTCGTGACCTGAAATGGAAAAAAAAAGGTCAAGAATTTATATACATGGTACATGATAATGACCATTTAGAAGAATAACCTCCACCCACCCACCCAGTGTTGTACACGGGACATGTCCCATGGTTTTTTACAGCGCATTCGCATGAAATTTTCAGGATATAACCTGTCTGCTTTTGACCACGCAGACAGGATATAACCTAACCCCTATTGTTCCACGCAGAAACGGAAAAAATGACGGCTAACAAAATAATAATTGTCGATCTGCGTGGGGCAAAGCAGACAGGTTATATCCTGAAAACTCATGCGAATGTGGTGGTTTTTTATGGGACATGGGACATTTTGGGACATGGGACAATGTCCCATGTCCCGAAATTGTCCCAAAATCACTTGTACATGGGACATGTCCCACTATATTTTTATATTTCGGGACATGTCCCGGGACATTTCACGTGATAAAATTATTAATTAAAAAATTAATTAAAATTTTTTTTTCATTAAAAAATCATGCCTCTTCCTCCTTTAATAGTTCAATACATTGTTAAAACAAGTGATAAAATTAATAAAACCAATTTTAAAACTTTTTGTAAACCTTGTATTGAAGTACTTAGAGATGAAAATGGAAAAAAAAATTGGTTTCCAAATAAAAAAGATAGAATAATTCAACATTTTAAAAAATGTCCTAATTTTTTTACTAAAACAACTGCAGAAGAGCGGGAAGAAATATTTAATTTATTAAGAAATAATACCATACCCCCTCCGACTAATACAATTAAGAGACAAGGTTAAATATATTTAATATTAAAAATTTTAATTTATTATAAATCTTTTAAAAAATTTATAATTTTTTTTAGTTTCGGATATTTCTGAATCTTCTATATCCCATCCTTTATCATCTCAATCTGTATCACCTCGTAAAATAATTGTTCGTTCATCATATGGACCCATGGATAATTATATCGTTAGATCATTATCCAAAGAAGATTTAAAAAAATTTAATATTTTATTACTTCGACTTACTGTTTCTTGTGGATGGGCTTTATCATGGATTAATAAGCCTGAAGCAAAAGAGTTGTTTAATTTTTTAAATCCTCTTTTAAAATTACCTGATCGCCATTTACTTGGAGGAAAAATTTTAAAAAAAGCTGTAGAAAATTCAGATGAATCTATGGAAAATGCTCTTAAAGAAGATCCAGTTGATATAACATTAACATTTGATGGATGGACAAATGTTAAAAATGAACAATTATTAGGAACAGTTTTAATAACTTCTGAAGGTAGACCATTTGTGTGGAAAGCAGTAGATATTAGTTCAGAACGCGAAAATCATATTAATGTGATGGAAAAAATACAATCCATGGTTAAAGAATTAAACAATAAAAAAATTAATATTTGTGCAATTGTTACTGATAGTGCGCCAGCATATGCAGCTTCCAGGTAAATATAATTTTTTATTAATTATTTGTTTTTTAAATTTAATTAATTGTATTTAATATATTTTTTATTAGACGTAGATTAAGAATTTCAATGTGATCAATTGTATTTTTACCTTGTTTTGCCCATCAACTTAATTTATGTGTGAATGAAATTTTCAAGGAATCAACAGAATTTAAAACTACAATTGATAAAGGTATTCGTCTTGCAACATATTTTCAAAATTCTAATAACAAATTTTTTATTGCAAATCTAAAAGAAATTCAGTATGAAACTTATGAAAAATTTATTGCACCCATTGTTCCTGGAGAAACACGATGGAATAGTATTTATATGATGTGTACTAGTCTTTTAAATACGCAAAAAGCATTACAAGTAAGTTGTAAGAATTTTTTTTACATTTATTATATCATCCGATGTATTTTTAAATTTTGTAAATTAATTTTATAATTTATTGTTTAATTTATTTTTAAAATTTATTTAATAATTTAAATTTGCAAATAATTATTTTAGATACTTGCTATTAAATTTGAACCACCAATTGTTGAATCTCGACGTAAAGGAGGAGATAGTCCAAAAATTTCACGTTTAATATTTGAAATAATTAATTCAGAAACTTTTTGGCGAAATCTCTTATTAATAACAAAAATATTAGATCCATATAACAAAATACTCAATGTTTTACAACGGGATAAAGCACATTTATTTCAAGTAGTACATAGTTTTGGATATCTTATACAATTTTGGTCAAGATATGAAGATTCTGAATTTGCTGCAAAAATAATTGCATGACTTGAGAATCGATGGGAAAGTTGGGAACAACCACTTCTAATATTAGCCTGTTTATTACATCCAGAATATAAAATGGAATGTTTTAATAATAGTATATTTAATATTAATTATTCAATATTTGGTAAATGGATAATTTATTATTATCGAGCATGGTCTAGAAAAGATCCAAAATGCATATTATGGGAATTTGATGATTTTCGTTTAGGTAAATATCCTTTTGATATTAATTCGTATAATCATTTTAATGGAGATGTTTGGCGATATTGGTGCTATATTAGTGTTTCTACAAATGAGTTAGGCTTTGTTGCTTGTAGAATATTTGGAATTTGTGTTAATGCAGCATCTGTTGAAAGACTTTGGTCTTGTATGGGATTTTTGCAAACAAATCGGCGAAATCGGTTAATGGTATTTATTATAAGAATTTTATTTTTTTTAAAAAATCTATTTGTAACCACCGGTGATAGTCACCATTGGGCAAAATTAAGGTTAGGATTATATAATTTTGCCCAGTGATGACAGTCACCGGTGGTGACAAATAGATTCGCTCTTATTTTTTTTATTATTATTTTAGTAAAATTATTAATTTTAATAATTTTATTTTAATAAAATCATGAAACTAATAATTTTTATTTTTATTTTTAGCAAATTATTTATTTTAATTTTTTATTTAAATTTTTTTTAAGTATTTTAATTATTTTAAATAATTTTTATTTTATTTTTAGTAAAACGGCAGTTTTTATTTAATAATTTAATTTTTTATTTAAATTTTTATTTATTTATTAATTTATTTATTTATTTTATGATTTCGTTATTATTTATTATTTATTATAATAATATTATTAATAAATTTATTAATAATTTTTTAGTCATCACGCGCTCTTGAAATGAGTAAATTAAGAGCAGATATTAAATATTCACATCGACTAACATCAGTAACATCTAAACCTTCATTCAATAATACTATATTCGAAATTCCTGAAGACTGCGAAAATAATGATCAAGATATAGAAAATAATGAAGAGAATTTGATAGATGGTGATGACAATTTAATAGATGATGATGAGAATTTAGTAGATAATGAGAATTTAGATGATGAAAATTTAATAGAAGATTGTGATGAAGAATTTGAAAACGAAAATATTGATCAATTAAATATAGAAAATGATTTTGGTGAATATCTTCAAGGCTGGGTGAAAATGTTAAGAGAAGAAAAGAATGCTATTGATGATGATAATTATAATGATGAAAATATTATGATGGATAATATTATTCATCCCACTGTTGATATTAATGCAAAATGGGAATTAACAAATCTTTTTAAAAATAATCTAAAACTTCCTTTCTAATTTTTCTAATTGACTTTGTTGGTTTAAAAAATAATAAAAATATATATTAGTTTGATTTTCATTAGATATATTTTAAATTTTTTTTTATGAAATAAAATATTTTGTTTTGAACGGAACGACATTTCAAATATAAAATCATGTGACAATTAATATATATGATCATGTGATAAAAATTGTGGACATAAAATAATGGGACATGTCCCAGGATTGTCCTGTCCCGGACGTCCCATGTCCCTGTCCCATGTCCCATGACAACACTGCACCCACCCAAAGAATAGCGGGTGTTTATATAATTTCTGAAATTTTTAAAAATAGTAAAAAAAAATTATTTTTTTTTACTATCGCTAATAGAAAATTAATTATTTTACTATTTTCTATAAGCGATAGTAAAAAAATAATTTTTACTATTTAATAAATTTATTTTTATAAAAAAATTATTTTATTTATTTTTAGTGATTACCAAAAATCACTTTTGATAATCACTATAAAAATAAATTTATTAAAAATAGTAAAAAAAAATTATTTTTTTACTATCGCTTATTATCATAATATAGATTTTACCCTATTGTTATTCCTTTTTCGGTGAAGTCACGTCACAAAATACCTTCACCCAATTGGTGAGTATTGGTAAGTTCTTAAGTTCAATCACTTGCTAACAATACTCTTTTTTGGGAAGATTTTTGTGACCTGAAATGGAAAAAAAAAGGTCAAGAATTTATATACATGGTACATGGTACATGATAATGATCATTTAGAAGAATAAGAATAGCGAGTGTTTATATAATTTCTGAAATTTTTAAAAATAGTAAAAAAAAATTATTTTTTTTTACTATCGCTAATAGAAAATTAATTATTTTACTATTTTCTATAAGCGATAGTAAAAAAATAATTTTTTTTACTATTTAATAAATTTATTTTTATAAAAAAAATATTTTAAAAATAAATTTATTAAAAATTATTTTTTTACTATCGCTTATGGAAAATAGTAAGTAAAAAAAATTATTTTATTTATTTATAGAAAATGATTTTCGATAATCATTATAAAAATAAATTAGTAAAAAAAAATTATTTTTTTACTATCGCTTACTATTTTTATTTTTATAGTGATTATCAAAGATAATTGCTAAAAATAAAATTAATTTTTTTTTATTGCTTAAAAATAAATATAAGCGATTTTTTATTAAAAAAAAAATTTAATTTTTAATTCCAATCTTATTCATGTAGTGGATACTCAAAAAAAAATAAATGGCTAGTTATTATGGAAAATAGTAAGTAAAAAAAATTATTATAGTGATTACCGGAAATGATTTTCGATAATCATTATAAAATAAATTAGTAAAAAAAAATTATTTTTTTACTATCGCTTACTATTTTTAAATATAAGCGATTTTTTATTAAAAAAAAATTTAATTTTTAATTCCAATCTTATTCATGTGGTGGATACTCAAAAAAAAAATAAATGGCTAGTTAGAATTCTAAATTTTCACAAAAAGATTTGCATTATTGTAAATATTTTGCTATCTACCCGCGATTAAAATATTATAGTTGCAACATTATCAAGATTTTTGATTATATTAAATAGTTTTTATACACTAATATAACGTTAAATATTATTTGCTTAGTATATTATTAACTTTCTGTCAAATGAAATATACATAAGAAAATAATCAATTTAAATAATATATATAATAAAACCTAACCCACATTAATTTGCAATTAAATTATTATATATTAACAAGACAAATTTAGACAATAAAATTTTTTTCAATGGAAATAATATAAAATTAACACAATATAAGTACATTATTTTTAAAAACAAGACAATTACAAAATACAAAAAAACTATTTTTTTTAATTTTATGAATATTTCTACAACTATAACATAATAATAATACATATAACAAAATATGCACTTTTATAGGGTATATATTTTACTATAAAATTATTGTTATAAATACTATATTTTATTGTAAAATATATAAAAATAAATTTACTTTTTATTATAAATATTATATTTTGTTATAAAATTATAAAAATTCAAAATTCACTAATTTTTGTTTTAAAAAATAATTGTACATTATTATATTTTATTTTTTTTATTGATAGCAATAAAAATATTATTATTTTTGATGTATTGTCCATTTATGTATCAATTATAAAAGTCAAAAAAAAATTAACTCAATTTATTTTTGCGCAATTTATAAACTTACAAACACAATAATAAATAATTACGACTATTTTGATTTTTGAAATATCAAAACAATAGTAATTTGTTTTAAATGATTACATACTGGTCTGTTTTAATTTAAATAAAAGCTATACTCTATAATTCCAGTGATCAAATGAAACAAAAAAGATATAAAATATAATAAAATAAATAAATAATTTAGAAAAAATATCAAAGTAGTATAATAAATTTCCTCAAAGATTAATTTTCTTGAATTTCATTTTCTTCAACTTCTTCAAATTTAAATATTGTTAATTTATTTAAGTAAATATATTAAACAAATAATTCAAAAAATATAATACTTACTAATATCATCAGGAATTACAAATTCCCATTGTTTTGTTTCTTAAATAATAATTAGTGTAAATATTTAATAAAAAATTATTATTTATTGTTAAAAAATATATGTACTTACTAAGTGTTTCAAATTTTTTTGATTTTACAAAAGGCAAATGTCTACTTGTATATATTGCTTCTGGATGCATTTCATTTGGATCATATTGAATAAAATTCTTGTTTGATTTATTTGCTACATTAATTTGTTTGTTTACTTGTTTTCTTATTTCATTATCATCAGAAATATATTTCTCAAGTTGAGATTTCAATTCTTCAGCAGTTGGACGATTGAGAGGTTCAAAATTCCAACATTTTTCCATTATTTCTTTGAGAAATTGAGGAATTTCACACTTAATTTCAGGTTTAAGCCCTTTACGAATTTTTATTACAAGATTTACATCATGTGGAATATTATAATATGGTGGATAACTAGTTAGAACTTCTAACATAACCATACCAAAAGAATAAATGTCAGATGCTTTAGTATATTCTCCTCTACTTAATGTCTCAGGTGCCATGTATGGAATTACACCATAAATATTTTCTGGATCATTTTCTGTAACTGGTTTGCACAGTCCAAAATCAGTAATATAACTTAGAGTTAAACTTTGATTAACTATATTACCAGANTCCAGTGATCAAATGAAACAAAAAAGATATAAAATATAATAAAATAAATAAATAATTTAGAAAAAATATCAAAGTAGTATAATAAATTTCCTCAAAGATTAATTTTCTTGAATTTCATTTTCTTCAACTTCTTCAAATTTAAATATTGTTAATTTATTTAAGTAAATATATTAAACAAATAATTCAAAAAATATAATACTTACTAATATCATCAGGAATTACAAATTCCCATTGTTTTGTTTCTTAAATAATAATTAGTGTAAATATTTAATAAAAAATTATTATTTATTGTTAAAAAATATATGTACTTACTAAGTGTTTCAAATTTTTTTGATTTTACAAAAGGCAAATGTCTACTTGTATATATTGCTTCTGGATGCATTTCATTTGGATCATATTGAATAAAATTCTTGTTTGATTTATTTGCTACATTAATTTGTTTGTTTACTTGTTTTCTTATTTCATTATCATCAGAAATATATTTCTCAAGTTGAGATTTCAATTCTTCAGCAGTTGGACGATTGAGAGGTTCAAAATTCCAACATTTTTCCATTATTTCTTTGAGAAATTGAGGAATTTCACACTTAATTTCAGGTTTAAGCCCTTTACGAATTTTTATTACAAGATTTACATCATGTGGAATATTATAATATGGTGGATAACTAGTTAGAACTTCTAACATAACCATACCAAAAGAATAAATGTCAGATGCTTTAGTATATTCTCCTCTACTTAATGTCTCAGGTGCCATGTATGGAATTACACCATAAATATTTTCTGGATCATTTTCTGTAACTGGTTTGCACAGTCCAAAATCAGTAATATAACTTAGAGTTAAACTTTGATTAACTATATTACCAGAATGGAAATCTTTATGCATTAAGCCCATTTCATGGATATTTGTAAGTCCAATTACAATTTTTGATAAAATATTATATTTTCCTCTCCAATTTAATTCTTTAAACATGTTATTCAGCAGGTTTCGAAGACTACCATATTGTGCATAATCCATAACCATCATATACTTATTTTCTTTTGGATTTTTAGTGATACCATATATAGCAATTGCATTTTTACCTCGAAATTTAAGTTGATTTTTAATCTAAAATGTTTATTAGCATAAATAAAATATATTTAATTTATATTTAATTTATATTTGAAATATAATGTTAGTATGGTAAAATTTTAATAATATGAAATATTTACCTCTTGCAAGAAATCAATGTTATCTGTNATAATTAACGATTAAACCAAAGTATTTAACTTTCATTTTTAAACTGAAAAATCTCTAGTAAAAATCGTGTCAATTATAGTTTTCAACTTACTGCATTTAAAAATAGTTGATCTGAATAAATAAATTGGAACTCTAATAAACATTTCATATACCGTATTTTTTTCTTGTCATGTAAAATAGTTGCAATTCGATTTTTGTAAAAATTATTGTTAAGTTGAAGTGTGGTGAAAAACTACAGTCCAACAACAGAACTTTATAATTATTAATAGATTTGATATATAAAAACAAATGAAGAAGATTGTTTTTACATTATGATAAATTATTTAATAATTGAGAAATAGAATAGATTTTAAGTCACGGCACAAAATACCTTCACCCAATTGGTGAGTATTGGTAAGTTCTTAAATTCAATCACTTGCCAACAATACTCTTTTTTGGGAAGATTTTCGTGACCTGAAATGGAAAAAAAAAGGTCAAGAATTTATATACATGGTACATGATAATGACCATTTAGAAGAATAACCTCCACCCACCCACCCAGTGTTGTACACGGGACATGTCCCATGGTTTTTTACAGCGCATTCGCATGAAATTTTCAGGATATAACCTGTCTGCTTTTGACCACGCAGACAGGATATAACCTAACCCCTATTGTTCCACGCAGAAACGGAAAAAATGACGGCTAACAAAATAATAATTGTCGATCTGCGTGGGGCAAAGCAGACAGGTTATATCCTGAAAACTCATGCGAATGTGGTGGTTTTTTATGGGACATGGGACATTTTGGGACATGGGACAATGTCCCATGTCCCGAAATTGTCCCAAAATCACTTGTACATGGGACATGTCCCACTATATTTTTATATTTCGGGACATGTCCCGGGACATTTCACGTGATAAAATTATTAATTAAAAAATTAATTAAAATTTTTTTTTCATTAAAAAATCATGCCTCTTCCTCCTTTAATAGTTCAATACATTGTTAAAACAAGTGATAAAATTAATAAAACCAATTTTAAAACTTTTTGTAAACCTTGTATTGAAGTACTTAGAGATGAAAATGGAAAAAAAAATTGGTTTCCAAATAAAAAAGATAGAATAATTCAACATTTTAAAAAATGTCCTAATTTTTTTACTAAAACAACTGCAGAAGAGCGGGAAGAAATATTTAATTTATTAAGAAATAATACCATACCCCCTCCGACTAATACAATTAAGAGACAAGGTTAAATATATTTAATATTAAAAATTTTAATTTATTATAAATCTTTTAAAAAATTTATAATTTTTTTTAGTTTCGGATATTTCTGAATCTTCTATATCCCATCCTTTATCATCTCAATCTGTATCACCTCGTAAAATAATTGTTCGTTCATCATATGGACCCATGGATAATTATATCGTTAGATCATTATCCAAAGAAGATTTAAAAAAATTTAATATTTTATTACTTCGACTTACTGTTTCTTGTGGATGGGCTTTATCATGGATTAATAAGCCTGAAGCAAAAGAGTTGTTTAATTTTTTAAATCCTCTTTTAAAATTACCTGATCGCCATTTACTTGGAGGAAAAATTTTAAAAAAAGCTGTAGAAAATTCAGATGAATCTATGGAAAATGCTCTTAAAGAAGATCCAGTTGATATAACATTAACATTTGATGGATGGACAAATGTTAAAAATGAACAATTATTAGGAACAGTTTTAATAACTTCTGAAGGTAGACCATTTGTGTGGAAAGCAGTAGATATTAGTTCAGAACGCGAAAATCATATTAATGTGATGGAAAAAATACAATCCATGGTTAAAGAATTAAACAATAAAAAAATTAATATTTGTGCAATTGTTACTGATAGTGCGCCAGCATATGCAGCTTCCAGGTAAATATAATTTTTTATTAATTATTTGTTTTTTAAATTTAATTAATTGTATTTAATATATTTTTTATTAGACGTAGATTAAGAATTTCAATGTGATCAATTGTATTTTTACCTTGTTTTGCCCATCAACTTAATTTATGTGTGAATGAAATTTTCAAGGAATCAACAGAATTTAAAACTACAATTGATAAAGGTATTCGTCTTGCAACATATTTTCAAAATTCTAATAACAAATTTTTTATTGCAAATCTAAAAGAAATTCAGTATGAAACTTATGAAAAATTTATTGCACCCATTGTTCCTGGAGAAACACGATGGAATAGTATTTATATGATGTGTACTAGTCTTTTAAATACGCAAAAAGCATTACAAGTAAGTTGTAAGAATTTTTTTTACATTTATTATATCATCCGATGTATTTTTAAATTTTGTAAATTAATTTTATAATTTATTGTTTAATTTATTTTTAAAATTTATTTAATAATTTAAATTTGCAAATAATTATTTTAGATACTTGCTATTAAATTTGAACCACCAATTGTTGAATCTCGACGTAAAGGAGGAGATAGTCCAAAAATTTCACGTTTAATATTTGAAATAATTAATTCAGAAACTTTTTGGCGAAATCTCTTATTAATAACAAAAATATTAGATCCATATAACAAAATACTCAATGTTTTACAACGGGATAAAGCACATTTATTTCAAGTAGTACATAGTTTTGGATATCTTATACAATTTTGGTCAAGATATGAAGATTCTGAATTTGCTGCAAAAATAATTGCATGACTTGAGAATCGATGGGAAAGTTGGGAACAACCACTTCTAATATTAGCCTGTTTATTACATCCAGAATATAAAATGGAATGTTTTAATAATAGTATATTTAATATTAATTATTCAATATTTGGTAAATGGATAATTTATTATTATCGAGCATGGTCTAGAAAAGATCCAAAATGCATATTATGGGAATTTGATGATTTTCGTTTAGGTAAATATCCTTTTGATATTAATTCGTATAATCATTTTAATGGAGATGTTTGGCGATATTGGTGCTATATTAGTGTTTCTACAAATGAGTTAGGCTTTGTTGCTTGTAGAATATTTGGAATTTGTGTTAATGCAGCATCTGTTGAAAGACTTTGGTCTTGTATGGGATTTTTGCAAACAAATCGGCGAAATCGGTTAATGGTATTTATTATAAGAATTTTATTTTTTTTAAAAAATCTATTTGTAACCACCGGTGATAGTCACCATTGGGCAAAATTAAGGTTAGGATTATATAATTTTGCCCAGTGATGACAGTCACCGGTGGTGACAAATAGATTCGCTCTTATTTTTTTTATTATTATTTTAGTAAAATTATTAATTTTAATAATTTTATTTTAATAAAATCATGAAACTAATAATTTTTATTTT
>PQFF01000049.1:446639-462404 GCA_003547095.1 Diversispora epigaea | reverse complement strand
TGTTGATTTCTTTTTATTTCTTGTTTTTTCCTGTTCTTTTCTTCGTTTCTGATTTCTTTTTCGAATTGTATGTGATCTACTCTTTCGTTTAATTGATTAATCTCTTTTTCTACTTTTCCTAGTCTGTTGTTAATGTTTTCGAGATATTGCATTATTTTTTGGTTGTCGTTTTGGTTTTCGTTTGTTTGCGTTTGATATTGTTGGTTTTTATGTCTTGGTTCTCTTCTCGCAATTTCTGCATATGAGTTAGATTGATCTGTGTATTTGTTGGTCAGCGTGTTATACACTCTCGTTTGATATTTTTTATATGTTTGGCTGAATCTTTGATAGTTTTGTTTTTGTCTGAACTCTCTTTCTTTGTTTTCTTTCGCTATTTGGCAATCTTTTACTAGGTGTTCTGTTGATTTACATTGATGGCATATTTTAGTTTCTGCTTCGACGATTTTGATCACGTGTTGGTCTACTTGATATCCTTGACCTAATGCTGCCTCAAGTATTTCTTGTGATTCGAAGTTTAATATGGCATATTCTTTTCTGTTACCATTTCTTGTTAGGGGCATATAGCATGATTGTGCTCCTATTTGTTTCATAATATTAAATAATTCTGCGGGGTCATGGTTTGTGGTACATCCAATGCTTTAGCCGCAAATCCTGTTTCTTTCATTTTTAGTAAATCGGCGTATTTGATTTCAGGAGTGGTTACACGGGTACATTCATTTCCTACCGTTTGTGACTTCTGTGTTAGGATTTCTTCTGCGATTCCTTGTGATTCGAATTCAATCCAAAAAGTATGGTATAACCCGTTTAATCTTGCTGAATTTGATTTGATTTTTCCGAATTTGTTTTCTATTATTCTGAGAAAGTCTTGTCTGTTCGTTTTAATTGGTACGTCCCAGAATTTTACTACTGCATTTGTTGAGTTGAACTTGTTTTTTCTTGTTATAGGTGCTCGTGTCATTCTTGTTGTTTTTTTTCCTTCCGTTGTTTCTAAATTTAGTTTGAGAATTTTTTGTAGTTCTTCCTCGTGGTCAAATGTCAGGGATAAGTGGATTCCCTTTTCTGATGGATTTTTTTCTCTCGAGAGATTAATCCATTGGATTTCGTTTTTTTTAATTTCCTCTAATAAATATGTGGTTTTTTCTTTTAAATTTTTTCCTTTTATTGTGTGAATTTTTATCCATGCTTTGTATCGTTTTGCGTTGGATTCTATTCGCCATTTTTCGTTTTCTGATAAGTTCGTTTCGTTAGAGCCGATAGAGATAGTGTCTTCATTTTCCATATCGATTTCTGTTGTTTGTTCTTCTGTTTCTAGTGTGTCCGTTTCTTTGTCTTTGCCTTTGTCTTTTCTTAAGATGATGAAACCTGTATTTAATGTACTTTCGTTAGTATTTACCTTATTTCTTTCTTCGTTTCCTTCGTTTTCATTGATATTGTTGTTTACTGTTTCCGTAATTGTTGTTTCTTCATTGCTCGGGACAATACTTCTTTCTGGCGTTGCTTCTGTGGATGGAGTAATTTCCATATTTTGTCTTCCTATGAGTTGTTCATTTCCTTGGGATGTTCCGGATGAGCTTGCCGTTGCTGTTTTGTCTTGTTCCATGGGGACCGTAGTGTTTACGTATTTTGCTTTCTTGCTGTGTCTTTTTTTAACTGTATCTGTTATGCTTGACATTTTGTTTTTTATATGTTTTTCTATATTTTTGGTTTATGTTCCTTTACTTTAGAGTTGTCTTGTTTTGCTTTTTAATTTTTAAGAAAAAAAATACTCTTAATTTTTCTGACTTTTACTGCGTATTCTTAATTTTTGGCGTAAAAGGAGAAAGAGTTTTTTTTTTTGAAACATTGATTTCAATAATTATGAATCTAAATACTCACAGACTATTTATATTGATTAGTTTATGTAGTTTATGATAATTGATTAGAGAATTGTTATTTGATATTGAATTAAATTAATTAAATTGAAACATTGATTTCAATAATTATGAATCTAAATACTCACTCACTGTAATATAATTTATATTGATTAGTTTATGATAATTAATTAGAGAATTGTTATATGATAATGAATTAAATTAATTAAATTGAAACATTGATTTCAATAATTATGAATCTAAATACTCACAGACTATTTACATATATTGATTAGTTTATGTAGTTTATGATAATTGATTAGAGAATTGTTATATGATATTGAATTAAATTAATTAAATTGAAACATTGATTTCAATAATTATGAATCTAAATACTCACTGACTATTTATATTGATTAGTTTATGATAATTGATTAGAGAATTGTTATATCATATTTAATTAAATTAATTAAATTAAAACATTGATTTCAATAATTATGAATCTAAATACTCACAGACTATTTATATTGATTAGTTTATGATAATTGATTAGAGAATTGTTATATGATATTGAATTAAATTAATTAAATTGAAACATTGATTTCAATAATGATGAATCAAAATATTTACAAACTGTAATATAATTTATATTGTATTGATTAGTTTTTAATTGATTAGAAATATAATTTTATATATCCAAATTATTATAGGTAATAAATTATAGTTGTAAAATAAGCTTATTATAACAATATGCCTACTCTTCCAAATTTTCTGATTCTTCCAATTTTTTTGTTTCTCCAATATCTTTCATTTCTTCCGTTTTTCTTGTTCCTTTCATTTCTTCTATTTCTTTAACTTCCATTTCTTCTGTTTCTCCAGTATCTTTTATTTCTTCATTCCTTTCATTTTTTTCCATAACTTCTTCGTTTCTTTGTAATCTAAAAAAAATATTGCCAACGATCACATTATCAAATAAATTTAGTTTTGCATGCATTCATGCATTTGTACAACAATAATATACGTAAAGGCTTGCTTTTATGATCCAAATCCGGATATCTTTTTTTGAAAAATAAAAAGCAATGCTACATAAACAATTTCTTTTCTTAAAAAATTTGCCAAATAAAGTATTATGCACCATTTATTTTATATATATATTTTACTAAAAATAATATTTTATTTATTTTATTTATATATATTGACATATAAATTTATAATTTGATACAAATCTCAAATATAAATTTAAAACTATTAAGTATATTTGATATTTAAAATAAAAGTAATATTAATATTAAATTCTACTAAAAATAACATTTTATTATGTATATATAAATAGAAATGGAATAAGAATAGAAAAGAGTAAAAATAAAAGTAAAAATAAAAAATAAAAATAAAATAGGAGTAAAAGTGGAAGAAAAATGGTCATGATCACTTAAATAAGAAAACATGGAATCTAGAATTATTCAATTTTTTACAAACACAGCCAGATAATAGAGATAATAGCCACTTCTTAATTAAAGAATTAAAATTCTTACTTAAAAAAATTATCATGATAATTATTTGACATTATAATGATAGTCACTTCCCAATAAAGAATTGGCATATTCACTTTAATGCCACACCATAATTTTCAAAACTAAGACACATTATCAGATGATCTAATTTTCAACTCTTAACAGGATAAAAAGGTTGTTTATATTGCCAAAATTTGAAAAAAATAGTCATTTGCATGAATGCCTAATATAAATTTTTACATTTATTTCTTTCACATGTGTTTTTTTCAACCAATTTTAGTCATATGTTGAGATCTTATGATCATTTTTATTTTAAAAATTTGTTTTTGCAAAATGGTATTAGAGGCTATAAGTCAGCTGATTTTTTTGAGAATAGGTTAAGTCAGCTAATTAAAATTACAATATATGGTGATTTTTATTTATAGAGCACCACATTCATATGATTTTTTAGGATATAACCTGTCTGTGTGGACAAAAGCAGACAGGTTATATCCTGTGACGCAGACGGCCTGTATTAATAGTATAAATTAGGCTGATTTAAAAAATTAAAACACAACTTATTCTCTATATTATAAGATAAGCTTACAGCTTATCCTCTACATCAGGAAATTTTTTCGGGCGTAATATTTCATAATTTTAACATGATATTAAATTTTCGTAATTTTTCATGTAATATTACGGAAATTTTTGGAAATTTTCGAAAGTCATTGAAATATTAAAATTCCATAATATTACAGATATTATTTTCTGTAATTTTAACATTTTAAAAAATTTTCGAAAGTTTATCATTTTAAAAATTTTTGAAAATTTTCGTTTATTTATTTTATGTAACACAAAATAATCTTGTTTATTTATGATCTTGCTTATTTATTTTGTTTCAAACTTTTTCACAAAATGATCTTGTTTATTTATTCTTTTTCCAGAAATTTTAAAAACTATATACTTTTTTTTTCAAAAAACTATATACTCTTTTTCAAAAACTTATTTTATTTCAAACTTTTTCTAAAAACTATATACTTTTTTTCCATTAATTTTCAAAAACTTATTTATTTTGTTTCGAACTTTTTCAAAAAACTATACTCTTTTTTCAGAAATTTTCAAAAACTTATTATTTTTCAAGTAAGTATGTTGGTTTTTGACAAGGTTGGACGCCAGTTGCTATTTGTAAAATCTTTATTTGATGTTGTGTTTCCGGGTCATCTGAGACTCCAGTGAATCTTCTTGAGTCCCTTTGGTTGTGTTAAAGTGATGGGCGGGGTGGAGTTCCTGGTAGTAAAATGTTGTTAGTTCTTGACATTCCTTTTCTTGATTAATACAGTCCTTATACTACGATTTTCCTATGATGACATTCTGCCATAATCGCGGTAACAGGTAGTTGTTCAATGGGGGTTATTCATAAAGTAGGATACCCCCTGTTGTCTGGAAGTAGGATATTCTCAGACACTAACATGTTTATTTAGAAAACAGTGCACAGAGATTGAATCAGTTTATTCAATACTGTTTCTAATATTTTTTTTTCTTTTCTTTTTTCCTTAGTATCAATAACAAATTTTCAGAATTTTCAAAGATTTTTTGTAAACATATTGGCTGATTATAAAAATTGACTGATTTTCTGTTACACAAAAATTTTTTTTATTTACCTCTTAATAAAGTTAATAAAACTTATTGATAACAGATTTTGACTACTAAATAAAGTTGTTCTTTTGGAGTAAAGTAAACAAAATAAAAAAAAAATAAGATAAAATAACGTTATTAAACCTTTTAAAAAAGAAATAAAACAAATTTCCACAGGGTAAGGAGGTTGGGTTGATAGGTTAGGGTTGGGTTTGATGGGTTAACAAGTACTTATTAACAGGTCTACTAATATTTAAACTCTTATTTACTTAATAAAATATTTTTAAAAATTACAAATATATGTAAAATTTTGTGTCGAATATTTTTATTTAGGAGTTGAGAAGTAATTTCCTTAATNCTTGAGTCCCTTTGGTTGTGTTAAAGTGATGGGCGGGGTGGAGTTCCTGGTAGTAAAATGTTGTTAGTTCTTGACATTCCTTTTCTTGATTAATACAGTCCTTATACTACGATTTTCCTATGATGACATTCTGCCATAATCGCGGTAACAGGTAGTTGTTCAATGGGGGTTATTCATAAAGTAGGATACCCCCTGTTGTCTGGAAGTAGGATATTCTCAGACACTAACATGTTTATTTAGAAAACAGTGCACAGAGATTGAATCAGTTTATTCAATACTGTTTCTAATATTTTTTTTTCTTTTCTTTTTTCCTTAGTATCAATAACAAATTTTCAGAATTTTCAAAGATTTTTTGTAAACATATTGGCTGATTATAAAAATTGACTGATTTTCTGTTACACAAAAATTTTTTTTATTTACCTCTTAATAAAGTTAATAAAACTTATTGATAACAGATTTTGACTACTAAATAAAGTTGTTCTTTTGGAGTAAAGTAAACAAAATAAAAAAAAAATAAGATAAAATAACGTTATTAAACCTTTTAAAAAAGAAATAAAACAAATTTCCACAGGGTAAGGAGGTTGGGTTGATAGGTTAGGGTTGGGTTTGATGGGTTAACAAGTACTTATTAACAGGTCTACTAATATTTAAACTCTTATTTACTTAATAAAATATTTTTAAAAATTACAAATATATGTAAAATTTTGTGTCGAATATTTTTATTTAGGAGTTGAGAAGTAATTTCCTTAATAAAATATTGAGATTTTTTGATTTTTAAATTTCTTCGAAAAAATAAATAAAATTATAATTGGTAACTTATTAAATGAAATAAAGTGAGACTGTACCAGTTACATTAAAAAAAAAAATTGTCATAATAAAAGTTTTTACATACTTTCAAAAAATAATAAATGAAAAGTTATTATTTTTTATTTAATAATTTTCAAAAAATTGAAATTTATTATTTAATTATTATATTTCCAATAAAAATTTATTTTATTAAAAATATAAATTTATCACATTGCTCAGGTTTTGTTTTTTATTATTATTATATCATATCATGTAAATAAATAAACAAATAATAATAAATAATAAAAATTAACAATATTATTTTTAAACTTGAATTTTTAAATAGAAAAAAAAATAACATAAAAATATACTGCTTATAAATAAATAAAAAATCATTAGGTAATTAGTTATTTTGGTATCACATCTGGAAATTTTTTATATTGGAGGTTATTGTAATAATTTCGTTTTCAAAGGTTATTGAAGGTTATCAAACCAATAACCTTCGCAAATATTACGTTTATTATGATAAAATGAAGGTTATTGAAGGTTATCAATATCAATAACCTTCGGAGTATTACGTTTTATTAATAAAAATGAAGGTTTTCGGTACCAATAACCTTCATAAATATTACATTTATGTTGGAGGTATTCGAAGGTTATCGGAGTGAAGGACTTCGAAGGCTTACGTTTAAAAAAATTTACTGATGCATTAGTTAGATTATTATAATGATAATATAATCTTTATTATTATGAAAAAAAACAGTTATTTTTTTTTATTTCACAGGGTAAATACATAGCTTATATCAAGAAGTAAGTTTAATTATTATTATATTTGCTAATTTTTGTTCAATATTTCAAAAATATTAATTTATATTTACTTACAATTATTAAATTATACACTTTAATACTTTTAATTTTGTTATTGATTAATAGGCACCCATGATTATATGTTGGTTTTGCATTGTTATGATAATGATCTAAGACATTTTATAAAAGATAATTATCACTCACTTATATTATTAAAAAAAATATAAAATTATTCATAAAACAACATATTATTTAAAAAAAAATCATAAGCAAAGTATATAGTATTGGTGTTTTAATGTAGGAAGTAATAACTGGTGCTGGTGAAACTCCCCATGGTGACTGTGACCATAATTCAGATTTAGCTTTTACTATAACCTCAGGATATCGATCAAAGATATGTGAAAATATTTCATTAGAATATACAACTTTAATAAAACAATATTGGGATACTAATCCTAATAATAAATCTGATGCAATAATAATATTAAATAAAATGAAATTATTAGTAAAGTTATTATATGAAGAAATGGATAAACAACAAGAACAATCTAAAAATTTGAAATCAAAAATCAAAAATTTCTTTACATCAAGTTCTACAAAAAATAAGGATAAGCAAGTAATTAAAAATATTCAATCTAATGAAAATAAAGGAAGCAAAATTTATAAATCCAAACCAGTAAAGTATATGTATTCAATTTTTCCATTCAACCTAGGAATACCACTGATGGTACAAATTTTATCTTTTTTTTTTATTGATTTTATTTTTATATTTTATTAATTATTTTTTATTTATTTTTTTATCTTTATAGAAGAACAACAAGGTAAGTTCATTCTCAATATACTTAATGAAATCTTTATTTTAATCTATATTAAAATAATATACTTGTTTTTATATTCAGCATTTGATTTTGAAATTTCTGAAGGTAAAATTATTTTTATTTGTTTTGTGATATATGATATTTATTTTTGAATTTATTAATTTATTTTGCGATGCAATTATAGAAATGGAACAACAGTATCTTAAAAGTATCGGTAATTAATAATTATTATTTCATTATTTATATTTACATCATTATATTGTCACAGGAGTGCAGAGTATTTTGAACAATTTCTCAAATCAGTCTTACAGTTTGCATCACACAAACAAATAATAATACATTCTATCTGTTAGTAGGTCAAGTAATCAGTTGATCTAAACTTGCCTATCTCGAAACAGATAATAAATATATAATAAATAATAATAATAATCAAATAATAATCAATTAATCATAAAGGCACAGTGAGTAAGGTGGAATAAAAGTAGTAACGCAGTATCAAACAATATTTAATAATATTTCGCAATATTATGACACAAAGTATAAGTTTATTAAAATAAAGTTTTAAAAGTAAAGTATTATTTAACAACAGAAATATTACAGCATGACATATCTTTCCTGTTCCTGAAGGAAATTTACTTTTTTATTTAATAATTAAATATTTTGAATTATTCTGAATTATTTCTAATTAATAATTAATTATATTCTAACTTGTAACTGAACTAATTACTGAAACTTACTCCTGACAACAGTTGTATTTATACTTTCTCTTTTGTTTACACTTCATCTTTGTACTTCATACTTTATCCTTTGTGCATCATTCTTCATTCTCACACGATATCCTTTATCCTTGTACGGTATCTTTCATCCTTGTACAGCATTTTTCATCCTTTATCCTCATATAAAGATGACAATCACCTGAAAGTTCATCTAGTGTTACAAAATATCATCCCTGTAACTATACTTGCACGCAAAATTATTTTGGGGCCCCGAAATTGCAATTTTGGGGAAAAAAGTCGAAATAGTTTTTCATAGAAGACGAAATTATTTTACTTAAAACCCGAAATTTTTTGACCACCCAGATTTATTCTTTGATTAAAGATACACATAACTGAATATTTTTTTTACTTCCATATATAGAATAGATTCTGCATAAATCTCAAAAAGTCGAAATACCTCAAAAATTCAAAATCAATTTTGGGAACATGTATACCTGTGACATTTCATCTGATTACCAATTTACTTCGCTACAATATTTTTTATTTTGGCTGAAGAATATGAGATTGCTGGTCCTTCGAATTCAGGTTCACAATTTCAAGATTAAAGAAAATTGATTTTATTATTGTTATTAAACTTTNCAGAAATATTACAGCATGACATATCTTTCCTGTTCCTGAAGGAAATTTACTTTTTTATTTAATAATTAAATATTTTGAATTATTCTGAATTATTTCTAATTAATAATTAATTATATTCTAACTTGTAACTGAACTAATTACTGAAACTTACTCCTGACAACAGTTGTATTTATACTTTCTCTTTTGTTTACACTTCATCTTTGTACTTCATACTTTATCCTTTGTGCATCATTCTTCATTCTCACACGATATCCTTTATCCTTGTACGGTATCTTTCATCCTTGTACAGCATTTTTCATCCTTTATCCTCATATAAAGATGACAATCACCTGAAAGTTCATCTAGTGTTACAAAATATCATCCCTGTAACTATACTTGCACGCAAAATTATTTTGGGGCCCCGAAATTGCAATTTTGGGGAAAAAAGTCGAAATAGTTTTTCATAGAAGACGAAATTATTTTACTTAAAACCCGAAATTTTTTGACCACCCAGATTTATTCTTTGATTAAAGATACACATAACTGAATATTTTTTTTACTTCCATATATAGAATAGATTCTGCATAAATCTCAAAAAGTCGAAATACCTCAAAAATTCAAAATCAATTTTGGGAACATGTATACCTGTGACATTTCATCTGATTACCAATTTACTTCGCTACAATATTTTTTATTTTGGCTGAAGAATATGAGATTGCTGGTCCTTCGAATTCAGGTTCACAATTTCAAGATTAAAGAAAATTGATTTTATTATTGTTATTAAACTTTGTATTTTATTATTTTATTTTATTAAAAAAAATATGCAAAATGAAAAAATGATTTATTTTTCATTTTAATGTATATTAATATTTATTATAATAAAAATTGAAATGATACATATGGTTAAAATTTTAGAGATGGAATGATAAATTGAGATTCGATCTATAAATATGCTTATTCATAAACGGATAAAGATTAATTGCTTTCTATAAAAATCTGAACATAAAACATAATAACAGATAAAATTAGTGTTCTAAGCTGAAAGATCGTTAGTTGAGACTTGGCCAATTTTTTTTGAAAATCGGTCGATACTATATTTAAAATCAGCCAATCAATTGTGTAACTCTACTATTTAATCACATGATTTTTGTATGACAAAATACAAATGACCTTTAAATAACCTAATCATATTGAGAGTGCACAAATTCCACATGGGATGTGCACGGGATTTCGAAATGTTACGAAGGTTACAGGAGATGACATTAAGATGACAGTGTAACCGGATGAGTATGTTACCATCTAGATGACAGATTATTCATCTTTGTACGAAGTATTTCATCCTTGTGTATCATCTTTAAAAATAGAAAAGAAAAGTGTATAAAATAGACTGGTAATTTAGGATGTGAAAAAGATTAGCTCATTTTCTGAAATTTTTATAATTTTTAATTTTCTTTTGACACATTTCGAATAAATACAAAAATCTTTCATCTAATTTGTAATAAAAATAATAAATAATCTTTTAGGTACTCATTTTGTAATAAAATAAATAATAAAGATAGAAATATATTGTTTTGATTTAGCAGCAGAGATAAGACACGCCAAAGCAATGATATATTTTTGTTATTACATCTTTGCAATAAGTTTAACAGTTTCGATATACCCTGTAATAATTTGATACGTTTTTAATATTTTATTTTGTGATAATGGTAATATTGGTGAGAAACGGTTAAAAGCCCATAATACTTTTATTACTAATTTTGTAATTTCTTGAATAAAGTTACTGAATAAAGTCTGAAGCTAAGATTCAGAAGTTTGCATAGTGAGCTGTAAAAAGATACTTTTACTCCACTTACTCACATACCTTCAGATCACGCCTGTGTGTGTAGTTGTTTAAAGAATATCTGTAGTACTTGACCAGTGTAATCAGGTTGTAGCCTGACTGAGATAGTACAAGCCTGTGTAATTAGATAGAGAAACCTAACAGGAACAGATGAAAAGAGGTGTGACGTAGTGGGACTGATTGACATAACTTTATTCTTTGTTCTGAACAGACTGCCACAGATTTTGGTGCCTCCTGTGAGGTTTGGCATAAAGTATTCTTAAGAAAAGTAGTGTTTCACAGATTTACGAAAATTTTGATAAATATAGTTAGAGTTTATATTGTTTGAGATATCCTCTTTAGAAATCCAAAAGATTATTCCTGCCAAAAGAAAACGTAACAATACGAAATATTCCTAAAAACGACAGAAATTACTGTTCCCAACAAAATTTTTGAGCACAAAACAGTCGTTGACATAATAAAGTTCTTACAAATCAAACGATCAACAACGAAGACAACCGTTTTGAAATTTGTGTAACAAGACAAGATACAAGAATTTGCTCTCATACAAATCCCTATGAAACAATAGTCATCGTGACGAATAAAAGAGTAACTAGAGGAATAAGTCGCAGTACCAAGGAAAGCAGAACCAATGCTTTGATAAAAGGACTACAAGACGCTTTTCATATCAGAAATGACGTGAAGATGCCGATCACTGGTTGAAATCTGGAATATTGGGGACTTATCGAGCACCTATCTCCCCCAGATAGGTCCCCGATAAGTTCCCGATATCTACTTATATTATACCTATCGGGTACCCAATAAGTGTAGTAGTCGTGCCTAATATCGTATACTTATCGCAACTTATCGGTTATATTTTTTACACATATCGGGTATTTAGTTTTTAGCCATTTTTCAAAATCAATCGGGTACCCGATTTTTTTTTTAAATACTATCAGAGATCTATCGGTCAACTTTCGGCCGCTAATAGGCTCCTGATATTTTATTTATATTGCACCTATCGGGTGCCCGATAATATAGCTTTCATACTAAAATTCAATTATTCATTAGACAAAATCATAAAAAATTCAATAGCTTTATTTATTATTGCACAAATTTTTTTTTTAATATATCATATGCCCGATAACTAATTTTATTGCAAAATTTATTTATTAATATAATCAAAATATATAAAAAATAATAAAAATCAAAAAAAATTATATAATATCATAATTATTATTATTATTATTATTGTTATTATTATTATTATAATTATTTTTTTTTATTTTTTTTTATTTTTTTTTTTTTTATTAGAATCTTTTTTTGAAGATTCTCATTTTCTTTTTTTATTTGATGATGATGATGACGATTTTCTTTTTCTTTTATTATCTATAATTAAATCGTTTTCATCATCATCATCATCCTTATCGGTGTTGTCCTCTCCTTCTCCTTCACTTCTGTATCGGGATCATAAATTACTATTTTTGATTGATCCCGATTTTCACGTATCAATGCTACTGTATTTAGAGTCCAGCTTGGGGACCCAACTGGTGGGTGCCTGTCTCTGTTAATCTTGGATGCTACGTTTCTGATTCTTTGTTTTTGCTGTTTTTTGCATACATCTTTAACGACAGGATCGATCCTTTCGTTAAAAAGTTTTATGAGCTAAAAAAAAAAAACACATTAATAATATCCCCGATAGGTGTAAAAAATATATATATTATTATTTACTTACAGCATCCGATCGCCACCATTTTTCATATACATAAATTGATGTTGTTTTTTTATTACTATTATTATTATCATTATTATTATCATTATCATTATTATTATTACTAGGTAAACAGGGACTGTTATAAGTCCAGAGCTAAATTATTCACATGGTTATTATATCTGTTGGTCACGTGCTGTCACGTTACCGGACAGATGGACATTTTTCATCAAGAGGCCTCTAGCATGGTATGTCACGTGATCGTTAAAGTCTGTTAATCACATATTGTCACGTTACCGGACAGACGGACATTTTTCATCAAGAGGTCTCTAGCATATTATGTCACGTAATTGTTATGTCTGTTGATCATGTGTTGTCACTTTACTGGACAGACGGACATTTTTATCAAAGATCCTATTATACCTGAAAATGTAAGTCCTTCGCTATGCTCCGGACAACTATCATTATTATCATTATTATCATTATTATTATTATTATTATTATTATTATTATTATTATTATCAGTATCATTATCACTATCGATGATAGTTGTTGTTCGTGCTGCTGATGTTGATGCTGCAGCCGTTCTTGCGGTCGTGGTTGTCCCATCATCTGTTTCTTCCCATTCTTCCGAATGGTAACCGGAATTATTTAAGACTTTAGATAAATCTTTTTTCGGATATCGTTTTATATACTTGTTACCTCCTTGCATCATAAAATCTACTGCTCTCCTCCTTCTTTTCTTTTTCTATTAACATATAAATATATATATATTATTTCCGATATGCACGTTTTTTAGAAAATTAAAAAAAGAACTTACATCATTCATTGCCGTATTCTTTAATTTTCATCTGCTATCATTAATAACTGCTCTTGGTTTTTGATTACCAATATTATTTACTCTATGGCGTGACCGATGACACCTTTGTAGCATTTTTATGATTTCTGCTCCTATAACTTTGTACTTTTTATTAATTTTTCTTTTGAGTGGAGGTAGCAACTTCGTAATCACATCATGCTTTTGAGCAGCCCAAGTTAAGCGATCATTAATTTGATACACTGTGTTCATTTCAGAATCAACTACAAGAAAAACTTCCTTCTACAAAATTGTTATTTGTATGTTAATCGTGTCTCCGATAGACACAACTAATATAAAATTTGTTATATATTATACTTACTTTAATTCTTTTATAAGATTCGTCATCTAGGGGTTTGATTCTTTTATCTTCGTCAGAAGATGATGAAGAAATCAAAGATTGCGACACTTGTTCTGAGGAACTAGTGGTTGATGATGATGATGATGATGATGATGATGACGACGATGATGACGACGACAACGACGACGACAATGATGATGATACTTTTTTATTTTTCTTTTTTGTCATTAAGTCGTAATAAAAATGACCTAATTGAGAAATTTCTATTAAATATATAAAATTATATTCGTTATTAATATTAATTATAATTTAAATATTATAAAAATTAAAATATTTAATATTACGTTTTTTTGTTATTTTATTTTTTTGATTTTTTTTTCCTTTTTTTTTATTGCCTTAATGGGGGACGCGATAGAGAATCTTTTTGCTTTTTTTGCTTTTCTTGCTTTTTTTGCTTTATGAGATTTGGTCATTTTGAAAATTGAAAAAATATTATTTTATTAACTATCTAATTTAATTCTAATTTAATTAAAATAATATTTTTTAAAAAAAAAATGAAGAAAAAAGCGATTCTTTATATATTCTATTTTTCGGGTAGTCGATCTTTAAGAATTACATTATTCTTTGATATTTTTGATATCATTANACTTACTTAATAATTTCGTTCAATATTCATCTATAAAAATTATGTATTAAAATAAATTAGATACATCGGAGATATGATATTATTTACTTAAAATAACTTTTCTTTAAAAAAAAACCAAAAAACAATCATTCTCCTGTATATATATTTATTAAAATATTTTTAATAAATAAACGAATAATAAAATTTATATATCCTTGACGCGTTATTTTCGTTTTTTTTTTTGTTAAAATTTTTTAGCTAAGAAAAGTCAGTATCCGATATTTTATGAAAACCCAAAATAAAAATGAAATACACTTATCGGGGATTGGTCGTATCATATATTAATCTTAACATTATAATAGTTGTAATATATCTATTAATATATCTATAGTATATATAATATAAAAATATCATAATTATAAATTACAAGACTTGTAAATATATAATATGGTACTGTTAATATTATCAGCCGCAAGGAGGTGTTGTGCTCTCAAGGAGTATTATGTGAAAGAGTGATATTTATAAAAAAAGGTATTTGTTTATTTTATGTATAGTAGGATCAGAGATTATCAAGTTTGTGCTACACTATTAATATTATAATACAGTGCGGAACCTCTATAATAGGAACCTATAAAATCTTAAATAAAACTTGATCTAGTGATTGGATTTAACTGGGGTAAGAAAAATTAGACTCTTCTCATATAATAGAATTGATTTATGGAATAAAAAAAAATTCTCAATTTTCCTGGTTAGTAAAAATCACGTGTTTTATATATAAACCAATTAAAAAATAGATTTAGCAATAATCAAAATGATCGAAATAGTGATCTAATATTTATTTATTTAATAATAACTGATTCAAGTTCATTGTAAATGTTATCAGGAACTCTTCTATGAGATTTATACTTTTTTGCTGCAAATTCTGCCATTTTACCAGTAATTCCCTTCCTATATATATCCATATAACGCCAAGATTTTTGTGCAAAACGACGAATTGTAATTAAAGGAACTGAATCCAAAGCCTCAGGAACAATTCTTTGCAATCCTACCCAAGTATAATTACAATGTTCTCTAGTGTAATGTTTTGCTGCACCCCAATACATTTCTATAAAATTCAGTTCACAGTGGAATTTAGGATAAAAAATACATTTATGACCTCTTTTTTCTATTTCAATTTGTAATCTAGATTTTTGAGAAATAAAATCTGGTTGTAATGATAAAATTCGACGCATGCAACAATCAATTCTTTGAGAATCTATTTTTTTTTCTTTTCCCTTACATAATTTACATTCACCTTTTAATCCTTCTTTCCATAATCCTCTTTCTATTAGAATTTGTCGCATACCTTTAGCTTTATTTGGATATTGTGGATGAT